>NDFZ01005390.1:222854-333412 GCA_002192655.3 Mamestra configurata | reverse complement strand
GGGGGGAAATCCTCATGGAAATCCTCCACCCTGGGGCGGGTGGAGGGGTCTGTCAGACTCTTACTGACTAAAACCACCCCGGTGTTCCATCTCCCACCTACGCCGGGGATCGCGGGAACGTATGCGACTTCCGCAATCCCCGGCTGGAGCCACCTCGCGTCGGCGAGGGGAGTGAGGTGTTTAACTCCCCTCGCTACGTCAAATTAACTAAAATCACTAAGAAAGAAAGAAAGAAAAATGTTTATTTGGGACTCGCACAAGACAAACAAACCAGTAAAATAAAATTAATAACTAAACCGTATAATAAACTAATTATCTGCGCGAGGCCTAAATGGTCCCTATCTCAGCTTATGCAGCTACTTAATTCATTTGCAAGAATACAGACTTGAAAGTTTGTATGAGACACCGTGAGGAGTAAGCGCTATTAAGGACTGAAACTCATTTTTTTTGAAAATGGTTTATTTTTGTATGAAGACGCATACATATGCGTACGTATCGGAAATGATAATTGATATTTTCAGATAAAATGCGAGTCAATGCTGATAACTGGGCTCCAAGCCTTATAAATTAGTCTCCCGCGTCGATTCGCAGAAAAACTTGCGAGACAGAAGAATATAAGATGAGTATAGACAATTTTAGCCCTCCTCCTCGATACTTCAATCAATCTGCTGCCTTTTGCCAACTATAATGGGGTCAGCTTCCAGTCTCACCGGATGCAGCTGACCACCAGGATTTTACATCGAGCGACTCCCTATCCTCCCTCCACAACGCACTGGGTAACACGACACCCCTTGGCAAGACTGTTGTCAGATTTCCTGGCTTGTATGTTTGTTCATCAATAACTCCTCAACGGTTGACGGGATTCGGATGAAATTTGGAACACGGGTAGATCATAGTCTGGTTTAGGACATAGGTTACTTGTTATTAGGTTACTAGCTACTGCCAGCGGCTTCGCCCGCGTAAATGTCGGAAATTATCCTAAGGGAATAATTTTCGACATTCACGCGATAAAAAGTAGCCCGTGCGTTATTCCCTGATATTTTATATTTATTTATTTATAATAAGCACACCAACAGCACTGTCACTTATAAATCAAATAAAATTACAATAAATATCGGCATTTCAGTAACCATGCAAATTACAGGTATGCATGATATTGAACATAATGACTATTAGAGACAAAACGAAAAACTAAAACTGCGTCCAGTATACCTTAATCGTGACCACTATAAAAACAAAACAATTTGAGCTATTAAGACGTACATTGCTCGCACTATTTGAAGAGGGAACGAGAAAACTTTGATAGGGTAATCCGTCAAATTGGACCTTTCATCATTATATAACCTTGCCATAAGTGATAGGGGGCTATTATCTCTGTACTATCTATCTATCTATCTATCCACACTTTCGCATTTATAATTGTAGTAAGATTTACCTTGATTTGACAGGCAGCGGCGTGCAACCTCGTGTGGTCGTCATTGGCGAGGTAAGTCTCGACTTGGATACGGAATGGGACTCCTTTCTCGCCGCCATGCTTTTTCGCTGTGAATTCTGTTGAAATGCAGTTTACCTGGGAATAAAGAAATTTCGGTTATTATGGGTTAAAAGGTCTTTGATATAAACGCGACGTGTTTGGTAGTATTTTGTGGGGTATAGAGAGTATACAAAACAGGGTGTAAAGTCCTGCAATCCTCCATTGAAAAGAGAGGATCCTCCGACCGGACGGTTGTCGGTGTGGGCGGACTTAATGCATCAAGGCGTTCTCAACCAGTCAACGTTTGTGTTGAAAAGACGTGTAGTATTTTTTTTGTGGTTGGTTTACAACTAATAAAAATAAAATTTAAAATAGAATTTTGTTTCGGAAAGAATACACAAATAATATATATAATACTAATAAAATATATATATGCTAAAATAATAAACTAATATGATATATAATAATCTTCCTGATTAAGAGAATTCTTAATAATCATGGCGAAGAACAAATAAGAATAATAAGTAATAATAATTTATTTATTTTCTCGCCACAATACACATTGAGTACATATTTTAAGGAACAGGTGGATACAGCAAGTATATTGCGGGAGACTGGTGCCTAAACTAGGCTTGTGGCCTGTATTTCAGGACACCAGGTCTCCACCCTTTAGGTTACATAATATTCCGAATCAGACAGTGGTCGCGAGTCAGTTAAGAATTATTAAAATGATTCTAAATCTATATAGTGTTAGTATGGTTAGTATTGTGTGGAGATGAAGGAAAGTGTAGAGTGTGGTTTTGTGTAGTGAGTGAGGATGTAGAAGTTTCTGTAGCCTGGACATATAAGTATATAATATTTATGTGAAAAGTATATGCCTAGTTAACTAATTTATTTAAATCGTGATCTATACCGAGACAGCTAGGATTTTTTCAGTTTCAAGGTAGTTTAAGTCCTGGATCCAGCTAGTTAATTTCATTTTACATTTAATCTTGTTAAGGTCGTAAATAGGAAGAATCTTATTAATTT
Organism: Mamestra configurata; assembly: GCA_002192655.3. NCBI lineage: Eukaryota > Metazoa > Arthropoda > Insecta > Lepidoptera > Noctuidae > Mamestra > Mamestra configurata. The sequence continues at coordinate 330,909 of NDFZ01005390.1, read as the reverse complement.
TATTATAGAGATAATGACCGAGGTGGCAGAAGAATCGCTGAGAGAACTTGGTCGAAAGCCGGTTGTGATAACTATCCACGGGGTCGAATCTGCGTTTGCCACGTGAAAGAGAGGGGGAATATGTTAAGAGGCTATGCTGTTTCATAATTGTTTGTTGTATGAACAGTTGGCGTACAGTCAGGACCTTCGCTTCTTTATATAGGAGGGTGGTAGGGTATCTAAAAGGGAGGCACAGTGAGACCTTCAAGACGGCTCTCTGCGCTCTTTCCAATTCAAGAATAGTGCATTTTGGGGCACCACCCCAGGAGGTGATGCAGTAAGTCAACAAAGATTGAACGAGGGCAAAATACACTGATCTCTTCACCTTATCCTCAGCCACCCGTCTAAGGGTCTTGAAGACATATATTAACTTCCTCAGCCTGCCACTCAATACGGTAATGTGCTTGTGAAAATTTAGTGCACTGTCTATGATAACGCCCAGATATTTCACACTATCTGCTTTACCGATTTGAGTGCAATAACAGGCGGCGCAGCATGGCATCGGACAAGTGTGAGCTACGATGAAATGCGGGGTTGTTGCCGAGGTATGTCTGTTATGTTTTATGGAGAAAGTGACATAGTTCGTTTTTGCAGCATTTAGAGTGAGGATGTTATTTCGTAACCACTCTGATACCATATTGAAGCCTGACTGAGCAAATCCGTAGACATCACTCCACGTGGTCGCGCTGAACAACAGGACTGTATCGTCTGCAAAAGTTATTATTTTACCCTCTGGGAGAGTGAGCATACCCAGGTCGTTTATATATATAAGAAAGAGTGTAGGACCCAGTACGCTGCCTTCAGGCACGCCGTAGGTAACTTGGCACTCGTCACTGACGTACTGTTTCATTTTCACGCTCTGAGTACGCCCACTCAGATAGTCCTCAAACAGTTTCAATTGGACTCCCCTAATTCCAAGGTTTTCCATCTTCTGAATCAGTATGGGAACAGAAACCGTGTCAAATGCCTTCGCTAGGTCTAGAAAAATCCCCAAGACTTTACGACCCTTGTCCATGTTAGTGACGGTAAAGTTAGTGAGATCATGAACGGCATCGGACGTAGATTTACCGGCTCTTAAACCATACTGAGAGGAAGATAGATAGAAGGCTATTGTTCTCCAAGTAATCAACTAGTCTGCCGTTCATGATCCGTTCAAGAATCTTGGAAAGCGCTGGCAGCACGGCTATGGGTCTGTAGTTGTTGACACGGCTTCTGTCCCCACCCTTAAAGACCGGATGAACAATTGACCTCTTGAATGCTCTGGGAAATTGGCCTGTTTCGAGAGCAAGGTTACAAACGTAAGTCAACGGTGGAACTACGACAGCTTTGTGTTTCTTAAGGAAACTATTAGAAATTCGGTCCCAACCAATGGCACAGTCATTGCGGAGGCAGAGGAGGAGGGAGAGGCAGACAGTATTAGTTTTGTCACTTCTGCTTCGTCTGTGGGTAACAGTACCATGGAATGTGAATTATTGCAGAAAGTACCACTCGGTGACAAAGCCGACCGACTTACAATTTTTTAATAATGACCAGAGGTCGGAATTAGGTAGAGTTATTTATGTACTTGAATCGAAATGTTGATATTACTATGGATCTTCCCGGGATTTCTAGTAGACAATCCCGCTACGCCAACAATATTATAAATAAATAATAATAATTTTTCTTTTGTTCTCACAAGCTATGTTGTGCGATCTACAAATGTGTAAACATTGCGCGTATGCGCATTGGAATTTTGCAACTTCTGACATCCGATGTCGTTGATGTAAATTTGGCAACGTCGCGGGTGCAGTGGTTTAAACTGTGTTAAAGTAAATAACTTTTAATTAAATAAATCACGGGATTTTTCTGCTCTTTAAAATTAATATCGGTATTTGAGGCATTTCCACTTTATTCTTTCGCTGTATGAAATCAGTGTAAGTACATAAATAACTCTACCTAATTCCGACCTCTGATAATGACTTACTTTGATATAAACGCCGACATCTTTAGTGGGGTCCCAGTAGACATGCAGCGCGTTGAGACACGCCGGCTGCTCCACGCGGATCACGCCGTACGACAGAGGGACGTCCACCTGAATTAAATAAGATAGAATTTTTACATTGGAATCGTATATCAGTCTATTTATTTATTAAGTAAGGCACACCAACGACATATTTACAATTTTAACAAAAAACAGGAAATTATAGATATTGAATTCTGTGCAAATACATCACTTATAGGTATGCACAACATTCTCTATGAAAGGTACATTTGAAACAAAATAATAATAATTAAATTTAAACAACGCATTACAAAATAAAATAAATTACACTAATACAATTATTAAAAAAATGGAGGAGCTCGTGGCTAAATAATAACAGCCGCATGGGTCGATCTTTAAGGTTAAGCAACGCTTGCCGAGGTTGGTCTGTGGATGGGTGATCATCTTAACATACCGAGACTCCTCCGTGCCTCGGAAAGCACGTTAAGCCGTTGGTCCCGGCTGTCATTTTAGATCTTTGGCAGTCGTTACGGATAGTCAGAAGCCAGATAATCTGACACCAGTCTTCCCAAGGAGTACCGTGTTACCCAGTTAATGGGTTGTGGAGGTCTGGTAGGCAGCCGCTCAACGTAAAATACTGGTATTCAGCTGAATCCGGTTTGACTAGAAGCCGACCCCAATATAATTGGGAAAAGGCTAGGCAGATAAAAACAATTGTTAAAAAAAATTTGAGTTTCTGACTTTTTGTGTATCTGGCATTTTAAGTTTCTGACTTTTTGTTTATCTGGCATTTTGAGTTTCTGACTTTTTGTGTATCTGAGACAATCTGCGTTTCTGCCTTTTTGCGTATCTGACATTCCGTTTCTGACTTTATGCATATCTGGCATTTTAAGTTTCTGCCTTTTTGCGCATCTGACAATATGCGTGTCTGGCATTTTGCGTAAGTATATTATGACGTAGGGCGTAAAAATCAACTATTTTGATGAATTTTAGTACTGATTGAGATGAGACAGTTGGTCTCTGAAGGCGGATATAAGTTACTTTAACGCGAGCAAAGTCAGAAGCAACCAATAGTGAAACAAAAAAAAAATACCTCGACAATCCGCTCCCCGGGTCTCTCGTTGTGCCACTGCGCGATCTGCTCCCTCTCCATGTACTGCAGCCGACGCTCGTGAAAGCAAATCTTGATCACGCTCTGTACGGAAATAAAAAGCGGGGAATTTGTAAGATGTATGAATATAACTGGTAACCGTATCACCTACGGACTCACAATTAGTTCTGAACCCGAACTAAGAATGAATGACAACACGATTTGACAGTAACTGTCAAATCGTGTTGTCATTCATTCTTAGTGGTTAGGTGATACGGACTAGAATACGCCCGCAACTAAGCCCGAAACTACGGACTTCAGGCTTAGAGAGTAGCCCCCCTGGAACGCAAAGGGCATTGGGAGAAACACGAATGAGTTTTAGTCAGTAAGAGTCTGACACTCCCTTCCGCTCCGTCCAAGGCGGGTAGAGTTCTGCCAGGGTTGCGGAATTTGTTCGAAAGAGTCACCGCGGCCCTGGAACGCAAAGGGCTTTAGAAGAAACACGGATGGGTTTTAGTCAGTAAGAGTCTGACACGCCACTCCGCTCCACCCAGAGCGGAAGAAGTCATTTGATGATTTCCCATCATTAAAAAAAAAAAGACGGGTGGAGTCACTGATGATTTCCTATCCTTCAAAAATAGAGTGACGTTACATTAACCTTGAGTATCTTGCCCTTGTAATGCGACAGGTCGCCTAGTTTCTTGAGTTTGATCTCGTAGGGCTGGCCCTGGTTGAGGTAGGTCAGGGTCTCCTCGTTCTGTTTCGTAGCTATGGACGTGGCCGCTGCCAGGACGTATTGGAATCTGTTAAAAAAATATTGAAGATACAAAATATTTTATTGCTTCATAAGTTGAAACATAATAAGATTCTTGAACATTGTTCAAATGTATTCAAAGTGCAATAAGTAATTTGCAATTTCTTAAATCCCGGGATACAATCGTCATGTTGATTCCGGGATTTTAGAGAAGGTATTATCAACTGTATGTTACTTACTTCCACGAACATTAGGTAAATATAGTCTACCTATTCCGAGTTCTGGTTATTACATTAGTCATATCATCAACATATCAGCCTGCAGACGTCCACTGCTGGACATAGGCCTGCCCTACGTGTCGTCACAACAACCATTCCTGTGCGTCTCGCATCCACAGGATACCCGCGATCCTCACCAGGTAATTTTCGTTCTATATGATGTCGGACGTAAAATAATAGCACCATCCCATCACTTCCCGTGGGTGTCGTAAGAGGCGACTAAGGGACTCACCAGAGAATGGGCAGCAGCATTCTCTGTGCATTGAACAGCTACACTACGATCGCCAACCCGCCTGCCAAGCGTGGCGATTATGGCAAACCCACAATACAATATCTAATTTAGAATAAGATTATGACTCTCTGTATGTGTTGGTACTTACTGTATGTGCAGAGAGTAATTAAAGATAAATAAATATATATGATAAGCACAACAACTAAAACTAAAATCATAGTAATTGCTTCAAGTCATGAAAAAAAAAACAACGGGTTGCACTCCGGGAGTGCCGGCAGAAGTGAAAACTTGAACATTAACGTTGTGCATTTTTGATATTTCGGAATGGTTAGGGAATAATTTCGCACGAATTGCATATGCATGCATTGAAGCATACATTTTCGCCGCGCGATAGAAAGAGAGGGGGATATTACTTCCTCTCCTACGCCGCGCCGGCGGTCTACTCTCCCTCCGTCTTACAAATTTTCGATCAGTTCACGTTTCCTGACGCGAGTTCATCATTTTTTACCCATCCCAAAAAGTGCACAACGCCGCTAAAGAAGTTTTTACTTCAAAAACTCTGGTTTTACCTGGTGTCGTCTTTGAAGCTAGACTCAGAGCGCGCTTGTAAGGGGGATTGCAGGAACCCGTCCAGAGATCCGACCGGAGAACACATCAGCAGGCCAGCATCTGTCAAGCAATGGCAAGGTTAGGTTCCGTACCGATTTTTATGAATAAGGTATTTTACTGAAAAAATCTAACTAGTCCGTCATATCTGACGGACTAGTTAGATTTTCAAAAAATATTCTACACGTATTTTTTCTTTTTTCATTTAAACAAAAAAGGAAGACGATACAGTGCGTTGAAAACACGCGTGACCTCACTACGATGGTACAATTTTTAACAATTTTAAAATCTATAAACTAATATAATAAAGCTGAAGAGTTTGTTTGTTTGAACGCGCTAATCTCTGGAACTACCAGTCAGATTTGGACAATTCTTTTTACATATGATAGCCACGTTCATGAGGAAGGCTATAGGCTATAAGAGAATGGGAAAAAACGGGATATGCGCGTACGAAGTCGCGGGGAAAAGCTACTGTACCTATAGATAAGCGAACTTAAGAATTATAGTCGCTTCGCGTCTCGGTGTGCGCTGAACCTTCCAACTATAATATTATAAATGTTTAAGTTTCAATTGGTCGCTACTTACTCTTATTCTCCTGTGCATTTGGCGAGTGATACCCATTCATGGGTATCATGGTGCCAGGAGGCATAGTCGGCTGGCACTGCATGCTCTCTGGGCTACCTGCGATACAGAATAAACAATAATGATTTAGATAGTGTTGAATAAATCGAGAGCAAGCAATTTAAACTTTATGATACTACAAATAAGATTCAATGCAAAGTATTTTATTTCACATAGGCCTAGATGGGCACTGATATGACGTCAGAGGCATCTGACATTGCAATTTAATATTTATAGGGCTGCAAATAAGGGTCAGTATGCAGCTTGTTCATGATTCATAAATATTGATGCAAGGGTAGACTACTAAATACACCTCTGTTTAATGTACCTATGTGTTGTATGAAATAATTGATGATTTTTTTTCTAGTACTCTCTGGCACTTTTATTTATACATTGTGTAAAAACTAAGTAGTAAATACCTAGGGATGCATAAAGAATAAAATAACATGGCTAAAATAAAATCTTGCACTCCTTGTAGGAGATCGGTCACAAGTTCAGAAAAATAAAACGATTCTGAATTTATTTATTTATTTACCAAATATATAAATAAATTCAATGGACAGCAGCACTGTTGAATGTAAGTTGTTAAGCCGGCATTATTAACGTCAAAATACTTTTTGTGAATTTTACTTGTGTGATCTAGAACATATTGTAACGCCATCTATCAACAAAACTACTAATTACTTTTGTTCTTAGATTCAATAACAGATGGCGCTAATTGCTGCTCACATTTAATTTCTGATAATAGATGGAGCCACTTACCATGCTACACCATACTTAGTACCTTATTTATTTATTATATACTTTATTGTATACCACATAACAAACACAGTAAAAACGTTTAAAACACAAGTGTACAATGGGCGGTCTTAATGCAGAGGGCAATCTCTTACAGACAACCTTTGGATGGACTGAACGAAAGAAGTTGGATTTAGGGCGGTCAGTGTACAAACATCATAAACAATATTAATTAGACATAATAATATAAAATACACAAAATACTAAATAATATACTATCTAATAAATATCAAATATATAATTGGGAAAGGAGAAGAAAAATTATAGTGATAGGTAATGCTCCTTCTCCAATTTCATTATTTCTAGTAACAGATATCGCTACTTACCATGCTGCACCATCATGGTTCCATTGTGTGGAGGGGACTGCTCACAACTACCCTCCTCCATGGGATCGCGGTTGTTGTCAACCACCATGCTGGTAATCTGTGTTCAAATAAAAGGATAACAATGTAGGTGTTTTTTTTATGAGTGGCCTCTTGCAGGTCAACCTACAAGCACGTCAAGGAGGTTACCAGCTGCTTAACTGGACTTGCCTGTGGCGGCATTAATATAAATATTAAAGCTTCCAGCCAGAGCTTATTAAAAAGTTACAAACCAAGCGACTACATGCTAAGGGCACCCCCTGTTGGGTACGGACCTCGGCTTAGGGCGTCGCTGGAGGGAGGACAGCTAGGGGCGGGCTAGATCGAACAAGGATTAATATTTAGGGGATGTAGGTGATTTTGAAATGAACATGGATTTTATAGAATTTTGGAGAATGGCGAAAAAAGATGCTTTGGAGCGTTAAGTCCTCATGGAATTTAAAAAAAACTTACAAGTCCTTAATCTTAGAAGTTAATGAACTGATTTTTCACTTTGTACAGAAGACTCAAAATTGCACTCTCGGTCTCTCCAAACTATTTTTCAAAAAAGTTCTTAATAACTTTTTAGATCTTGCGTCTGAGAATTGAGGTTAATTTTAAATCGGTTCATTCATTTCAAGAGCAAAAGACTTGAAAGTTTATATGAAATACGACTTTTAAATATTTTGAGTGGTTAAAGAAGACCTCATAATGAGATATGGGATGGATAGGTTTCTGTTACATAGCAATGAGACAGTTTAGGGGGTTAAAATATCATTTTTTATATGTAGTACAGAGAAAACGTTGAACCTCGTTTCAAGAATATTGCACACACGGAGGAGGGATTTGGCATAGTTGAAGTTTATACGAAGATTAAGATTTTTTTTTTTGTGAATTACCGTCGGACTTGTATACTACTTGGAAACTGTCCAATACAATCGATCATTTCAGATCTCATTCTCAAATCAGTTTGGATGTGGTTTATTGATTGAGTACAATGTTATCGTGTGTGTGATCATTTCATGATTTCTATTTTGATGATTAACTGTTAAAAACTAGAAAAAATGTGGCCTTCTAGTTATTGACATTTATTAATCAAAGTAAAAATCTAACCTTTAATTCTGTAAACATTATGTTTTTAAAAAACATACGATTAATTAGTTTTTTTCTGAGTCATAATCAGTAAATGTAAACAAATGATAACGGGGTTGAATGAAAAATAAAACGCACGATAAGCATGACACGACAATTGTAGCGAGAAAAGGTGCTGGAAATCTTTGTAGCAGTTCAAAAGTGAAGTGAATTAATATTAAATGTGCATCATTTTGATTAAAGGACTTGCTAATGGACGTACAAGAACAGTTTTTTTTTCTCTAAAAAGTATTAAACGAAGTCGCTGACTACCTATGCCTGTTTATCCGCTTACCTCTTCTAAACCATGAACCAGATTTTCATATGATTTTCACTAATAGAAAGAGTAATAAACGGGGAAGGTTTGTCTATATAATTTGCACCTGTGCCAAGGGGCGGGTTACTAGTAAGTCTGTAAGTACCAATGTACGAAAAAAGAAAAATTACGCTATGCAATGTAAATAGCAGAACAAGACATTGCCAGAGAACAAGCATGGAAGGTTTCACATGATTCGAAAGAGAAGTTTAATATTAAAAATCTGGGGGATAAAAGTCAAGCAATAGACGGTGAAACGAAATGATTCCACAGTAGGAGAAGGTTTTAGAAGAAGTTCCATGAGTGGTTTGAATTATTGTAAGTTTTACAGCAGTGCGATTCCGTAAACCTCTCACCGTGGAAGCTTTGCTGAAGTGAGCATAAAGTGGGACGTCAATGCATACGAACAAGATGAAATGACAGTTAATTTCATGCTCACTCCACCTAAGTTTACATAGTGAGATGTTGACGGAATAGACCAGCTGGTATTTGAGAACTAAGAAGATAAAATATCCACCTCCCACATATTCTTGAAATCCCTGTCATTGACAGCCTGTCCTTGTTGTATCTCTGTATATTCCGCACTGATCTGAGAATGAGAAAGAAAACCATGGTCTATCAGTAGTCGAGATTATTATACTTCATATACATAAAGAAGTGGTAAAACAAAAACTTCCGAGAAATTATGAAACTTTTTTGCACAGAGTGTAGATGAGAAGCGAAAATATTGAGCCGAAGAAAGCATGAACGCAGTTTTTTTTTTAAATAGGTGTAATGTTAATCTTTAGCACTTACCTTAATATGGAGTAAAATACACTTTGGAAGAACAGGGTAGAGTTACATGACACAGAATGTGACATAAGTAAGGATATCTAAGAGTTGTAACAAAAAAGAGTGTATCAGATAGATCAATTGCGTAGGTCGTGAGGTGTCGTCCTAATTCAAAACAATAATCGCGCGAAAACGCGACTGTCGTTTCATTTGTACGGCAAAACCGGTCAGGGCGGTTTTCGGTTTTACCGAACAAATTAACGCGACGCGTGTTGATCTTTTTCAGTTAGGACGACTCTTAAATGGGAGAGGCGGTAACGTAACAAAAGCTTAAAAATTTTGAGATTCTGTGTTCAAATAGCAGGACTTATGGACGTTGTCGAAAATCTATTATTAACTTTTACTTTTCGTCTGCAAGCAAAAGAACAGAAAAAAGCGTTCTAGAAAACAAATACCTAGTAACAGGGTATTATTGAATTGAAATGCTTAGCATAAATATAAGTTACTTAACATTTAGTTTCAAAGTACATAGAACTGCTGGATGCCATTTACTAAAATTACACCCTGTTTTCAATATTTTGTTTGTACATTTACCTGTCTTTCATCTGGTCTTCGCGCAGGCCATGCCCGTCGTGGGGGGGATAGCACAGCGCCTCCGCCATTGGGCGAAAGGGCCTCCTGCTTGAACACAGCCAATGAGGGCAGCGACAGCAGCGCCTCGCTTCGGTGAGAAAACGTACTACACGGTGAGTTTTTTGAGGGTTCGATAAGAGATGGCGCTGTATTGACATGTGTGAAACTAAAGGCGAGGCTTATTTTTGAGTAAATGATAAAACTAGCCGATGCCTGCCTGATAACCTGATATGAATGCCCATTTTCACTAACACTAGAATATGCGGAAAGTAATGCCTAAATAAAAGCGCACTATTGTAGTTTCAATGTTAGCTTCAGCGTTGAATAATATTGAGGCATTCGTGTCTATCATCGAAATCATTGATGTCTTTTAAAAAGCAATCCTAAGCCGTGGTTCTTGTATGTGTTTGAACAGTTAAGTGATTCGGAAAAAAAAAAAAAAAAAAACAATTTTCTTTTCTTCATAAATATGGTAACACTGCTTCTAGCCTCTGCAATATCAGCAACGACTTTATATGTTAAAATGGTCGACGCCAGATAAATTTGCAATAAATCAGTCATTGTTAATTTCGAAAACAGAAATAAAGACATAAAGCTGTCTTGAATCGACATTTATCGTGATCCTTTACATTTTCTAGTAATGGAAAACGATTAATAATTCATTGTCCAGGTACCGACGAAGAGATCGTTATTGCAAATTAAACTGGTGTCGACCATAGTCAGTGCAAACCCTATTACGTAAAAGTTTAATATGTTTGAACACAAGATGGCGTTAGATTTTATCGTACCAACAACTGCGTTCTACGCAATTTAGTAACGGTTTTTAATAACAGATGGCGCTGTTCTCATGTGGTCATCAAGTTAAACACCAGATAGTGCTGTACTCAACTCGTAGTCAAGTCTTAGTGATACTCACTTCATAGACAGCTCTCCGGGCAGGTCGAGGTCCAGGTCGTTGACCTGCCAACCGGGAGACATGTGCGACGACGAGGAGCTGGTGCCGCTGCCGCCCATGTCACTCAAGGCAGCTGGTGAAAAGAAAGACACGATTTGAGTCAAAGGTTTTTGATGAAACTTGAATTTTGGGTTGTAGTCTGTATCGGCTCACGTTTGGTGTATACAACAAAAATAAAACAAAATAATGCAACTACGAGTTCCGATCCGAAGAAAATCATAATAGGTTTATCATCTATTCCTAGAATATATGGAGCCATTAGTACTTTGAGATTGAGAAGATCACAAATTTTTAAATATTTGTATCTTAAGTTTTTGTGAACCAATATTGAATTTTAAAGACCTCTCAAAATTACTGATTTATTTGGGGATCATGATCACCATGATTCTTCTTCCCTAGTCCCATGTTTCTTGAGGGTTTTCTTCATAGAATCTCGCCTATCAACCGTCACGTTATCATCCTTATTAAGTCCCCCAATATCAATACAACAAAATAAATCACTAATCAAAACAGAGAACGTGTAAGTTTGATGAAATGCTTGCGTATCCAGAATGAGTTGGTTCGATATTGTTAACTTATTGACCTCGGATAGATCTTGTTTACTCTTACTGAACGGTGCGGCGTTATCTTTGGCAGGGAGATTAATTTTGGGGTTTCGTTGCCCAATCCCAAACAGGCAAGGTTGACCTCATAGACGAGGAAAGCATGACTTATACGGGAGGAGACCAATAATCAACAGAGGTGGAAAAAGGCTTTCAATGATGATAACATGTGCGGCCAGCACTAAAGCCAAACGGAACGCTGCTGGATTTAGTATTTTTACTGATCCACGAGAGCTCAGATAATTTTCGAATGCTTAAGTTGCACAGTGGTCTGCCTGATTGCATTCAACAGAATTTTTATTCGATCTAGACGGATTTCCAGTCATACCCCTTTTTTTTTAACGATGGGAAATCATCAAATGACTCCTTTCGCTTTGGGTGGAACCGTGTTCCTCAAAATGCCCTTTGCGTTCCAGGGCCGCGGTGATACTTTCGAACAAATTTTGCAACCTTGGCAGGCCTTGGCCCTAGCGGGCAGTCATATCACATGCACCGGCAATTTGTTGCAAAACAAAAATAAAGTCTTCGTTGAATTGGCCGCTGGGGCCGAAATCGGTTAGGAGGACTATTCTATGGCTGTACTGCATGTAGACGAAGAATTCTAATTGTCACAAGTTCTAGCCCACATTAAAATATCAATAAAGCCATTGAAACATACGTTAAACAATCCAGTCCTCTTGTTATCTTATCGGCTACACTTTGACCGCGCGAGTACTGAACTAGATGTAACTACTTCAAGTATCTCTGTTTGAGTTGTGTCTTCAATTAATTTTGTTTGATTTGAATGATATTTTGGCGTTGCGTTAGAATTTGGTACAAGCCTAGATAAAAATTATTTTATTGTACACCAAAAATTGATGCACAACTCCTTAAAACAAACCTATTTCTATGGGTACAATGGCGGTCTTATCGCTGACAGCGATACCTATCCGGAAATCTTCACGAGATTGCCACTCTATTCCCAACTACTGCATCTCGTGAACAACAAACAGAGACAACCAAAAACCGGCCAAGTGTGAGGCGGACTCTCACACGAAGGGTTCCGCACCATAAACCAAAACAAACACGTTTCTTCTATGAGAGCCCCCTTTAATTTTTAAGGTACATTTGTATTATTAAGTGTTATAGCGGCAACAGAAATACATCATCGGTCAAAATTTCAATTGTCTAGCTGTCACGGTTCATGAGATACAGCCTGGTGACAGACACACAGACAGACGCACAGTGGAGCTTTAGTAATTGGGTCCCGTTTTTACCCATTGGGTACGGGGAACCCTAAAAACGCGCCATGGTAGTAAAGCTCGATGAGTCCGAGAGAAAAGCTTTGAAGCTTCGTCGCGGGCTGGCTAAAAAAAAAAGAGGTATTCATGTATTAATTCCATGTATACTTCGAAAGGTAAGGTAGAGATTTGCATTTAGTACATCCACATTTTGCGAGTCATATTTTAGTACCATTTAATAGGGGGAAGCTTATTGTCATTCTTCGGGATGCTTGTAGCAGTCTGCTATTAAATAATTCAATTTGGATAAACCAAAAAAAACTTTGCTCAATCCGGGAATCGAACCCAGGACGTCATGTTCAGTAGTAGTGCTTGTGAATGCGAGACCAACGGATCAGTTACGTTAACTAAGCGTACTATTTTACAAAAGGTTCGTGAGGTTGATTAATAGATGGCGCTGAACTAAACTTCAGCTGCCAACCGCCCAATGTCCAACCCCCATGAACGACCCAATCATTTTAGCTTGCTTTCTACTAGACGGTACACCAGATAAAAATGTTATTTATGGGTAAACAAGTAAGTATGTAATCGCAGTCCTTTTTTACCTACAGATAGCCCTAAAATCAACATTATTTCAGTGTTGCTCTAACCGTACTTATACCTGATACATTTTTCTGACAGGTGGACAGGACATCCTACCTTTACGTTTAAAACGATTAAGGAATACTTTCATGTGCGTACAGCTAAGGAGTGGAATTTCCTGGCGGGGTCTTAGGTTAAGCTTATCTTGGGGGTGCATCATTTGCCAAGGGTTTGCAGTACCGGAACTAAACAGGATTTTGGAATTCCCGGTACAAGAGCATATCCAGTAACGAGAAATATCGGGAAATTCCGATACTTCGGTGCTCCAGAAAAAAAACTTGATATGCTTGTTTATTTTTTAACTTTTTTGAAATGAAATAACACCTTTTTAAACTAATAAAATATGTAGTCAATGATAATAAAATACAATAATACAAATATTTAGTCTAATTTTAAGTGAAACCTACCTACCTAAACCTAACTATATATTATTAATTAATTAACAATGTTCACCAACATTTATTTATATTACTACTACAAGCCACGCACACAGAAGAATCCTTCTTACTTCTAATACATTTATATCGTACTAGCTCCGGCTTCGCACGGTAATATAATAATTCGCGTCCCTAATATTTTCCAATGTGCACCCGAAAATCTCTCAGTGATAGTATCGGAATTCCCGGGAAATTGTTTAGATTTCCCAGTACTGGCAATATAATAATTTACCGGGAATTCCAGGTTGCAAGCCCTACTGGCCAACAGGTGAGATGATGTCCAAACGCGACCCTATTAGTAAAAATAAGCTAGGAAACCTTTAAGAATCACAGAATCTGGCAAGCCGGTTTGATAAAGCGTCGCAAACATTAAAATTATCTCAATTTACAAAACAACTGCGATGCAAGAAAATAAGATGATTTCATACTTCAGAATACTTTATATCTGACCTGGTACTTGTAATAATGGAAAATTCCTGCTGGCACTATCGCTGTAGGTATTGGTACCGAGTGGCAGTTACATAAACTATAGATAAGTATCATTCTGCCACTAAAAGTGCCACTCTAGAACGTTTAAATGTATCACTTGTGTCTTGTTGCTACTCGTACCTACATTCGATCGTTGAACTTTTAGACATACAAATGATTATAAAATGGGTTAATAGTCACCAATTAAATTGTTGAAAAGAATTGAATGGTACTTTAAACATAACGTATTTATTTAAATAATAAACTAATACAAAACCGTCTGGAACCACTGCTTATTCAATCTAATCTAATTAGCCACTTACATCCCACTGCTGGAAAAAGGCTACCTATTCTCCCGAAAACACTGGAGCACAATGTTAGAAGACAGAAATGTGTGGAAAAGACTGGCATATTTCAAGATTATCCTATAATGTACCACTGCAGGGCAATCTCTCTCTATTCTCCTTCCACTTTTCTCTGCCTTGATTGCTCCAGTTCTTATTGAAGGAGTCTGGCTCATCCTGCTATATCTATGTGGTAGAAGAAAATTTTTTTTTTCAGCTAAAGAATAGAAGGATAGTCTCAACGGTATAAGCTAGCGGAAATCATCTAGGCTTTTCCCAACTATGCTGGGATTGCTGGGGTTGGCTTCAAGTCTAACTGGATGCAACTGTATACCGGTATATTTATGCGACATGGGCGACTGCCTATCTAAACTCCTCAATCCAGTACTTACTGGGTTACACCTTGGCAGGACAGGTTGTCAACGTTGCAGGATTCTGAATATCCGAGCCGTAACGACTGTCAAAGATGAAATAATTAATAGCCGGGACCAACTGCTTAACATACCTTCCGAGACCCGGAGTGGTTTCGGTACGTTGTGGATAGTCACCCATTGACTGACTTAGGGCTGTTATTATTTCTCCAGGTGAAAGCAGTGGAAACAGCAACCACTAATTTGAGGCAAACAAAGTAACTAAATCAGTTTCTATTGGCTCTTTCAGTGTAGCTAATTTGGAGGTCTATCTCCAGCAAAACCGGTTAAAAAGATCGGAAGTGTGCTCCCAAAAAAGTGACTTGGTCAGCAGTGCATTTTCTCTCTAAATACGCGCTAACTTCTTCTCACGCCAAGGATTTTGATAGGGTTTTCACTAATAGAAAGGGCAATAGACGAGGTAAGTTTGAGTGTATAATTTGTAAATATTTTGTACAAAATGTCTGAACTATAACGGTGTTATTAATTGCAGCCGTGCGTAGTTATCAATAATTTGCGCATAATTTGACCGACCTGTAGGCCTCAATAATTCACTAAATAAAATAAAAGATTGCGTCATATTGATAGACGTAATAAAACAATGTGTCATTGCAAATTACATTTTTTTACACAAAAACGAAGACACAAGTACTAGAAACTGAAATAGTTAATCAGTCAGTCTTGAGTTTTGATTTACCAGCAATAGTTTAAAATAAGAAGAAAGAAAGATAGAAAAAAGTACCGTAAGCATTATAAGTGATGCTTGCAAAAGCATGAGCTCCAAACTCGGTGAATCTCCTCCCCTCCCTCGCTTCTCTTGCAGCAAACTGTAGCACCGCAGCAGCGGAAACCCGCTCCTGCTGCGGCGTCGAGTCCTCAACCATGGCCGACAGCTTGACGTCACACACCAACAGATGGCGCCCACTAGTCTATTAGTAGTTCAGAAAGTTTCCGCAAGATGGCACCTCAATTTCGGTTCCACTTTTGAAAGTTTCGGGTTCGCACTAATAGATGGCGTTGGTTTCGAAAATGAGTTTCGTTTCCGAATAACAGAGGGCAGTAGTATCTAATGAAGTTTTATGTGAATTTATATACACTGATGGAATATCACAGCCCGGATTTGGTTTTTTGGTCACTGTCAGAAGTACCAGTTACAAAACACACATTTAAACGTCCATGTACACGACTGGCTGACGATAATATTTCTGTGGTATTTTGTGGCGCTTCGAAAGTGTTCGAGTGTCATTTTATTGAAGAAAATTTTATTGCACTTCACTTTTCCCGACTTTATTGTTCTGTATTCACTTCACTTATTAAACTTTTGGTCGGGATTCATCTTTGGCAACATTATAAGGCTGCAATCTCTTTATAGTTTAGGTAATTGATTGGCTCGTGAACTATCACAGCTGAACACAAAATGTAGGTAAACAAAATGTCTACTACCAAGTTTAAATCTACAAGTTTCTTTCACCCTGACTATGCACTATGAGACAAAAAATCAACACACACAGATACACAGACAGCTTATATAAAAATGCAAGAAATGTGTGCAATTGTTTGACTTAGTGATTAAGAATTCACTGCGCATATTTTTGGCGAAAATCAACTTGTGTTAGTAAAAACTTGTCAGTGGACACTATAATTCTTGTTAGGTACTTCGTTTAGGTACCTAGATATATTGCAAATTCACTACACTTTTTACTGGATGTTATTTATTGTCTTAAGAATTGATTACGGAATCCGAATCGATTGGTTGTCTATAGTCTAAATAAATACACAAATATGCGATAATACGTGCTGATTGTGATGTAAGATCAACGCGTGATATATTTGCAGAATTGCACATATGTAAACGTGCAAGTGAATCAAATGTTTCTATCTTTATATTATAAATGTATTTGATTAACTGCTGTGATTATTTGAACGCATTATCACCGACAGTCAAAGAGCAATTTACGCGTGGTTCTCAATTTTTCACTTTCGTTTTGCGATTTTTTTTTCGAAAAGCTAGCGGATTAATCTACACATCTGTCACGATAAAATAATGCTTGAAATATTTGCAAAAATAAACAAAGTGTCTAAAGAAGAGGAACATTTCATCTTTTAAAGTCGCAGTGGAGTATGTGAAACGTCTTGTAACTGTCAGCGGAAAATTGCAAACGTCATAAGATTGTAAAATATCGCGTGAAAATGTTATGTGATTTTTTTTTCTTAAAAAGACACGGTTATATTGGAAACTATTGAATTTGGATGGTATTAATAGTATACAAAAAGATTGCTTCAAAATATATCGACAAACAATAATCTAATAAAGATTTAACAATCTTACGGAATCTGCAATTTTCCGGTGACATACATTTATAGGGCATAGGCCTCTCTTTTCTTGTGCTATTTCATGTTCTTGTGTTAAATCGCTGATCGCGCCGATCGCGTTTGCAATTTTCCGGTGACATATACTACTTGTAACAAAATAAATGCCAACCTTGAAATCGCGTAAATAATAATAAATTGCTCCACACAGTTCTGTGCGCATAACTCGACAAAATAAACTGAACCTCTTTTTCTCGCGATTTCAACCTTGGTCCCATAGTAAAAGTTCTTCATAATAATGAGTACAATCATTCCTATTCACATTTAGCGTTTTGTCTGTTACACCTTGCCTGGCCTGTTGGTCGAGTGGTTAGTGACCCTGACTGCTAAAGCGGCGGTCGTGGGTTCGATTCCCACCCAGGACAAATCTATGTGATGAGCATGATCATTTGTTCTGTGTCTGGGTGTAATTTTTCTATAATATGTACATATTTAGAAATATATAAGTATATTTATCAGTTGTCTGGTTGCCATCGCACAGGCTCTGCCTAGTTTGGGATCGGATGACCATGTGTGAGTTGTCCCAAGATATTATACCTATATATATATTATATATATATTATACCTATATATATTATATATATATTATATAGGTATATTATACCTTGTACCGCGGGCCCAGTCAGGCTATAATGATGGTGATTCGGTAGCAAATATTTTGACATGACGATGACGGGTGGAACTTTTAGTAACTAGTATTTAGCAAAGACAAGAAGATAACCGTTTTATGGGACGCTAAAGACATAACAAATGTGACAGATACGAAATTATGCAAATAATCAAGTATATGCATATATTCATATTTAGATAAACAGATGTTACGTCAAATGCGATAATTGAACGTGATATCATAATACGAATTGTATGCGAAAACTCTTAAATAAGGACTGTTCAGGAAAAGGTTAGTCTATAAAATGATTATCTTGATATGACAGAAAACAAAGTAGTATATTACGGTGCAGTGGTGTATAGAAGACCCATGTTTCCTCCATGTATAACGTGTATCCGGATCCGGCTTCCGAACCGAACTTCGGTCGTGGTGGAACGAAATTCGGACTGGTACACAGGAGATAGTATTCTCAGCCGGTCGATTCTGTAAACATGTCGAAGTGAAGGCTTGGGTGAAGTGATCACGAGGTGAGCTGTTAATCCATATAATCAAGATGTCACGTGATCACGAGGTGCGCTGTCATCCTGCGCGGTGTGCGTAGGCCCTTACTGGGGGCAAACATTGCGGATTGGTGGATGTCACATGTGTTAAACTTTGAGAACCATGTATGTAACATAACATTTACCACCCAATCATAGACCAATAGAGTTCAACAAGCACTTGAGGTACTACCGCGAAAATTTTCAGTCGATCAAGTTTCGCTTTTTGCAGTAAGGTTAAAAAGTGTACTTTTCAGGTGTACCTACTGTCCCTACTGACAACTTTACGCGTCATCCATTAACAGATAATAATCAAATCCAAAGACAGCAAAAGAAATACTAAACCACTCAAACCATACTCAAACTAAATACGAACAATAAAATACACAAATGTTTGTTCATTTTATTGTACAAATTGTCACATATGTCACACGAAGCGAATACGTCATGAATATTAGCATGATCCTATGTCAACTTTTATGTTGGTATTGGTAACAATCATATTTGTACTCTGTTCGCAGCTCTTTGGCGAATTAAAAATCAATAGACGCCAAAAATAAATTATAATGTGCGGCGCCAACAGTAAGGGTGCGGTTCCACCAGTGATGTGCGAGGAAAATGAGTGACGCTAGGATGCGTCACGAAGCTGTGAAACGATGTGAGCGTTTCCAACAGAGATGTGCGAGGTAGCTGAGTGGCGCGGCAACGCTGTGAAACGGTGTGCAGATGACCGGGTGAGGATGTGTAGTGTAGTCTTTTCAAATGCGTTGCTAGCAAATTCTCGCTCGCGTCCATCCCTAGCACACATCTGTTGCACACCTTCCTCGCAACCATCCTTCGCTTGATTTTTACGTACAAAAACCTCGCGCCGCTAAGCCGTTTCCACCGGAGCTACGAAAAGTTAAATGAAGCGATTCTATAGGTACTTAACAAACACATCCCTCGCTACGCATCCACGCACATCTCTGGTGGAAACGCACCCTTAAGGTCAAAATTTTACGGATTGACCACGCGTCATAACAGTAGCGGTTGGTCATCGAATGTCACTATGTCTAGAATTTGCCTCTGGTAGTCAGAGACAATATAGAAATTGAACTCGAACAAGTTCAATGAGGGCTTGCTGAAATTACGAGTGCCCCAGGTGGCGGCACTGAAGCGTCAGGTTCAAGCAATGGTCAAAACGTTCAATATTTGTCGTCATCGTAAATTTTTAAGCCTCATTGCCAGAACAAACAACCCAAGACCTAAAACTTAAGGCGCAAGAAGGTGAGGAGACACGATCCCAAGAAATTGAGGAGACACGATCCCAAGAAAGTGAGAAGACACGATCCCAAGAAAGTGAGGAGACACGATCCCAAATAACTAGAGCAGAGATAACAAAAGCAACTGCACTGCGATTAAGACTCGTTTTTGAGCATAGATAACCTCTTCCAGATTCTGATTTGCAGGCAGTTTAGTTCGGCTGCGGCAGAAATAGTCATTGCTCTCTTGAATTTTATTGTATAGAAAAGCTGAAGAATTCAGAGTAACTAACTTCTTCTTTTGGAGTCGGTGGTGACCCTTACACAGTTTTTGCCCAGTAGGTGGCCATGTTTATAGCGGAATCAGTAGCATACATCAGGTCCTGAATGGTGCACGCATAAGGGTACTTGGGGCACACAATCGACGTCCCATTTGTTGTCAAACGGGTCTAAAAACGCTAGACAGACGATGTTGAATAACAAGCCGAAAAGGTAACTGCTTACACTACAGAAGGTTAAAGTATATGACATGAGGGTTCGATAGCCACGGGAACAGAATTTAATCACAAAAATAATCCTAGAAGATCTGTTTTTTTTTATTTTGGTTTGCTCTTGACTCTAGTCTAGGTCATATATGACAGAGACAAAGTCGACGATGGAAAGAGCTTATCCAGAAGAAGCCTGTTCACTCTAATTTTGAAGAGATTAGGGTTGTATGCGTTCGGAAACACAGACGCAGGCAGCGAGTTTTATTAATATTTTTTATTTCAATTTGTTTTGACATGAATGAACTGGCCGTTATTAAATCGGACAATATTTCGAAGGAACTGCTCACAGAATTGACACGGCTTACAGAAACCAAACTAATCTTACAGGGATCACACGCGTGACAGCTTAACACAAGCAAATCAAAACACGTATAGCAGACGTTATCTCCGTTAACCTACAAATAGCTTCGCATCCAGTATGGCCAGTCTAAGGCCGCGGGGTCATGCAGTATCAGGTCGGTCCAACCGTTTCAGTCTTGCCGGACACGCGCGGGGTCAGAGATGGTTAATAATGAGTCTCCCTATCTGCTTTTTGAAGGGGATATTGGGTTTTGGAGCAGTGTTCAAAATGAGAATGTAACCTACATAACCTTTTATAGGTGGCAAATCGCGTCTAGACGCTAGAAGAAGAAGTGTTGATCGTCTGGCGGTGTGATCAGAAGACGACATTGTTGCTATCGCGGGTAGAACTTGGATATGATTGGGCCAGGAGCGTGTGGCCAGACACAAGCAATAGGCGAAGTCTGACTGTAGATGATGAATTTTAGAGACACAAATGTCTAAGTACTTACACATTTACTAGTCATTTGAAGCCAAAATAACTAGGGCTGTCCGAAAGCACGTTGACGATACCGAAAAACCCCAGGAAACACCGGGATGAGGACGCACGGAATCAGGAAGTATGGCAAAATAAAAGAGACCCTTATACCAAGCAGTGGGTAATTTCGGGCTAAAATTGCCTGGAACAGACACTTGGCAAAGCTACAGAAATTCTTAATTGAAGAATCAAATATAATTCTGCCTGACGCAGGGATTGAAATCAGGCAGGACACAAGGTTTAAAACGGTTATGGAGAGGGAGGTCGCAAATTGTGGTGATTACGACTTTTAAGAACTTCTGAGGGTTAAACGCTGGTGGGGTCTACATTGTTGAGGCTTAGACGACGCAGGTACGCCTATCTCCTAAAGCGTATATGATTGTTGCATGCGCGTGCAGTAGGCTACAGTAAGGGTAGACCAGCCCAAAGTTGACGAAAATTCGCATCGTCAGTATCGTGATTTCAGCCATGAATAATGTGGTGAGTTTTTTTTTGGCCATTATGTAAGGGCTGGCCTACCCTTACTGTAGCCTACTGCACGCCTGTGGGTTGTTGTTGTTCCTATTTGTTGTTAAAAATGTGACAATCATAAAAACTGATGCAAGATTCACAATAAATCTTCGCAAGTGTAGTTATAAAACTCAATTAAAAATCGAGACACAAGCTTCAAGAGATAATAAACAAAACAACAGGTTCTGATAACAGTTCGAGGTGATTAAATAATCAATTACTACACTAATTGACGATGATGACATAATTTACCTAGTTACTGCTCACATCAAAATGCTCGAGAAGCCATATTTTTAGCAGAGGCCTTGTCAAAGATTCAAGAAAATGGTTTAAATGACACGCTTGGTAAACGGAATACTGATTGAAATGGCGAATGAAAAATGCTGCTAAGGGCAAGCTTTATCGTTCTTTGATTTGCTCTATTCGCGTTCCATACGAATATGAAACTTGTACAAATCTTTCCTCTTTATAATATTAAGATATAAATATAGAAAGATATAGATTAATAATATATCTTGGGACAACTCACACACGGTCATCCAATCCCAAACTAGGCAGAGCCTGTGCTATGGCAACTAGACAACTGATAAACATACTTATATATTTCTAAATACATACATATTATAGACAAATTACACCCAGACACAGAACAAATGATCATGCTCATCACACAAAGATTTGTCCTGGGTGGGAATCGAACCCACGACCTCCGGTTTAGCAGTCAGGGTCACTAACCACTCGACCAACAGGCCAGTCAGATCAGATGAGTATAGATTTAGACAACGAATGCAGCAAGCACCTCTTAAGAATGAGACGAAAAAGGCAGACATAATGATGTTAATTTTAATGCAAAAATCTGGTATAAGAATACCGGAACATTTCGAATACCAGATTACATTTCACTATCAACCAAGTAGCGCGATATTAGCCACTTAGCAACAGACGGTTGTCAAGATAGCAAGTTGAGGTATAAAGTTTATGAGGTTACGGATAAAAACAAGGAAATAATGATATTTCGTGAATATATCAACATTTAGAAAAATATTTTTATCATTAACATTATTAACCACTTCAAAGATGGAATCAGTTGGGAAAGAAATGAAAGAAAAGGCCGTCCGTGATAACCAGAGGTCGGAATTAGGTAGAGTTATTTATGTTCTAACACTGATTTCATACAGCGAAAGAATAAAGTGGATATGCCTCAAATCCCGAGATTAATTTTAAAGAGCAGAACAATCCCGTGACTTATTAAATAAAAAAGTTATTTACTTTAACACAATTTTAGTATTTATAAAAAAGGCGGAGTATAAGTATGAGAATTTGCTTAAGACTATTAATAATTTGTATTGTGAATTAAATACTAAACGAAATTGTATGTTAATTATCATTGTTTTGTTTGTCTTATCTATCGAGGTTTTTATGGCGGTCCGCTGTAACATGTTGGCACGCAGATTTGCGAGGTGTAGTTTTGAGGTAAAAATCACTTTGTTTAAAGCATTCTGCCAAACTCTCTACACCTGCAATCTGTGGGTCAACTACACGCAGCGGGCCATCAACGCTCTCCGAATACAATATAATAACGCGTTCAGGGTGCTAATGGGGCTCCCGCGCTGCTGTAGTGCGTCTGCGATGTTTGCGCACGCGCACACAGATGGCTTTCACACTGTGCTGCGACGCCGCATCGCTTCGCTGATGTTCCGTACGCGTGGGAGCGCCAACACCATCCTGAACGTTCTCAGCTACAAGGTCGACAGCCCCCTTCTGTGGCACCTTCAAGCACAAGTGCGTGTGCCCGGGGCCCCAGAGGGTGGTAAATATTTAAATTATTTTTTTAAATTTAACTAACATAGTTTTTAAGTTGTACTACTAACAATATTATGGGCCTAAAAAAGGTCTGAGATAAAGAGTTTTTTTTTTTTTATTATTATTATTTATGTGTAATATTGTTGGCCACACGGGATTGTCTATTAGAAATGTCGGGAAGATCCATATTGATATCAACATTTACCTAATTCCGACATCTGGACTCGACAGTTCGGAGGACAAAATGGAAGACGAAAACGTCTTGCACTGACTCTTAAGTAACATGGGACGAGGGCAGGAAGATAATAATAATATATCTTGGGACAACTCACACACTATCATCCGGTCCCAAACTAGGCCGAGCTTGTGCTATGGCAACCAGACAACTGATAAACATACTTATATATTTCTAAATACATACATTTTATAGAAAAATTATACCCAGACACAGAACCAATGATCATGCTCATCACACAAAGATTTGTCCTGGATGGGAATCGGACCCACGACCTCCGGCTTAGCAGTCAGGGTCACTAACCACTCGACCAACAGGCCAGTCAAAATGATGAAAGATGATAATGATTGATGACCACAATCTACATACGTTCGTACGCCCCAAATTGAGAAAAGCCCGAGTACACTCGTACAACAGTGGATTGTGTTAAGTAGAATTGAGGTTTCTTATAATTGCTGTAAGTAATGTCCAGTGTCATAGACCATATTGTGAGGAGGATATCCTTGGCTCCAGGTCTCTGGCAGACAAGGTAGCCCTTTGGAAGCATCTGGCGAAAAGTAAAAGAGAATTTGAAATAGGAATATAAAAATATGTTTTGTTTATATTTGGGACTCCGGTACGAACGTTCATTGAAGGCAGATGCCATATATATTATGAAGTTTAAACCTTAAACATAGTTTCATTTTATAATAATATCAGTTAGTAGCACTAGCGTGAGTCCGCTGGTGTTACAATATGATATTGTAGGTACTCAAACCGTAGGTTTGATTTTAAGGACCAAAACTGTTGAGATTTTGTGTGTTCACATATTTTTTGGGGATATAATCCAGGGCAAAATTATATTGATAGAGATATTGAAGATTAACTTTAATGCAAGTGTTACGGAGTTAAGGAGTTCAAGATGTAGTTAGTCTTAATCCTTCAATAGGCAGTAAGAAACCGAGGTGCTTACTTCCCTTCACAGACAGTATGAGAAGAGTTATATGCAATACAACGTCAAAATAAAGCAAAAAGTGTAGTGAAACAATGAACTATTATTACGAAATCTTCCAACAGAAATAACTTATTATCATCTAAAGATACCATTAATTTCTTTTCCAATTCAAGTTCAAATACACACACCATTTATGTTTTGAAAAACACACTGTTTTTACGACTTTTCGATATTCACAACACAGCACTTTTGTACGACAAATAAATCGGAGAGACGTATGTCGTTCGCAACGCGTAGTAAGTCACTGTTTTGTGTATTACGATTCAGAACTCATTAGTATATTATCAGTTTGTTACCAAAGATTAAGTTGATGTGTTGGTCAAGTATTCTGCCTAAAATGGGTGTGACTCTGTGAGGTTATCGGCAGAGGGAAATAAGTTTAAAACGATTGATATTGTACGTTAAGATTGAGTAATAAGAGAGGATTTCCCGAAATTCCTACGGGAACAGCTAGTTAAGTACATAATTAACTAGCTGTTTTCGTAGGAATTCCCTACATGCGAATGTTCCCCTACACTCCCCACGAGAGCTACATGACAAATTTCAGCTTTCTGTCAGTCACTCGAGTCACTCATTAGTAAAGAAAGAGTTATATATATATATTGATAGATGATTGATAACAATAAAATATTTTGGAAAAGGCTAGGTAGATTAATTGCTGTCTCCGGTTCACTCCGTTCACTGTGATCTCATCCTAGCATGATGCAGAATATTTATTTAAAACTTCGAAGAGCTCGTGGCTAAATAATAACAGCCGCACGGGTCGATCTTCAAGGTTAAGCAACGCTTGCTAAGGTCGGTCTGTGAATTGGTGACCATCTTACATATGCTGACTCCTCCGTGCCTCGAAAAGCACGTTAAGTCGTTGGTCCTGGCTGTCATTTGTAGATCTTTGGCAGTCGTTACGGACTGTCAGATGCCGGAAAATCTGACTCCAGTCTTGCCAAGAAGTACCGTGTTACCCAGTTAATGGCCTGTGGAGGTCTGGTAGGCAGCGCGTAAAATACTGGTTGGTTTTCAGCTGAATCCAGTTTGACTGGAAGCCGACCCCAATATAGTTGAGAAAAGGTTAGGCAGATGATAATATATTTAAAACTTCATGCACAACGCACAATGACGGTCAGGTTATTACGAAGTGTTCTTTGACCGTTAACCACTTTATTGACAGGGTATATACGATTAAATCAATGGCAACAAGTCACAGAGGTCATCATCGCTAATTAAGATAAACGAATATTAAGTACAAAAATAAAATAAATATAATTTTTCTTAACTATACATATCAATTTGGGTTTACTAAAAGTTATTCTAACCTCTCTAGAAAAGCTATGGTTTGACAACATCATTGGAACCTTTGACATTTATCTGATAGCTACACCAAGAAAATATGAATAAGATAATAATAGGTCAGATTACTAAAAAAAACGATTTGGTCCGTAAATTACACTACCAAAAATATTGGACACACTTTTTTGTTGCGTAAGCTAAAAATTAAGAAGATACAGTGCGTTGAAATTTCGCGTGACGTTACGTCTACGTAAACAGTGTAGGTACTACTTTTAACCTAGAAGTGACGTAACAAGTCGGACTCCTGATATCTGATGCATTTTATTTTTGTCATTTTTTATAGATTTGATAGAGCAAAACATAAATACCTACTTCGTAATAGGCACAATTCCTAGACCACTCTGTCCTATCTACAACAACATACTCTTTGCCACCTCATCTCTGATTGGCAGACTTATATCAACAAAGGTTGCTCGTTAAATAAAGAAGTTTATATCAGTTATATTTTGAGTGAAAATATTTAAACATTTCATTAGATAAACTCGTAGTTAGCTATATTTGAACACATAATTCAAAATGATAAATTAACCAATTTTAGAAGATCAGAATTGCAGAAGAGCTGGAAAAGTGACAGGCAGTCCTTTGCCCTGCAGTGAGACAACACAGGTTCATAATAATAGCTGAAATAACTTCACCTGTCTGGATTTGCACCCACACTAGTCTTGTGTAGTTCGCGAACGACCTAGTTCGTAAGAGCGCTCGCACAGGCGAACTAAGCGAACTAGGTCCCAGTTCCGCCGCTCTTTAGTTTGTTAGTTTTTCGAAATGACCGACGAAATAGTATAGCGAGAGTGAGCGGGAGCGCGGAGCTGCCCTACCTATTTGCGTCGCCGCTCACTTACTGATGTGCTTCTCATCTTTCAATGCAATGCACTATACAAGCTACTATTCACTAATTTAGAATAAACACATCATTAAGTATATTTTATAAGCAATTTTCTATACTGAACTAATAAATCAATTAAAAAATAAGAGTACAGGTGAACTAAAACAGCGAACTAGTTCGCCAAGGAGCCGCGAATTAAAATGAGTGCTACCGGTCGCGAACTACTATGTGCAAGTCTAACCCACACCCTTTCATCATTCATCATCATCTCAGGAAAAGGACATCCACTGCTGGACATAGGCCAAAGTTCCGCCACATCGCCTGGCCACAGGGCCAGGGTCTCGCAGGCGTCTCGCATCCAGCGGATTCCCGCGCCCTTCACCAGGTCAATAATCCATTATGTGTCAGGCCTTCCAACACTGTGTCTTCGATCGCCACTCCACATCCTATCGGCCGCATGGACCATCTATACTGCGAGGAATCTGCACTGCCCTTTGCCATTTAAGTTGCCACATATATTCTCTTAACCTTTTGAACGCCAGAGAATAACTGCATCGGCGTGCCCCCGACGCCAACCCACAAATTCGCCGTACATTTTGTCACATATTTGTGACGTTTGTCGTACAGGGTACGCGCTTGCTTGTTATGTATACGTGACAATGGCGTTCAAAAGGTTAACAAATTATTGTTAATTAATACTGTAATTTTACCTAAATGTCACTATAATATGTAGGTGACGTTATCGAATCGAATACAAGTGGCTCCATCTATCTTCGCGGAAAGACACTAAACCTATTCCAACATCTTTTACCAGTCAATTTTATATTCTTCTATAATTGGTTCGTAGTACTCCTAGAGGTTTTCCAAAAACGTTACCTGGTTTGAGGTGATCCACTGCAGGTGATTTAAGGAATCTCATTCCTAATTTCTTAGAACTAAAAACTATACCAGCACCACTATTGCATCCTATCCTAATATATATAATTATCACACTAATATTATAAAGGCGATAGTTTGTGTGTGTGTATGTTTGTTACTTCTTCACGCGCAAACGGCTGGACCAATTTTGATAAAATTTTGTATGCAGGAAGCTGACACCCTGGATTAACACATAGGTATACTTTTTATTCCGGGAGTATGTTCCTTTGGATAATTTTCGACATTCACGCGGACGGAGCCGCGGGCGGTAGCTAGTATTGTTTACGTTCGGGAGACTCTATAGCCTCCTAAATTTCCTGTCGTAGTTGACATCCACTGTGAGTCCTTCCAACACTGTGTCTTCGGTCACAACTCTACAACCTTTCGGACGCATGGACCATCTATTCTGCGAGCAATGTGCACTGCACTATGCCATTTAAGTCCACACATACTTCGGCGCGGGCGTGCCCCCGACGCCAAGCCACAAATTATGTAGTATGTTCCCTTGGGATCATATTCGACATTCACGCGGGCGGAGCCGCGGGCGGTAGCTAGTATTGTTTACGTTCGGGAGACTCTATAGCCTCCTAAATTTTCTGTCGTAGTTGACATCCACTGTGAGTCCTTCCAACACTGTGCCTTCGGTCACCACTCTACAACCTTTCGGACGCATGGACCATCTATTCTGCGAGCAATGTGCACTGCACTATGCCATTTAAGTTGCCACACATACTTCTTAACCTTTTGAACGCCAGAGCATAAAAGCATCGGCGCGGGCGTGCCCCCGACGCCAAGCCACAAATTATGTAGTATGTTCCCTTGGGATCATATTCGACATTAAGGCGGGCGGAGCCGCGGGCGGCAGCTGGTATTGTTTACGTTCGGGAGACTCTACAGCCTCCTAAATTTTGTGTAGTAGTTGACATAAGGCATTTTATTATTTGGAATTCTTCTGTATTTATGTACATGAAGCATATTCTGGCTGGACTAAGGTATTAACATTGTGATCTTCTTTTCGCGTCAATTAACTGATTTATTCCAGAAACCTCCACCGACAAATCTTCACCAGTGGGGATACTCATAATTTTGTCCGACCAGTATTGAGCAACCTGTACAGCTTTATCATTGGCCTTAATTATATCTCGGATGGTGCAGGTGGTTGTGCACGACGGGCAATTAAGAAGGTGATGCATGTCCTGTGAAGGGGCTCGGCACTGATACTGCGTTTGGGTTGGGTGAAGAATGCCACAGTTGGCCAGAATACTTTTACAGCGGCTAACCTGGGTCTGCAGTCAATTAAGAGATTTCCAGATTGGAAATCGCAACCGCTTTCAGGGGGCAGATGTTCTGCCGGGGTCATAAAGTGTGAAGGGGAGGGTTTCTGGCCCTTGCGTAATTTTAAGAAACAGAAAATATCTCAAATCCATTGGAGACCTAGATTTGTTTGTTGGCCTACTGTGATGTCCCTCTGCCGGGCAACGCCCTCCCCTTTCTCCTTCCAAACCTCTGTCTTGGGCGATCTTCGGTCAAGTTTGTTCCACAAACATCATCAGATCGACACACCACCTTCGACCTTCGCTTCGACCTAGACCATACAACAAGAAAAAAGAAAAGGTACTCACCCATTATCTTCTTAGGAGGGACCTTCCTCTGCTCTTTTTCCTCACTCTCGTCCCTCCGCATCATCTTGCCCTCCCCCGGCCACTTCCGCTTCCTGCCCTCCCGCTCCTCCAAATACATCCCGAGTTCCTCTTCCCTCCCAACCAAAGCCAACCTCACACTAGACTCCCAGGTAAAGCTTTCCTCTTTTCGGCTATCATGCATACTATAGTCCTTTTCTTCGGAATAAAATTCCATCACAATATGGCCATAACAACACAAAAGTCACTGAATGATGAATGAGAATGAATGATGATTGATAGTGAATGAGTAACACGTTAAAATAGAACGAAGAATGAGTTGTATAACTTTTTGATTCCTGTTGTTTCCCTTTGGCGGTGACTTTGAAGTAGTTCGTTCTCTATTTTCATGAGCATGTTTGTGTTCCAACGACAGAGGTGGTACTCTATGTGGGGTAGGCCCGGGGAGGTTCGGCGGTAAGGGTTTCGGGTGTGTTGTGAGTAGGCGAGGGTGGGCTCCATGTGGCACGAAGGTCGACTGGGGAATCTCTCGATTCTTTGTAGCGTAAGGCCTGGGGCGGTGTACTACGGCTCCTGGAAACAAGTAAGGGTTTTGTCGTTAGAATATTGATTTTGAAGCGAGTTTTGATTTTTATTTTCGGTTGAAAAGATGTCATCTCCACGGCTTTTTTATCAAATTAAGGGCAGTGGAATTTTCTAGTTTATCAGTCTTAAAATTAACTATCTGATTTGAGTGCTTTTAGCAAAATCAT
Source organism: Mamestra configurata (assembly GCA_002192655.3). Lineage (NCBI taxonomy): Eukaryota > Metazoa > Arthropoda > Insecta > Lepidoptera > Noctuidae > Mamestra > Mamestra configurata. The sequence goes on along the minus strand of NDFZ01005390.1, from coordinate 301,090 downwards.
ACAAAGGTATCAAAACAGAAAACACAGTGATTAGATGCGAGATATTTTAAGATTTCAAAACCCTAATCTCTTCAAAATTAGAGTGTACAGGCTTCTTCTGGGTAAGCTCGCACCATCGTCGACTTTGTCTCTGTCATCTATGACCTAGACTAGAGTCAAGAGCAAACCCATCTCAAATTAAGACAAAACTAAGAACCCACAAAAATGAATCCCTATTTTCCTTGGTCACGGCATCACGCGTGAACGGCAGGACCAATTTGAACTTGTATGTATGTCTTGTATATGTGTCTTGTAGGTATCTAGGGGTTTTGTTATGCATAAGTTAATATCTACTGTTTTGCTTAGATTACAAAAAGTTTGGTAATTTAAAAACACAACTATATTGTTTCAAATCACAATTTGTGAGTCGGTTCCAGTGTCCAGATTTTTTTGTCCCGTTCCTCATACGTTTTGGCTTTGAATTCTGCAGATTTGCAGTCTATTGTGTAACGTGTTTTGGCAGTCAGCGCGATTTCTTTGCGTTACCTTTGTCAACACATAAAAACATAATTTCTAATTTGTGTAATGAACATTTTTTAGCGATGGGAAATCATCAAATGACTCCTTCCGCTCTGGGCGGAGCTCTACCGACTACTCAGTTAAGGCTCTGCTCCACAATTGGAGCAAAAAGGAGGAGACTAGCACGACACTTGGCTTGACATGGTGAAGGCAATCCTTTACCATGTCAAGCCAAATGTCCTGTCTAATGACTCCTTCCCATGGATATAGAAAATTTATATTTCCATGCTCCTTCCGCCCTGGGCGGAGTGGAAGGGATTATCAGACCCTTACTTTCGAAAACCCATCCATGTTCCTCGAAATGCCCTTTGCGTTCCACGGCCGCGGTGACTCTTTCGAACATTTTCCGCAACCCTGTGTAAAGCTTAATGTGTCAAAAAAACAACGGGTTGCGCTCCGGGAGTGCCGGCAGAAGTGAAAAACGAAACAGCAGGAGCAGGCATACATTTTCGCCGCGCGGTAGAAAGAGAGGGGGATATTACTTCCTCTCCTACGCCGCGCCGGCGGTCTACTCTCCCTCCGTCTTACGAATTTTCGATCAGGTCACATGTCCTGACGCGAGTTTAACATTTTTTACCCATCCCAAAAAGTGCACAACGCCGCTAAAGAAGTTTTCACTTCAAAAAACTGTGAATGTGATTTGCGACATTAGTTGACAGGGATCAACAAGTAACACAATTATGCCGTAGACAAGATGTCAATCTCCACAAGTCCAGACTCCACAATACCTACAATATCCATAACTCTAACTGTCAACTCCTATTCCCCTCATAACGGTAACTGCACTACCTTCTGTAAGGTCCTCACGCAGATCTAAATTATTCACTTAGTTTTATGTGGCAAGACCTTGGACATCAATTCCATTTGCACTACTGTGGACACGGCAATTGAATGCCACGTGATTCAAAATGGCCGACTTAGAAAGGAATCATTTTGGTGGAGATTATAGGGCTTGTAACAAATGTGGGTAAAAACCTCAAGCCTGTACAAATTAAATACTTGAATTAATCTATACCAATATTATAAAGAGGAAAGATTTGTATTGCTGTATGTAACGAATAAACTTAAAAACTACTAGACCGATTTGAAAAATTCTTTCAGCAATAGATAGCTACATTATCAGCGAGTAACATAGGCTATATTTTATCCCCGTACTCCCACGGGAACGGGAACTACGCGGTTGAAACCGCGTGACGTCCGCTAGTAATTTAATAAAGCTGAAGAGTTTGTTTGTTTGTACGCGCTAATCTCTGGAATTAACAGTCTCATTTGGAAAATTCTTTTAGAATATGATAGACACATTCATGAGGAATGCTATAGGCTATACGGGAACAGGAACAAAAGGGATATGCGCGTACGAAGTCGCGGGCTAAATCTGGTTATAGATAATTTAACTTCGATTCGACTTTAGCGTTGTATAAAATAAATTATAAGTAGATGATATTGATTTTATTTTTAGAAAAAAACTGGACAAGTGAGCACTAAGAACGAATTGTAGACATTAACTTTTCTGAAACATTTTTAAATTTTCTGGCACACATGCGAAATTCCCAGTCGATTCTGTAAACATGTCGAGGTGAAGGTTTGGGTGAAGTGATCACGAGGTGAGCTGTCAATCCATTTAATCATGATGGAATGACAGCTCACTTCGTGATTACGTGACATCTTAATTATATGGATTAACACAGCTCACTTCCTGATCACTCCACCCAAGCCTTCACTTCGACATGTTTACAGAATCGACCGGCTGAGCCTATTTGGCGCAGCCGCGAGCCACCCTTTCTGTGACTTTTTAAAAACAGAATGTTCAAATTTTTCCGTGTTGTTGTGTTTGGTTAGTGCTAAAAAGACCTTATTTACGATTTACGATAGCGGCGGTCGCGCACTCACGTCATTCTCGACGCTCGACCATCAGGCTTGGAACGCTCCATATTATAATACAAGCAATGTCTAGTCAATAAATTATTCCAATTCCAATTCGTATCCACTATTCGGCTTTCATTGGAGATACCCTAAAGCTCCTAAACTTTCTTAAAAAAAATAGGTGATGCTTCCGTCGATGGGAGGAGCTCGTGGCTAAATAATAACAACCGCACGGGTCGATCTTTAAGGTTAAGCAACGCTTGCCGAGGTTGGTCTGTGGATGGGTGATCATCTTAACATACCGAGACTCCTCCGTGCCTCAGAAAGCACGTTAAGCCGTTGGTCCCGGTTGTCATTTGTAGATCTTTGGCAGTCGTTACGGATAGTCAGAAGCCAGATAATCTGACACCAGTCTTGCCAACGAGTACCGTGTTACCCAGTTGATGGGTTGTGGAGGTCTGGTAGGCAGCCGCTCCTCGTAAAATACTGGTATTCAGCTGAATCCGGTTTGACTGGAAGCCGACCCCAGTATAGTTGGGAAAAGGCTAGGTAGATGATAGCTTCCGTCGATGGGAAATACCATCGGGCACATTTTTGCCTTCCCAGAAATGACTTTTGGAATGACGTTGAGTTTCAGTACCTACTTAAACAATATGTGCAATGAATGAATCACCCTTTTTTGCACATCTCAATTAAATTGTTGACTATGGAAGATGACATGTCTATTGAGGCTGTCTGTGCAATTAATTAATTTAAAGGGCGAAAAGTTCAATTAAACTTATTGGTGCATGTGCATTGTCCAAGAAAAGTATACTTAAAAAAATTAGCAATAAAATTAAGAAACATTTGAAATGTAAGGTTTTTTGAACTCGGGTAGCGCGAAACTCCTGTAAGAGCGAGGCCCCGGGCGGTTGCCCCGCTCGCTACCCCGCGGCTGGCAAGGCCGCCACTGTGTATCCGAGAGTCTCCAATTCGGAAGAAATATTGAAAGACCGAAGTAGCCGTGGCACTGTTTGTACGAACGCTTTCAAATTACCTCGGATTCAAATCGGACTTATCTAAAGATGGCCCCTGAACGGCTTGGATTTAGAGCAGAGATCGGATTAGTGCGTTAGCAATATCCGAATTCGGTCCGAGTTTTTAGACTCTAGACCCGTATTCTTACGAATTCGAATCGGATGTACTGCGTAACCGCTCTAACGGTCGGTTTCAATAACGTATCTACCTTTGATCAACTGTCAAATTAGCTACCAACAGTACCTTAAACGTCATATTTGAAAGGGAAACATGACGTTTCAGCTACTGTTGGTGGTTAATTTGACAGTTGGTCAAAGTTAGATACGTTATTGAGACCGGCCGTAAGTGAAGTGTACTTGAAGCTTCCTGCACTTTAAGCTGAACTTAAAGCAAACTCCTTATCATTGAATTACAGTTCACTTCAAATAAGTATTTACGGAGAGATTTTCACAGAATGCACCGGCTGTACTCATTTTGAAATTCTTTCGCTAATAACTAATAGAAAAATACATTATTGCCAAGCGCCATGCGCTTTTTTTAATCCCGGAATAATGAAGGCTGAGCGAAGAGGCTTAATACCTTTGGGACGGGCCAAGGGCCCAGAAGTAATCTCATACATTCTATATTTTCAAGACGAGATGATATTATGCACAAGGTTGAGAAACCATCACACCTTATTTCTCTTTTTTTTTGCAAGACATTGTAAGATGCGTTGCCGCTTCACTAGGTTAGGTTGCCTAAACTAGAGGCTTTTTAACGGCCCCCGAAAGAAAGGCGGAAAATTTGGTCCTTTTAGAAATAGTCTCTAGAATTGGAAAGAAGAGCGAAAAACCGTGACCGTTGGAGGAATGGTGAGAGGCCTTTGCCCAGCTGTGGACTACTAATAATAATAAGGAACAGCACCTTTAAACGCAGAGTAACCGGTTATCACCGGATGAAGCCATCTGATAATCCACTTAGACACCCACTATTAGAATGGGACACCTTCTCATACCTTGAATTTGTCTGAAAGAGCAGTATTTACCAATACCCACTTGTACATACTTTAAACACTGTATTTGCGTCATCAGCCCAGCAAATAACGTCTTAAAACAATAATGATTTAATACTTCAGCAGGAAAAATTATGAAAGTAATATTGCTGTAAAAAGTGTGGTTTTGTTTGATTTTTTAGCTCAAGGACAAGGATTTTGCTAAATAAATGTTGACACGTTTGTATTTTTGTGCTCGTTTTGAATTGGAAGTGTTTTATTTGCGAGTTTGTGGAGCTACATATCTGTTAGTCGTGGTGGTGTCCGCAACTCTACGTCCAAGCGCGTCTTTAACGTAAGGGTACAAATAGGTCGTTCTGTGGAGCTATATACGTCGCAAGCAATGCCTTACTCTTTGTCGTGCATTCTGCACAACAAAACCTGCGCTTTGAAAGACCTTGAGACAATCGCTAACGCTGGTTGAATGATGGTCATAATTGCAATCATCGACATTCTACTGTGTAAGCTTATTTGCCTGATTAATCCCTGGTTGCAGTACCCTAGCTCGGGAATTAAAGTCTGGCAGCATTTATAATCCGGACACCGATTGATTGAGTTGAAAATAACCCATTACAATAACATTTTTTTAAATCTTCTGCTTGCTTTCCGTAATAGCTTTCTGCCAGTGAATATTTATTTGAAATCGGATTCTAAAGATTTCCTTATTCATACAAACAAACAATCTCACTTCTCAAAAGTATTATATTTATTAGATAGAAAACTAGCTTCTGCCCGCGACTTCGTACGTGCATATCCGGCTTTTCCCGTGCCTCTCTTAGTGCTCTCCTACACTCCCCAAGGAACCTACATGCCAAATCACAGCTTTCTACGACCAGTAGTTTAGGCTGTGCGGTCTCTGTCAGTCACTCATTAACGGAAGAATTTTATTATTGAAAGTCAACATCAACAAATACGTCTTTCTAAATCGTTTCAACTTAAAAGAAGAAAGTCGCAAAAACGGCTTTAAAACTATTTTGCCTCGAAGGACCAAAATCGTCCGTACTTAGGACCAAACCTAAGAACAAACGTCGCGTGTCATGGAGATTTCCTCGCGAATGCTCCTAATTCTTTAATTGGTAGCCAAGCACGCTCCGTTAATTGTCTTCTGGGAAGTTTATGCTGTTATGGTCGTTGATTCATTGAAACTTGCGAAAAATTTAGGTTTTGATTCAAATCCGTGTAGTTTATTGCTTGTACTTCTCCTAGAAAACGACCGATTCGAACTGAGTGTGCTTCTGACGTTTTTCAAGTGGCAATAAAATACTTTTTTTTTAAATATAAAATGGTGTCTGTGGCACGGAATAGATGATAGGGAGTGAGTTTTTTAGTATTACATGTAAGCAAACGATTTTGGGATATCAATGGACTAAGGGTTGCCGACGCATTGCCAACATTACAGACAGAGTTGACGATGTTGATGTGATATTTATTCCGATAAATTTATTTAAGTTTCCTTCAAATCCATTCAGGCGTTAAGAAGAGTACCTGAAGGTGCTGACGAGACAGTTATTTATGTATTTTTAACATTAATATCGATTGATATTTAAACATCAACTTGAAGAGAGAAAATAAGATTAGAAAACAAAAATAATCAACGGTCAAACATAAATATCATTGATTTTTTCAGTTTCAATCAGCGTCGCAAGCGCAGGCAACTTTTAAGAATGTCATAATGTTAATTAAAAGCTTGTTAAATGTTATGTTTTAGAATGAAAAGCTGATTAATTAAGATGACAGTACATAAAAGAAATACCTCCAATAAAAAAAGCCTTTGTCTCACGAAAAAATATCCACAAGCAATCCACATGATCTCACCTTTATATCGAGTCCTTAAAAACGCATAAAGAAAGATAACATTCAAAGGGGGTCCGAATAACTCGTCACAATTTCTTTTACAAAGCCATATTGGCGAAACACATATCCAATTTGTCTCCCCAACCGTCTCCGTCCTTCAAAAATATCATATCAGTCCACCATTTTGAATCCAATAAAAAAACATCGAAATAGTTAAAATCAAATCACGCACTAAAACAGCGGATATCCGTTCGATTTTTTTTTCGAAATTCAAATCAAATTATCGCGGGCAGCCGGAGCGTGCGGACGTTAAGAGTCTGAGCGTCTATTGCTAAATTGACGGTACGTACGTAGACGGTCAAACGAATAAGTACGCAATATTGTCATTAATTCCCTGGCCAATCGCGGAGTGGAACGCGAACGTCGTGTGGATGTCGGGAATTGGGTCCACTTGCCAGGCAGGGTCATACAATCGACGGGTCAAGACGCTGATGGGTACTGCTCAGTGTAAAGAGGGTTCCATACATTGCTCTTTTAAAATTGGTTCGTGATTGCTGACAGCAGTGTTGAAATCAATTGGGCAGTTTATGCGACTCTTGTCAACTTTGAACCCAAGTATTCACCTTTAAATCAATTTTGCTAGTTTAATGGTCAAAATTGCATTTATAAATAGCTCGTTTTCCAAAAAATTGGCGATAAATGACAATGGGCACAAACAAGAGTATGGAGACACGTTAGCAGTAGATTATTAGGTGGTGTAGAAAGAAATATCCCATATAGCTTAGAAAATACAGGAATGCGCACAAGCATGTAGCCTGTATAATTGCATATTTATTTATTTATTTATTATGTACTTTATTGTACACCTCATTACAAACATAGTAAAAACGATTAAAAAAACAAGTGTACAATGGGCGCTCTTATCGCACAGGGCAACAAAGACCCATAATACATAAATACCTTACAGACTATCATACATATTTATAAAAACCACAAAAATATTGGTATTAATATATATATAGTGTCGCGTAGCCTTCCGTGGGATCGCCGATACATGAACTCCTTCGGCCAAAACTCTTCCTTGAGAAAGGTCTCAATATGATGAGTCGAACTCGCACCACGAACGACTTGAAATTCGTATTGTAGCGCGACTCCCAACTTTTCGACCCTTAAGGTCCTAAATGAAAGCGTAAATGGGACTTATCCAAAGCATCCATATTTTAAGGAACTAATTTACACCCTGCTTTAAGCGAAAAATCTACTGAAATTTCAATAACACTCAAGTCTTTTAACACCTTTCCTGCCCTTGCTACTGTCCTCAAAATGTTTTATTTCTTTCTTTCCTTGTCCCATATCACTTGGGGTCGGGCACAACCGGTTTCTTCTTCCATTCTGCCTTATCAACCGTCATGGTATCATTCACTCTCTTCTCAGACAACACCCACACATACTTTTTGGCGAGACAGTGACTTGAAGAGTAGTCTTCAAGTCATTGTCCCGCCAAAAAGAGTTCAACAATAACAGATAATACTAAATTCAAGATGGCCGCCATTGAGCACGAGTAATAAACAATCCACTTGCCGCCATTTACTACTACGTAATATGTATATTGAAAAACCTAGACTAGACTTTAGAACTGTAATATGTGCAATATAAATTGATAGGAGATGAAATAGAAAACGATTTACATATTTGAATCTTTAAATGCATCATATTTTTTAAGATTGAGAGAGAAGAGAAAGGTTATACAACATATGACAGAATAAGCGAAATACTTCTTAATTAAGGGGTCATCATAATGAAAAACTTTTATTGTGATGAGGACAAACCCCAAAATCGCGAAAAAAAAACATTTTGTTGAGTTATGCGCACATAAATGTATGGAGTAGTTGATTTTTTTTTGTGTTTTCAGAGTGTGCATTACCTCTTACATTTTTTCAGAGTGTGCATTTCTTTTGCCGCCATCTTCTTCATCTTGACGTGTCGTTGGCAAATATAGTTATTGAATTTAATGTTTGGCCAAGTACTCAGCAACGGTTCATGAAAGGAGCCTCCCCCAGCGACGTACTCGTACGGCGCACCCTAAACAATCGACTTCCGTCGATTGGCTAATCCTTTCACCACGATGGCAAATATAAACTACAATCGTATTTAGTCCAGTTAATCCTGATTTTATTTATAAGTATTACATCAAGTTGGACCGCAGGTGATTAAAAATATACCAATGTGTCGGGAAAAATCCCCTGATTATCATATCAAACTGTTTAAGCTGCACGTGGATCGGAAAAATTAACATTAATTAAAAACTAATGTGAAAAATTTTAAATCCACTTTAATTATTAATTAAGTACCGAAAATATTTCCACAATTTTAGGGGAAAATAAACAGCTTGTACATACCATAATTCCCTTTGATACGCAGTTGGAATGCTTGCAAAATTATGCACCGTTTATTTACAATTATTATTTTTAGTTTTTTTTATTCATTTTTCGCCAAACGATCAGCTGATCGCCTAATGGCCGTCACGAGATGGGCACCATGCGTAAATTAATATTAAAATTGAAAAAAAAAAATATTATTTTTCCGCTGAGATATTTTGTTGCGATGAAGTTTTCTCATGTTTGTTGCATTAAGTCCGCCCATGTACCACTATTGTGCATAAAGTTTTTATAATTAAATATATAAAACTAGAAATCTTCCTCTTAATCTGACAAAATTTAAGTTCTACTTTTAGATACAAACAATGAGAATTTAGACTCTGTTGTTAAGTTAAAAAAACCAGAAGGACCACACATTTATAGGATTGAATCGATGGTACGGAGACGGTATGGTATTAATTTAGCCTCGTGTGTGTCCATGCCCTTTGTTTGCTTTAATTAACAAATGCGAAGCCAATTCGGTACAAAACCGGTGATTACTATACATTCATACATGGTAACATGTGTGAATGTGTAAGTTGTCGATGGTGCTTTGAAACGGGTTCATTTTTTTTAACCATTACTTCATTGTCAGTATACATACCTAACTTGGTACAAAATATTGGCTACAATTTAAATGCGTACCAAGTAAAATACGTTAACTTCAAATAAAATAAACCCACTCTATACCGAGGTGCCTAAAGAACAACGTTTTAAGGTCCAAAATAATGATACACACATCAGAATAATTGTACGTGTTGTATTTATATTCTTTTTGCCTACCAAAATGGATAACTGCTCACAAAATCTTGTTTCCCTGAAATAAAATGTTACTTCTGTTACTAGGAGAACTTGGATGCAAGAGCGAGCTAAGCGAGCTCGGGACTTGGGGCACCCCGACTTGGGCCGACCGACTTCGCCTTTTGGTGAGCATTTATCCATTCTGACAGGTATTTCGAATTATTTTGGTAGTAAAATAGGTAGTTACTTTTCTGGTAGGCGTTTAAACACAAGTCCTAAATATTGGCACAGCTTAATGATATTTTGTAAGTAGGTTAAACATAATACTTTTACACGTCAAACATATTTAAACTAGATGAAGCCGATGTTTTCTAGCTGACTACACTGAGAAGAAACACCGAAACAAACTCAGAGGTCAAAGTCTCTTTTAAGGTCTATACAATCATACTGGTCAAATCATATGCGAACCATGTAGGTTAATGTCTGAGGTGTTCTTTTGAGGAAAGTACCACACAGATTTGAGTGGACCTGCCCAGACAGTGCAAACACTCGTCAGTTATCGTGTAGCTCAAACTTAGAACTTTAAGGAGCTCAACTTATACAACTTATTAAAGACGAGAAACGATGGGAGACGAAGGAAAGTTATAAACGCGGATGATTTGAGGTGGGAAAGACCTAAGAAACGATGGATGAATTCTTTGAAAGATAATATGGCTAGAAACGAGGAGGCTACTAAGATGTGTGATAGAAATGTTAATAGAATGGAAGGAGATGTAATATGCCAACTCAAAATCAATTTGTATAAGGACACGAGAAAAACCTTAGCCGGAATCAAGGTTGAAATACAAAACCGTCAAAGAAAGCTTGGGATACAGATAAAACGACAACGCATATCCCAAAACCGCTTAGTTGACCCAGACCCAATTAGTGTTGTTATCGAAAATCAAAATAGTTATTTATGATATTAGCGCGGTAAGTTAGTTTTTACAAACGAGTAGACGAATGTAAGCCCGAGACGAAGTCGAGGGTTTAACATAGTCACGAGTTTGTAAAACCATTTTCCGCACGTTTAGATATCAGCAGGAAAACCGCGACAATCTTTGAGGTTCCTTATGAAAATAGCGCTAATTTAAAAATGGATCCACGTGCGCGTGGTGCAAATTAGAACTACATATTTCGTCTCATTTTCTCTTTATTATTAAAATGAGCCAACGTATTGAGCAAAAGCGCTTCCAAGGAGGTTCGATCATTCAACTTATTTATTCTAGTTATGTGAAACTCCTTGGTGGAATTATTATTTTTACATATTAGAATTTAAAAAAATAAGTACCCTAAAGGATACGCACAGCGCTATACAACGAAGAGTGTTTACCGCACGTTCCATTGTATGGTGCGTATTTTTTTACTTTAGAACAATGTATACTGGCTTTTCCTAAAGAATCGCCCGGAGTTACGGTTTGTAAAAAAAAAAACAGCAAAAAAAGATAACTATCAGAAAATGCTACAACTCCACGCCACCTTTATCCTACAACCGCCCAACATAACCTTCAATTTTTTTTCGCTAATCCCAAAATCTTCGCGCCATCAGCCCAAGAGGACAGCCAGACAATTAAACACAATCAGTAGTAATAAAGAAGCGTACATCGGGTACACAATCGTTTTAATTGATACTTATTGAACACAATTAAAGAACGCTCATGGTGCCTTGCGAATTTTAAAGTTTTATGGCTTGGGAATGGCTGGATTTTGCACATTTGAGAGAGACAACGTCTCATACTCTCCGCCAATGAAAAGGGATGTTGCCTGGGTTAAAAAACAAATGATTTTATTTAGTCCGTCCGTTAAATTATCGAAAAATATTGTATATGTATTTCTTATTTTATCAGTTCAACAAAAAAAATACGAAGATAAAACTCATCAAAGATAAGGAGTGGGGGCTTGTAACGTCACTTTCCAGTAAAAAGTGTACTGGTCAGTGACGTCACGAGTGTTTTCAACGCACTGCATCGTCTACATTTTTTGTTTACGTGACAAAGGAAAAAAAACGTGCCCAATATTTTTTGGAAATCTATCTGACGGACTAATTAGTTTTTTTAGTCAAATACCCTATTGAGAAAGAAAAAAGAAAGAACAAAACTTATTTAGTACATTCATGAGACTCGCACGGTACAGAGAAATAACAAGATTTGGTATATGGTATACCACAAACTAAGTGTGTCTCACGACTGCACTAAAATGATTCATTTCAGCAAAATGTCAGACATATTGTCTCATGTCTGAGACAGAGCCATTGCGCTGGCATATAGCATAATCAGCCTATAACGTCTCTACTGCTGGGACACTGGTCTCCTCTCCGGGAGAGCGAGTGGGCCGTAACACGCGGGTCCTCAAATTGTTTGGTTCTAGAACTCAATAGGATTGGGAGTTTTTAGTTTAGTTTTAGTTAGGGACGTGACGGTTTCCTCCGCTGCGCCGGCGCCGTTTTGAGAACACACGGCCTACTCATAATATGTCGCCGCCGATACCACTGCACTCACACCTAAAAAATGTTTAACATCGTAATAATTTTTTAGGTGTTCTTGATCAAATTATTGGTAGCTCCAAAGAAAAATCTCAATGTAGCACGCGTGTTGTTACTGTGGACAAAATCATTACCGTTGCCCAATTATCCAATTCTCCTAAATTCATCAGGTTACTGACGTACAATTTTACTACGTACAGATCGAGAATTCTTTACTCTAAAACGCAAATCAGTGATAAGAAATATATTTTGGGTTTGAGCAAAAAATTGTCTTAAATAGACATGACATCCTGTCTGTTCATAAAAGTAAAATGATCGTACTGTTTCTAGTAGATGACAGGGGACAGAAGAGGTATACGCACACGGTCGGTCTCAATAACGTATCTACCTTTAACCAACTGTCAAATTAGCTACCAACTGTACCTGAAACGTCAAGTATTAAAGGCAAACATGACCAGCAGCTTTACGTGCTTTCCGAGGCACAGGAGTGTCTTTCCACCAACTTCCAAACTCCGGGCTGCTAATGAGAAATTCCTAATAGAAGATCCCAATAACACTTTTTGCCCGACTTGGGACTTTGCACGCTCAGCAGTACCGCTTCCGATCATGAGATCAACGAGGCAGTCCATTAAAAAAAACTCATCTTACTACTAAGCAATCATCAGTCATTCAGTCACTCACACAAACACATTCAATCAAACTATTTACTCAGATAGAGATCTGCAGCCAATTTAACGACACGTGTTTTGTGTTCATGAGGAGGTGACATCATGGTGTGAGCACAAGGACAGGGCGCCCAATGGTCAGTGGTTCAATGGACAATGAAAGGCGAGGCTGGGCGATGGTGGAAGGTCGTACCTGGGTTTGGCTAGGCTAATATTTTAAGTTGCAAAAAACGGTATTTTACAGAAAAAATCTAGTTAGATGGATTTCCAAAATATATTAGACAAGTATTTTTTGTTTTTTCACGGAAACAAAAAATGAAGACGATACAGCGCGTTGAAAAACACGCGTGACGTCACTATGATGGTACAATTTATACCAGTGACGTGACAAATTTTATAAAGAATATAATAAATAGAATAGAAAACATTTAACTAAAGACGCAGTTTCGATCTCGATTTCCAATCACTTTTACAGATGAAAAGCTACACTATCGCTAACTCCATAGAAAAATTTTAATTCCGAATAATTCCACGGGCAAATAAGGTAGAAGTGGTAAATACTAGAGAGTCCTAAAATTCTGACACTCTCTTGGTGTCAGAATAGGGAATATGCGTGAAAAAAAAATAGTTTATCTAAAAATATACAAAAATATAATACTAACAGTGAAATTAGAATCAAAATTGATCGAAAAATAAACGAGATACAACTATTTTAGACAAATATATCTGTCTCTCTCGCGGAGACGCCGTTTTCTATAGCAGGTGTATAGGCGACATAGTTTTTGACGTCAGAGTTCGTATCGGAATTCTCTTTCTAATTCTCATCTTTGAAGCTTTATAACTTCATCGCTGATGAAGGAATTAAAAAAAATATTAATATAATATATATAATTGTTTACTACTATTGGCTAATAAGTATTTCATTATGCAAATAAACAAAAAGGCATGCATATTCCCTATTCACAAAGACAAATTCCCAACGGTCGACTCGTGGAATGATCCAAGGGCATGGTGCTCAATCGTCGATGGTTCAATGGGCAATGATGGGCGGGGCTGGTCAATGGTGGAAGGTCGTTCCTGGGATTGGTAAGGTTAGTATGAGGTCAGGTGAGTATTGAAGTGACTACGGAGTAAATGCGAAACGCGGACGTAGTTTAGAAGATATTGAAGATCCTGTATATAGAATTACACCAATCCTAGACATATTACTGAGGTTTTATTTTAAACTAGCTTTTGCTCGTGACTTCGTCCGCGTGGAATAGTTGGGGCAGACGTTTTTATTATGAAGTTTAGTAAAGTTTCAGTCAATGCTACTGAACAGAGAAAGAATAGATAGATAGTTTAATAAATGTTCGACGTGATTCTTTAAATTGGCATAACTTTTTTATTTATGAACCGATTGACATGAAACAAACACTAAAATGTGTTAGTGAACCACATCTAAATCGGATAAGCCGTTTCTGAGATTAGCGTGCACAAACGCACAGACAAACAGACAAAAAACATAACAACTATTTTGTTTTAGTTGATTATTTAAAATAGTTGATATATAGTTATATAGTTGATAAAGGTCCCAATAATATTTTTTCTCATATATTTTCCATCCGTTACATTTTTATTATATATATATAGATAAAGAATTTATGATTGAATTTTTGAGGAAAGCGCCCGAAAGAAAGAGTTCACGTTAAAATTTGTTAGCTTAGGTTTTGGTTTTACAAACATGGTGGATCCCCACTATCCACAATAAACGAATCCAGAAAGGGTCATAAATCCAGGTGACTAGAATTTGTTACTGCTGTTTGAGCTTCATTTTTGTTTATCACGCAATGGGCGCCAGAGGATGGACAGCGTCTACGAGGAAAGTGGTGGCAGGATGACCTGTAGTGCTAAAGTGTAAGAATTTGAAATCGTGAAAATATGAGTATAGATGAAGTGAACAAGAAATGAGCTCTCAATCCACACAATCAAGAATACAGTTCTTTTCAAGCTCACTCCACCTTAGTTAACACAGTGAGATGTTTACAGAATAGGCCGGATTGGACCCAGAGAACAGTGTCTAGGACATGTTGGGGTCAAATTTTCTCATTAAGGGAATAAAAAAATACTATAAAATTAGTTTAATTTAGAAGTCGGTGTTTTTGGTTTTTTCTTCGTATTTAACACAGACTTCCGAAATTGAAGTTATTTTATAATTTGTAGTGTTTTTTTTGTAAAACTTTTTAGTCGCACGCCACTGGAAAGTCACAGGAAAGGAAAATACGCAATTTCGTTTACTTAGATGACATATTTTTTCCAGATTTTTTTATTTAAAAACCAACCTACTGAACCGATTTTGATGAAATTTCTATGGGACCATTCGGAAAGTATATCCTTTCACATAAAAAAAAATCAAATCGGTTCATAAATTATGGAGTTATGAGGTAACAACAAAAAAAAACGATTTGAGTACCTCCTCTTTTTTTGAACTCTCTTAAAAATACACTACACTACAGTTATCCAAAAAAAAAGTTATCTTCAGAAATTATAGTCGAGAGGCCTAAATAAACACAATAACGGCTTTAAACAATGTTACGTTTTTTTTTTTTTAATTTAATATGGGTTTGCTCTTGACTCTAGTCTAGGTCATAGATGACAGAGACAAAGTCGACGATGGAGCGAGCTTACCCAGAAGAAGCCTGTTCACTCTAACTTTAAAGAGATTGGAGTTGTATGCGTTCGGAAACACAGACGCAGGCAGAGAGTTCCACTCCTTAGCTGTGCGCATTATAAAATACGTTTGGAAACGTTTAATTACGTCTAATTAAAACAGCCTCATCAAACGAAGACGACAAATTATGGAAGTTCCCTATCACCATGTTTGTTTGTTCGCCCTATTTACGGTTCCCAACTTTTTGTACTAGAAAAAAGTATACTACGGTCGGAGAAATAAAATTTACAGTATTTTAGAAAAGTTAACAGTATTTTTTTTTGACGTGACACTTGTTTTTGGAGCTTCTTGAACTATTTGTTTTCATTCTTAAAATATTCATAAGCCTCTCGACTATTTAAGTTAATATTATTTATTGAGTCAATAGAAGCAATCGTTTTTAGGTTTTATTTTGGCTGGCGAATACCGACGGTTGTAGACATGGTTTTTTTTTATAGAACAGTAAAAAAAGAGTATTAACGGGCGAATAAAAGTATAACACAGTTATTAACAGGTTGGTTGGCAACCCTAGTCTAATTAGTAACTAGATTAATCAGTAACTATTTATCGCTCGTCATGATCAGTAGTGAGACAGTCCCTTCATGTAAAATACTGGTATTCAGTTGCATCCTGGTTATACTGAGCATCGACGCCGAGTTGCTAGCCTGTGTGTGGAGTGTGCGACGTAATAGGGAATATGCATGCAATTTTTTTATTTGCAAAACAAAATACTTATTATCTCTAGTAAACAATTATGAAAGATTTTTTTAAATTCCTTCGTTAGTGATGATGATGAAGTTATTAAGCTTCAAAGTTGACAATAAGAAAGAGAAGTCCGATACAAACTGTGACGTCAAATACTATGTTAACACCTGTATAATATAGCTGCCATAGAAAACAGCGTTTTCGCGAGAGGGACAGATATATTTGTTTAAAATAGTTATATCTCGTTTGTGTTTCGGTCAATTCCGATTCTTTTTAACTGTTAGTATTATTGTTTTGAATACTTCCAGATAAACTGTTTAGATAGTAAAAAAAAAACATGCATATTCCCTATTGCATAGTTTTGTTCCGCCAAGCCCGTTCCATCACACACCATAAGACGTACGGCGATGCGCCACCGGTACGTGGTGGACATCCCACCCACACGCAAAAAACTTTTTGGGGGCAGTACAGCTAAGAAGTGGAATTTTCTGCTAGAGTCTGTGTTTCCTGATAGCTAGGTACAAACCTGGGAGTCTTTAAGTCAAGAGTGAAAAGGTTACTTCTAGGCAAGCGTGCTTCATCTTCCTCAACATCATTGCTTACTATCAGGTGAGATAGTGTCAATAGTAAAAAACCGGCCAAGTGCGAGTCGGACTCGCGCACAAAGGTTTCCATAACATTATCTATAAAAACGGCAAAAAAATCGCGTTTGTTGCATGGGAGGCCCCTTAAATATTTATTTTATTCTGTTTTTTAGTATTTGTTGTTTATAGCGGCAAGAGAATATATCATCTGTGAAAATTTCAAGGGTCTAACTATCACAGTTCATGGGATACAGCCTGGTGACAGACAGACGGACAGTGGAGTCTTAGTAATAGGGTCCCGTTTTACTCTTTGGGTACGGAACCCTGAAAAAAGACTGGAAGCCAATACCAATATAGTTGGAAAAGGCTAGGCAGATGATGTTAGGAACTAAATGAAATTTCATCATAATATGAAAATTGACAAGTATAAGCTATGCTAGCGCCATCTGTCTTGAGCTTTCACCGGCCGACCCCATTACGTCTGAACGGCTGAATGGATTCGCATAAAATAAGGCACACAGACAGACCATTGAATACTTTTTATCCCGGGAGTACATTCCCTTGGGATTATTTCCGCCTTTTACGAGGGCAAACTTGCAGGGAAAGGATAGTTTAAAATAAAATATCAACTTACCATTAACGACAAATAGCCGTTCTTCAAAATGTTCTCTAAAGTCAGAGCGATTTCTTGAAGACAGCTAAATTGTTCTTCATTACATGCGCAATAGAGCTGATATCAATTATTTCCATTAATGTTCTATGAAACGACGGAAGTGACGAAGTGTTTCTATCTAGCTCTGACACGTGAGGTTTTCGTATGTCTGTTTTTCTCTTTCAGTAGACGCCGTTGGAGTCAACTAAGTGGCTGTGATTTATCTGTAATAGAAGAAATAGGATATTTAAAATTGGGAATCGCAACATTTTCAACCGATAAAGGTCCTGTGGCGACATCTACACCACCACATACAAACTAAAAAATAGACCTGACGTCACACGTCACGTCATGCCTCGGAAAGCACGTTAACCTTTTGAACGCCAGAGCATAAACGCATCGGTGTGCCCCCGACGTCAAACCACAAATTCGCCGTAGTTTTTGTCACATATTTGTGACGTTTGGCGTACAGGACACGCGCTTGCTTTTTATCTGTAGGTGACAGCGGCGTTCAAAAGTTAAAGCGTTGTTCCCGGCTGTCATTTATACATCTGACAGTCGTTACGGGTCACTACCCGTGCCAGAAGCCAGAAAATCTGACACCAGCCTTGATTAGGGGTACCCAGTCAATGGAGGTTTAGGCATTCGCTCCATGTAAAATACTGGAAGCCGATCCCAATATCGTTGAAAAATATACTTTTCGGAAGTCGGTGTTAAAATACGAAGAAACAACGAAAAACACCGACTTCCGAAATTAAAGTTATTTTATACGTTATAGTGCTTTGTTTTTATTTGGAAGTCGGTTGTATTTTTTTTCTCAAAGTTTTTTTTTTCACTTTTTAGTGGTACGGAAAGACACAGGAAAGCAAAATACGCAATTTCGTTTACTTGGATCACATATGTTTTCCAGCTATTTTGATTTAAAACCAAACTACTGAACCGATTTTGATGAAATTTCTATGGGACCAATCAGAAGAATTTTTAAATCGGCTCATAAATGACGGAGTTATGAGTTACACAAAAAAACATACAACCGAATTAAGAACTCCTTTTTTTGAAGTCAGTTAAAAAGGCTAGGCAGATTGAGTACCCTCGTTGAAGAATTGTTCGAAAGAGTTATCGGGGTCCTGGAACGCAAAGGGCATTTGAAGGAACACGGGTGGGTTTTAGACAGAAGTATGGGAAATCATCAAATGACTTCTTCCGCTCTGGGTGGAGCGGAAGGGCGTGTCAGACTCTTACTGACTAAAACCCATCCGTGTTCCTTCTAAAGCCCTTTGCGCTCCAGGGCCGCGGTGACTCTTTCGAACAAATTCCGCAACCCTGGCAGAGACAGTTAGAGTTTGCGCCCAGAGCGGAAAGAGTCACTTGATGATTTCTCATCAAAAAAAAAATATTGAGCAAGTACCCTTGTACCTGTACTACTGCTACATTCCACGGATAGTTGATTAGGTAATTGATACAGTTCTTATGTCTAAGCTGGAGAGAACAACAGGATCCCCCTCATTATCCTTGAACTCCGCAGCGATCTGCCATCGCGGGTTCAATCTAGTTTGACCGAGAACTAGGAGGAGCTCGAGGCTTTGTGGCTACGTCGCTGCTGCAGGAGACACGTGGCCATCTATTATAACATTGTTTTTGAAACCTGATCAAGCATTTTATATTAACTGTTGTAATTGGTTGACTGAAAGGGGCCATTCAAGTATTACGTAAGCAGCAATGGGGTTCTTTGCTTTGCTTATTTTTGATGACATGGTGGACAGAGAGGTCTAAATGGCTATTACGTCACCAGTATAGCTTTTTAGGGATTTTCCAAAATAGTTGATTATTGCTTACGGCCTTGTAGAACGAGTAATCGTTCTACAAGGCCGTAGCCAGGGATTTAGTTCTCGTATCGAGCTCTGCAACAGAGGCAAACAGGGGCTGGCTTACCCTGTCAGGGGCCTGAGGTGACAAACTCAAATTCGTGAACCCGCGTACCGGACGCAGAAAAGCTTGAGAAAATCTCAAATGCAAGAACGAGCGAGGCGAGCTCGATAATTCTAACGAATATTGTTTTCTAGGAAATTTGAGATACTTTGTTGACTTATGCATATAAGTGAAAATGTGGACGTGAGTACAATTACAATTACAATTTGTGCGAGGGAAGCGTCCACATCCCCCGATCAAACCTCACGTGATTAAACGACAACCCCTTTCTAATCCTATTTTTGACAGTCCTTATTTCCCCTGGTCCTTTCTTTCTCTTACAGCCATATTCATACTCAAAAGTATCCTCTAGGCATTGTTAAAAGTAGGAGGCCCCCATTAATGAACAAGTTTTGAAACATCGTCCATTATAACAAGAATAAACTAGTTTATAAAGTAGCCGTGTGACTAGAATATGGACGGCCTACTGTGTTACATAAAATATAATATATCCTGGGACAACTCACACACGGTCATCCGATCCCAAACTAGGCAGAGCCTGTACTATGGCAACCAGACAACTGATAAACATACTTATATATTTCTAAATACATACATATTATACACAAATTACACCCAGACACAGAACAAATGATCATGCTCATCACACAAAGATTTGTCCTGGGTGGGAATCGAACCCACGACCTCCGGTTAAGCAGTCAGGGTCACTAACCACTCGACCAACAGGCCAGTCAAACATGATAGATAGATGTGTCTCTTGACGCGTGATCATCTGAAAACATCATGACTGTGGTTTCCGAAGGGATTGGCAGACGTGTACCTTTTGCACATGTATCAGCCATGCGCGTACAGTAAGTAGGCTACAGTAAGGGTAGGCCAGCCCATACACAAACCCCAAAAAAAAAAAAACTCATCGTCAGTATCGTGTGGTGAGTTTTTTTTGGGCATTATATATGGGCTGGCCTACCCTTACTGTAGCCTACTGCACGCCCATGGTATCAGCAGTTCAATGGGACCTAACTACTGCCACTAACCAAGCACAAATACAGACTAGGTTGGTAGTTTCACCAGGGCAGCAATGATACCTGTAACTGTCCCACTGCTGGGCACTCTTCTCATAAAGAGAAGGCAAGATAACTAATCATCACGCTTGCTCTAGGCGAGTAGACAGAGCAGTGTTTTCGAGTTTTCGTGACTAAATGACACCTGTGATAAACCCGAAAACGCTGGAAATAGGATCCCTCAGCTGTCGAGTTTGCTACCAATAGACCTACAAAAATTGTGTCGTGACTGACAGGGTCAATCCTAATCTATCCTTAGAAAATCAATCTGAATTGGGCTCAAACGAGAGGAGAAAGCCCCTTTCGTAAATATTATTTATGGATTACGGAAAAACGTAAAAAAAAAGAAACAGTTTATATATAACCTGTTTCTTTTTTTTACGTTTTTCCGTTTCCAATTATCAAAATAATAGATAATGAACACACAAGTGTAATTGTATAAACGGCGCCAAAACTGACAGCTAACCAACGCCATTTTCTTTATTTTCCCGCGTATTTTCATGAACTGTCACATTTCCACATAACATCATGCCAGTAGCATTACTTGTCCACGTGAAGGGAAGCCCGCACTTTTAATTTAACGAATGGCAATAAAAAAAGTACCTTATTCAGACGTAATAAGATACACTGTCTGCATGTGCGGAAGCCACCAACTACGCTCCGTTTAAGGTACTTGAAAGCAAGATTTATTGTAATAGAATTCAGTATGAACCAGTTTTTGCTGACTGGATACGGTTCTTTTTTCACAAAGACATTTTTAGGTTTTTTTTTTTTTTATTAATTTTAATATTTTTCTCTGTTATGCATTAAATTCACTTTTATCTCGCTATGTCACCGTTAAAATTAAGTAAGATCATATTAAAAGGTATACAAAAACAATTCCTATATTTTAATATAAAACAAAGTGGGAGGAGATATCTGCCTATTTACTTATTAATTGATATTCAATTAGTTAAGTAAGTACTAGTAACCAGCCATATTATTTAGTATCTAATTACTATAATATTTTTAAAAAACGTCTACTGTCACAAAATTAAACGCTAAATATTATTGTTTATTTAACATTTAAAACATGATTTTCAACCAGCACGATTCTATAGGGTGATGCAGTGAAAAAACTTGGTAAGGCGAGAAACTAAAATAGGTAAGCAACTAAATTTCCGAATTTTCAAAAATATTCCAAAAAAGAAAAACTTACCAAAAAGCGTTATCCCCAACGCGGAGCAAAACGGCCATTTTGAACCCTCTATAACCGGCAAACTTTTTAACAAAAAACTTTTTTCACTAAAAAGAAATCTCTATGGTCAGAAATGCATGCACAGTTGGCGTACAAATCCGGCAAGTGTCGGGATTGCAGTGGCCGGTTCGTTACAGTGAGGGGGGATCACAATTGGGAACAAATTCAATGAGCATTAGTAGTGGCCATGTTATTTGGTACAGTTTAATATGTGTTTAAATTTACATTTTAGATTTTGTGATTGAGTTGTTAAGTTTTGATAGCTCAATGAGTTGTTAGCTGGGGAAAATCCCAGAGAAAAGGCAGTTTTTAAAACAAAATTACTTTTTACCTTCTTAAAATAATAAAGGAAAAAATTTGTTCTTTTATCGAAATCGTATACAAAACAACAACAAACACACATCACACACACACACATCACATCTAAACAATACTTTTCTACTTCTTTATATGAACAATGATTGCCTATGTTACCGAAAAATTGCAGACTCCGTAAGATTGTAATAAATCATTATTAGATAATAATTTCTCGACATATTATGAAAAAATCGTTTTGTATACAATCAATCCTATCCAAATTCAATAGATTCCAATACATCCGTGTCTTATTTAGAAAAAAAATGTTTACAATAACACGCGATATTTTACAATCTTGCGGCGTTTGCAATTTTCCGGTGACATCTATATAGAATACCAGTTCAGTATACCTTCTAAATGTTGCAAAAAATCTACATCATAGTCTTCTATAGTCAGACTACACCCATTGCTGGGCCTCTCTATGCTATGCCAATCTCCACGCTCATGCGTCAGAAATCTACTTGAAATAGATATCCTCAAAACCTTATTTTAATTTAAAAACGTTGATGAGCGTTTAAAGGGGATCAAAACGTATCAACTGCCTTAAAGAAAGCTGAATGTCTTCAATCTATACTTAATATTAAAAGAGCTGAAAAGTTTGTTTGTTTGGTTATATCAGGCACTACTGCCGTACTTTTGTTATATATTTGTGACGTTTGGCGTACAAGGCACGCGCTTACTTGTCACGTATATGTGACAATGGCGTTCAAAAGGTTAATGAAAAATATGGCGCAGACGAACTTGCACGGGTCAGCTAGAAAAAGATATTGAGGAATCCTTGAATGCTAAAATGTATCCTTCACCCAGTATCAAAAGCCTAGAATGACTTATCTATTACGCATGATTAGATGTTGCAATAATGATATAGAATTACATCAATGAACAGAAAAGGTTATGTCTATACAATACCATAAGAGTGGAAGGATTACGTTACATAGCATTATACAACTAACATAGGAATCTAGACCTATTATCGCAATTAAAATAAGAGTGGAGACCGCGTATGGGCAAACATATGACGCCCTGCGGCACGATGGATCGATGATTTGAAGAAGGAGGCTGGCAGCGGATGGATGCGGACCGCTCAGGACCGGGATGGTTGGCGATCTTTGGGGGAGGCTTACGTTCAGCAATGGACGGCAATTGGCTGATATGATGAAACATATCACGGTGAAGGTAAATATTGCAAGGAAAACAAAAACTGTCTGGGCTGTTAAGGGGGATCCGTAGTAGTAGCCCGCGAAAATAAAGTGAATTGTGTTTTTGCAATTCGCAGGTTGTAACTTGATCAAAACATGATCCTCTACAATAACAAGTATGTATTTACATAATTATAACCAGAAAAATATTCGCTCATCATCATCAACTTAAGATTTGAATCTAAGCTAGAGCGATGTATTGATTATTCTTATGTTTATAACTATATAAATACATGCTTGTTATTGTTGCGGATCATATTTTGATCAAGTTACAACCCGACACTGACCTGTAAATTCCAAAAAACACAAGAAAATTTGAATTTCGCGGGCAACCAATACGCAATCATCTTAAGTTCAGACGCTAACACATCAAGCTACAACAATCTGTCAAATTGCCTTAATAGATTTTAAACTTTATCGCTGAAGCATTAGGTTCAAGGTTGATTGGGAAAATTTGACAGTTTCGGGTAGCTTGATGTGCTGGCGTCTGTAGCTAATGCTTGGGTTTTGTGTGAGCTTCAGTAATAGGACGGGGCTAAAACTGTTGAGAGCAGTGTAGGGATATGGGATTCATTTCTCCAATCTCTATTCCTAAATAAAATAAAACAGAGTCGTTGTCTGGTCACCGCGCAATGGGTTTTTTTACGGTTTTCACTAATAGAAGAAGATAAGCGAGAAGAGAAGAGAAGCTGGGGCGTTTCGCCAGTTTTTAACCTTTTGAACGCCATTGTCACGTATACATGACAAGCAAGCGCGTGCTCTGTACGCCAAACGTCACAAATATGTGACATAAAGTACGGCGAATTCATGGCTTGGCGTAGGGGGCACGCCGATGCGTTTATGCTCTGGCGTTCAAAAGGTTAATAAACCACAACGCTAATAATGCCTCCTCCAGTAAAATATTCGCACATCCACACCATCTAATCAAAGTAGAGTAGACACTCGCGTAGAGCGAGTCTACGCCATATTGTCACTATTATACCTACCTATTATGTATTAGTTAGGTTCAACGATTTCTGCTAGGACTCAAGGTCAACACATTATTGGCGATTGGACCTGAATAGCCTATTTGTCTGTGGCAAGGACAGTTTATATATGTAAAACCTATTTTATTTGCAATCGATTTATACAAAAAAGCTTTTGTCGAAGAGATCGGCTAAGGAGCAAGCGGTTTAGCTAACATGCGACGCCTTTCAAATTCTATCGGAATAGGGCAGATTCCTAAAAAAAACAGCCAAGTGCGAGTCGGACTACACGTTTCTTGTATGTCCCTTTATTTAATAAAAAATGTATTATTTGTTGTTATAGCGGCAGTCGAAATATACACTCAAAATTTCAACTGTCTACCTATTACGGTTCTTGATACAGCCCGCTGACAGACAGACGGATGGACGGACAGCGTTGTTGGTTACGCTTTGGGTACGGATCGCTATAGTCTGTCAGTTAGATTACCAAAAACATTCGACACGTATTTTTTCTTCACGTATCGACACGCGTGACGCTACGTAAAAAATGTGCCACTAGTGTGTATGGGCTCACTGCGTCGCACTTGGTCACATTCGCAGATCGTCCCACGCAAGTAGTTTGTAAGGGAAGAGGTAGGGTAAAACTGGCCAAGTGCGAGTCGGTCTCGCGTGCAAAGGGTTCCGAACGAATTTAATTTTTGTTATAGGTATGTTATTTTAACACAATAGGCTTCTTACAGGTTTTCCTGTAATGTAATGTGTTGAAAAAAATGTAATAATAATTCTGAAATATTATTGCATTTTTTTCAAAATTTCAGGCTCCGTAGTTTCGGCTATAATGGGGGGAAAGGTAATTTTTCGTCAAATTTCTTGAATAACTTTAAAACTATGAACAAAAATAATTAAAACCCTTTCATTTGAAATGTCACACGGTACAATTTGAAAAAACTTTTTTTTGTGATTTTTAGTTTGTCCCCCAAAAGTTCTTCTTTCTCAAAATTTATTTATAAGTATACGTAACGCGTATAAAAAAAAAGAAAAAAAAAAAAATCCTATAAGGGTTCCGTTTGTTACGGATGTTCGGAACCCTAAAAAATCAAATAAATTAAGTAATAAAACATCCAAATCCAATGGAAATCATCAAATGGCTTCTTCCGGTCCGGGTGGAGCGGAAGGGCGTGTCAGGCTCTTACTGACTGAAACCCATCCGTGTTCCTTCCAAAGCCGTTTGCGTTCCAGGGCCGTGGTGACTCTTTCTAACAACTCTGGTAGGCTCTGGCCCTAGCGGGCCCGTCTCCTACGCTGACATCTCTTTGAGGCGCGCGTGGAATACAACGCGCCATCGACCCGGGCCTGGTGGTGATCGGATAGCGAGCCACCCAACGCTCGCCGTCCGCAGGCCTACGCTTATGGTGGCTGGGGATCGCTCTGCGACTCTCGACGTCCGGGGTGTCTTCTTCTGTAGCGGCGGTTGGGGCGGAGGCCTTGTCTTTCCATGGATTTAACCAGGGCCGGACACGAGAGGTAGCCGCCACCGATCGCCTCGACGAGGACACGCCGATGCTCCGCCCAAGCAGGGCAGACATCCACCGTGTCCTCCGGGCGATGCTCACAGTGCTGACACCCGGGCGTGTCCTCCCGCTGAATCCGAAACAGGTACCTCCCGAAACTGCCGTGTCCGGTGAATACCTGCGTCAGGCGAAAGGTGAGGACGCCGTGGCGCCTCTCCAGCCACTCCCCAAAGAGGGGCATTACCGCCGCAAGTCGTGCCCAGCGCTGGGTCGCGATTTGCTGCGGCAGCGGAGTTTCGCCCCGGCGAAGCGCCTCGACGCGCCACGCGTAAACGTGAGCGAGGGCTCTCGCCGCCAGATCCCATGGCGGTAATCCCGCTAGGAGGCTCGCCGCCTCGCCGGAGACCGTGCGATATCCCTGGGCCAGCCGATGGCCATGACCCTTTGGGACGCGTTGAGCTGGCGAGCTGGTCGCCCTTTCAGCGTGAGTGACAACGGGAAATTCGATAACTTAGCATATAATATGTAAAATAATAAACACACTTCGTGTGCACCAGTGGGCGGTGGGCACAGAATTCTTTTGGATCATAAACCTACCTCTTCCCTTACAAACTACATGCATGGAACTGCGAATGGGACGAAGTGCGCATAAAATAAAGTGGTTCACTTTTAACGAAAGTGTCGTAACAAACTCCCTAAACTTTGATGAAAACTCATCAAAGTTTAGGGAGTCTGTTACGACACCTTTATAAAAATTATTGATTTAGTTATCATCTGCCTAGCCTTTTCCCAAGTATATGTATATTGGGGTCGGCTTCCAGTCAAACCGGATTGAGCTGAATACCAGTAATTTACGTGGAGCGGCTGCCTACCAGACCTCCGCAACCCATTTACGGTGGTAGCACGGTACATCTTGGCAAGACTGGAGTCAGATTTTCTGTATAGGTAATAAGTGTCCAATATTTTTTATTATGTAACTGGCGGACTAAAGAGAATCAGTTTGTTTTATACAGAAAACATCTCTATTCACCAATTGCTTTAGATTGCCCACTTGAGTAGAGGTACCTTCTAGAATCTATTAAATGACTAACTATTCCATGAATGTGGCAGTTGTATTTTATGATTGTAGTGATTATACTTCCGTACGCTTTTATTTAGGCATTCATATAAGTGTCATCTAGTGTTAGTGAAAATGGATAAAGGCACTGTAATTTTATTTTAATGGTGTTAACCCCCTAAAGATAATTTGATATTGTAAATGGCAACACTCGCGCCCAATTACTGGTAACACGGGTGGTGTTATTGGGCGCGATAGACAGTAATAGGCCAAAAACCATATAGAATAATGTTTTCAACAAAATCACAAATTATTCTTGTCAAAATATACTTTTATTGTTAGGAATACTTAACTCAATTCACATTATTTTACCATACAAGTAGACAAAACGTCAAACAATCTATAAAAAGTCGGTAAACACTTCAAAATGATGGTTCAATGATGGCACACAGTGTAACTTAGTTATCGAGCTTAGAGCTCCCTTGCGGTTGTTATACAAACAAAAAAACACCCTGCTAGCCCGGGCATGCACTAAACCCATTGAACACATAATACAAGGCTCCCTTATCATATAAATATAGTACCCAGTACATAAATAAGGGCTGTCGGAAGCATTCATTCTGTTTTCATCCAAAACCTCTTTTGTGACGTAATTTCTGGCGCCAAATTTGACGTTTGGGAATTTATTTTTTAAATACAGGAAAAGATTGTTGTCTATTCCAGGCAAAGATGAATCTTCTGTGCCAGTTGTCGTATTCCATGCACCGCCATTTTGAGTTTTTGCTACATTGTCTATTGCTAGCATTGCTGAATGTTGTACTGGATGACATTCTCTGTTGTCAAATGATATGGCCACAATAGAGCTGATTGATGGATCCACCACAACAGTTGCATTGATATCTCTTAGTAAAATATCTGAAAGCACCAAATTACTGTTTGTTTCACTTAAATAATATCTTGCAACTTCAAATGCCATGCCCATATAACAGCGGTGTATCATAAGCTCAGCTTGGGAAAAGAATTCAGTCCCGCACAAATTTTCTAAGTATTTATTTGGGTGGAAATTACAAGACCAGATTCGGCTAAATTCCATATGTTGCTTTTTTAATTTTGGTGGTAGTGACGGTAAACCCATAACTTTAAAATACTCAAAAGAGTCTTTAAGCTCATAAACCTTCTGCTCCACATACTCCTGGATTGATTCTTGAGTTATTGCATTCAAGTAACGTACTGGGCATAGTATGACCTCCTTTTTCCGAGCTCTTTTCAGGTGCTGCAGTTCTTTTAGAGGTATTTTTTCATTCAAAATTGTAATTATTGTGGATAACTCTTTCACATTTTTCACTTGACCAACATAAACCTTGGTAAATGCAACTGGGTTGATAAATTCATCACTTAGAATGGCTTGGAGGTTCTTTTTGGAAATCATGATTTGTTGTATGAAGCTGTCTATGGTCTCCTCCATCTTGGTTTTTTTTAATGGGGGTTCTGTTGTCTCTGACATAGCTGATTCGTAACTGTTCAATTCAATTTCCAAGAAGCCCTTATGTCAAATTCAGTATTACCAGCTTCTGCAGTAATGAAGGTTGTTTTTCTTATGTTTCATTAGGGCGTAATAAATATCTTGTTATCTTCAATGTCTCCAATCTTGTTTTCTTCAGTAGGTAAGTGCTGAAAAGAAGCAAACAACAACACTATTCATTACACACACTGCATTTAAACTGAATTTTACAAAACAAAAATAAAATAACTGATGAAAATTAAAAACATAAAATTTAATCAAATGTTTAAACTATTTATTCATTAGTCCCAATATATTTTTCAGTTTTTAATGCCTATTTTCACTGACACTAGATGACATTTAAATGAGTGCCTAAATAATGGTGACTGTTGAAAATCCAACAATTTAGGAGTTAATTTGGGTGTTTCCTGGAGATTTATTTATTTTATTTAGCTTTTTTTTTGTATTTAAGATGCAATATATTTAAATGTTTTTAGTTATAGTTACTTGGTAAAATATAGAATATTATAAAGTTAATTAACTACACCAGATATAGTAGAAAAATTTTACTTTTCCTAAAAATCATTTGCTGTGGCAGAATATGAGGGTACCTTCGCCCAGTAACAAGTAAGTAAACAAAGTAATGACCTTGACAGTTGTTAAAGTGCTAGTACACTGCACTTGATGAAATACCTATCTATGAGCATATGGTTATCATTCATCTATGATTTTGTATCATGTTAATTGGCCATAATAACAAATGTATTGGTCTCATAGTAATGAGGCATAAAATGAAATGATATTATCAAGTTTCATCATCATAGATATTGTTTAATGAAACATTTACTATGCCCAGGATATTTTTGAGTGTAATAAAATAATAAGCAGCATAAAAACTCCTTTTTCAAATTCTTTAAGACTGCATGGTCATAAAAGCATACTTCAGTTTTTCTATTTATAATTAAACAAACAAGATAGCGTAACATGTAACTTGTACAACACAATGTAGGAGAATAAATTAGGCGTGCTAAGATATTATTTGCGTAGTACGTAATCACGAAATATCAAGATAGTGTTACAAAAAGACTTCTGATAAAAGGTTGTCATACGAAATGTTGATTTTTCTGTCTCTACAACGTTCAACTACGCTAATTACTTGAAGACAGTATTACTACATTTTAAATAATCACCCAGCTTAACAATTACGGATCGTTGTTGACAAAAAATCTGATAATCATACCTTTTACGTTAGCGCACTTAGAAACACTTAAAACATGACGTTATTTTCCTAATAGCAAGTCAAACATACAAATAAATGCACCGGTAAGATCCCTGTTCCACTAATTATACGGTTTTGTGCTAAAAAAAACCTTAATAAATAAGTAAAATAATAATTGATTTACCTCGGAATGGACTTCGGATTTAGACGTCAATAATTTCTCTCGTAGACGAAACGTTTTCTCATAGCTAAGGTAAAACTCTCACGTTAGATACTCGGTCAACACACAGTAAATCTTCATTAATTAGTATAATAACAATGGAAATTTAATTTGCCACACACGTAAATCGTAAAAATGTAGCAGCCATTAGACAGATTAAGATTTGTTTTCGTCTTGAAAACGTGGTTCTTGCACGAATTTTCTTATTGGTGCGATAGGTACTAGGTGAACAACATCCAATGAAATTATCAGAATGTTTTGACGTCTATCGCCCACAGATTCGCATAAAGATCAAAACGTCACATTCTTATCCGTCGGTTTGTAATTTAGATCATACTTGTTAATAACATTCCGTTTCATGAAGAGGAACTGATTTTTTTATGGCCTGTAAAATAAACGGCGTGGTTTTTTTCACGTCTCCCATTGAATCCATCAATGTTTAAATCACATCTGCCTCACTTGTGATCATAAAATAATTTCATTGTAGCTATATCGTATAGCTTATCAAAACTGCAATTCCAATAAGTTATCAAACCAGATAGTCAGTTTTTTTATAATAAAGGGTACCGATAACCTTTTATTATCAATGGAAATGCACTCAAAAGTATTAATATAGGAAGTAAGGTACCTATAAGCACTATTTTTGTTGCCGTAATCATCACTTGACAATTTACACAAGTTTGAGACCACGAAATGGTGTCTATGTGTTCAATCCAATAACCGCGGTAAGTTTAGGAGGCCATTAGCCGTAATCCGTGTACATACACGATGAATTCTCTGAGTCCCACAGGCAATTAATAGCGTTCGACCAAGTCTAAGTTGTGGAGTAGGTATCTACTTGCTCTGTGAATAATATATGGCTTAAATTGAAAGAGTACTAACGTTTTCTTTATAAATCTACTTTACTAGCACGACGGCTGCCACTCTACCTTCATTTCTGTCTTCAAGGGTCTCGGGTTTATTACAGCGTGCAGCGGTTGGGAAATGGAAACGAGGACAATGGAAAACCAACCAAGTTTAAAGATGAAACTTTATTATTAAGAAGATTATTTACGATTACATAAGTTTTCGACTAAATAATTAAGACATTATTATCACATCACAAAAGGCTGCATTTTATATGTGGTTATGGTTAAATGAAACTCAATTTACTTGTTTTCTATAGTTTGGTACCACGCCTGGCAGGTTTCAGCGGCAATCTCGCACAAAGCCGACAA
This sequence comes from Mamestra configurata, assembly GCA_002192655.3. Taxonomy (NCBI): domain Eukaryota; kingdom Metazoa; phylum Arthropoda; class Insecta; order Lepidoptera; family Noctuidae; genus Mamestra; species Mamestra configurata. The sequence continues at coordinate 270,381 of NDFZ01005390.1, read as the reverse complement.
TGCTCTGCCCGTTGTGTCGTATTCTGAAACAGATAAAGATAAATTACTATAACATAAATAAATTACTATCACATTATTATTAATGGAAGAAACTCGTGAATAGATTGGCTGATTTAAAGAAGAATAGCCAGTCAAAATACCTAATTTAGTATGACAAAGTCTCTCTCGGCCCCTTTAAGGTTGATAAGACTAGCAGCAAATAAACCCTTCAGAAACCTGCAGCCTTACTATGTTATACACAAATGTATGTTATTTATCGCAAATTCTTTTATGATGTCGTTTCAACACTATTCATTGAGCGTTTTACGTTGTCAGACGATTTTAAACAATTGATCTGAAATTCCATTCGATTGTGAAAGAATATGCGATTTTATGAGTTATGCAACGCGATTGGGGTACTGAATCATCGATGACGTTGACTTACCAACGACACCTCGCTTGCCGAAGATAGATCCGTTGAAAGGGGGCTTCCTGTATGTAGCCTCAGCAGTGTAGATGCACATGACGATGGCGAAGAAACACAGAGCAATGACGAAACGCATTTTATGGTGATCTGCAATGAAAAGTTTAGGCCGGTCAAAAAACCGCTGGCGTGACGATTTATTTCTGACGGATTGAAGAAGATAAAATTATGCTGAAAAAATATGAGAGAGGTATTTGGCTAACAATGGGACAGCTTAAGGTAACTAAAAAAGTGCTTTAAACATTTCGGCCTTAATCTAAAAGTGAAATAAATTCCTATTGAAGAAAAATGTAACAATGATACTTATAAGAGAAATAAGTTAAATGTAACTATTGTGTGTTGTGTCGTGGCTCTTTCTGACACTGTTGATTGGCTACAAAACCCGTTGTGATAGGAATGACGTAGACTAGACTACTTCGATCCAGCCCGTCCCAAGCTGTCCTCCCCCCAGCGACGCCCTAAGCCGAGGCCCGTATCCCACATGGGGTGACCTTAGCGTGTAGTCGCTTCGTTTGTGAGTTTTTTTTAAGCCCTGGCTAGTGGCTTTAATATTATATTAAGGCCACCGCAGGCAGGCCAGGTTAAGCAGTCGACAACCTATATATATAGGTCGAACTGCGAGACGCCATTCACAAAAAAAAAAAATACGTAGACTAGTGCAGATCCGTTTGATTGGCTTTTCCCGCAACACGACACAACACGACTCAGAAATGTGCCCTTAGGTATATGTCGAATGACTGCTCGGGATGAAAGAACAAAACTTGTTGCGCCAACCCCAAGTAACAAGAGACAAGGGCAGGATGATGATGCATGCGATCTGGCCATATTCAGGATATCAGAACCAGGATTTTGGTAGTTTAGTCCATGTTTTGGTTATAGATTTTACGTATTTTGGGTCATTTTTAGAGGCCCCAACGTTCATATGAAAATATATCACGCAAAACAGTTGTATAAAACATAATCGAGGCTAAAAATGTTTAGGGCGAAAGGGGGGCGCCAATTTCCACTAAATTATTAAATATATACGAAGCAACACTTACTAGTGACTTGGTATAAAACTTGAGAAGTTGAAGATGAAACAGGCAAAGACGAACTGATGCATAAGCCCAGTTTCATCCCCCTTTTATATCAAAACTACCCTCATAATTGGGTTTAGAACCAATCTACTGCAATTTGTTTCCAGACAAAGTTATTGCGAATATAATGAAACAGGAATCTTATTAGAAAAGATGGGTTAAATAGTTCTGTCTCAGTTACTTTGGTCGACCGTCGGAATCTTGTTTGGATTTCATTAAGTTATCAATCAAAAAATAATTATATTGTGGGTTCGAAGTAATTGTCAATCAAAGCGCCTGTTTCGTTTCGACTTTCGATCGATAGTTGGCAAGATATTCTTTTCTAATTATAAAAAAATAAACGATTCTTGCGTGTGTGTGTTCCCAAATATTGATAACAAGTACCTAAATGCAGGCAAGGAGCATAATTACAATAAAATACGCTTGTATTAAAGGGTAAGGTAAAACCCACATTTTGACCGGGCGAGCTTTTACAGTTCTTTAAGCTTATCATCGTAAGAATTTTATTACCCAAGTGAGCTCAAAGTGATCCGTCATTTCATATGCTAATGCTTGGATTAACAGGTCAGTTCATCTAAGATTTCACAGAGAGATTTCAACACAACTGTTAGAGGCTGGCTATTTTTTCTCTCTCACTATTGAGGATCGTGACTCCCTTTCATCCTGAAAGAGACTAGATCCCACGACACAGGGAATCCTAGTGTGGGGTCTAGCTCTAGGGTCTAAATTTAGTTAGTATCTGTATTTTTGGCATAACACCTTTTTTTTTTTATCCAGTTAACTATCTGTCTCTATTGACTTCGATCGGTCACCTGGTGGAGTTCGACGTTTATAGATATAGGTACCGACAGTTGTTCAGAGAATATCTTCCGAATATCTTCGGGGACTCCGGTCTCTGGGTCCTTTCTCTTCCACTTTACCTGTCACCATCAGTCGCTCCATGTTATTCGCATCTTTGCGAACATTGTAGCCATTAATTATAAATACTGAATATTCTCTATTTTAAGTTTTTCCAATATGGAGACCGTGGTATCCTAACATACGGCGCCAATACCACATTTCAAAGTTCTCTGTCTATTGGTGGTTTTGACCGTCCGTGTGACTGTGTCTCTGCACCAGGTTGAGCTTGGAAAGCATTGTTTTCCACCACGGACGTAGCTATACCTTTCCCAAGTGAAAGCTACAGCTTTCTAATGGAATAGAATACTCTTTACCCACACCCAAAATACCCAAATACCATATACTTTACTTACTTACTTACATTGAAAATTAAGCGTCCGAACAGAAAGTTGTTACTTTAAAAATAAACTAGAAATGTCGATCTTGTCTGAACTTATCAACCGCATAGGTATCTCAGTAACTCAGACAGCTCACATCACAAAAGAAATAAAGAAAATCTGCAACAGCAAGGCGTGCATCGGCGGCGGCAACCTCTCGCATTCGGTCCTAGTTGAATCTGGGAGCAAAGTGGATGTTAAACATTTGACGGAAGGCAGTCAGTTACCTAGGCTACCTACCATTCAACCTGGATGTGTCTGAATATTCCGTGACTTTATTTTCCCACCAGTTACTGATCTACTTACTTATTAAACTGTTTGTTAGGGTTCTGGAAGTTACCAGGTTAGAAATTAAAAAAAAAACGTATTTAATATTTGGAATGTGTCAGTCCTAGGGCATAGTGTATATTCCCCTTCATGAACATTAAAATGTTGAAGTTCTCGTCTGAAAGCGAGGCTCGTTTCGGTGTTAGTAAATATTTTTCTCTATCTTTGCCCGTGGAAAAAAAAGGTTGAACTGCAATGCTTGAGAATATAGCAGTAGGTATTATATTTATAAAACAGGTTTATGAATTTCTGAAATCGTTGAACGAGTCTTGCCACATTTTGATGAGATTTTGAGCGTTACTCTTTTAAGATTTGTGGCTCTTAGGTTTTTCTTTAGGCTAGGTGGCAGAATTGAAAAAGTCTTCCTCATCATCGTCGTTGTTAATCGCGTTGCTGCCTCCGCCACTTAAACTATCTCTGTCCTTCGAACTTTCGGCAGTTTCTTGTCGTAACGCCTAGGCGGCGCGGCTCGGGACATGCGGTACCTATCTTTTTGGTAAATAGTAGGTACTGGATTAACGATTAACGGCTTTGGGGAAATTTAACGGAAGTTAACGAGTCCGTTACATTTTTTAAAATTTTCTAACTTTAAAGTTAAATCCGTTAGTCAAGATTTTAACTTCGTTAATTAACGATTAACGGATTAACGAGTTACTGCCCAGCTATGTTAAAGTACTTTTCATTCATAAAACGAATGAGTGAAGGTCGCTTCCGTCGCTTCATACTTAGATCTTAGACTAAGATGGTATGTGTTACCTTTCATTCAAATAAATCGGTCAAGTAGATTCGGCTGTGACAGAAAAACCAGTGATCCTATAAAGATTCCGTTTTTTCATTGGGACACACGAAACCCTTAGGTAAAACTACCCACCAATATCCTAAATGGTGGCTAAAGATGTCGCAGTTGGCCGATGATAAGTTGAGATATACTTATCTACTTATGTGACTTACACTACTTACGAAATAAAAATAACAGCGCTTAGTTCTCAACCTACCCCTCATATGAGTATCCAAGATGGCGCCCCTCCTATATATAGGTACCTCGTGCTCCTCGTTCCATTCCAACCAATTCCAACTACTAATCTTATGCACTAACGAAGTTATAATCCTTTGAGAATACTCGGGAATCTCCGTCAATATGCGGTCAGTATCCAGTAATCCAATAATTGAGTGGACAGCCGCCATGTTTCCCTGGTTAAGAGTATAAATTGGCGGGAAAATCGTCTCACAGCATCAGTTGACATTCAACCACTTCAGTGTTACCAACAAGAAACACTTCGCTCACAAGGTAATTTTTCTTTCTGGCTTAGTTTTCTTATCATCTCAGTCAAGTCTGCTTGGCAAAGTAAAATCATCACTGCTCACTGATACAAAATACCTAAGTTAAGTGATATCATAGTGGAAGACCCTATTATAAACTACTGCATCAATGAAACATTCAAAAAGAAAATCTGATCTCTGTTTTTTTTCGGTGATACCTGATTTATTATTATCGCCTTTTTTTCTTAAGACATTGAAAAGATAACATACTGTTTGACCGTTACAAAATGTTTCCTACTTATGTTTTTTTTTTCTGGTTTTTATTTCATTACTTACTCCTCAAATTTTCTTCCAAGAGAACATTAGGTATGTATTTATTTATTTTTGTTTGCTTCACAGATGTCCGGAGACATGATGCGTTTCACCATTGGCGTCGTCTGCGTGGTAGTGGTGCTCCTCTCCCTGGCTGAAGTCAGCGAAGCCAACTACAAAAACGCTCCCATGAACGGCATCATGTTTGGCAAGAGGGGACCTACCGGTAAGTTCGGAAAAATATTGATTTTTTTAACAAACACGCCCATTTTCTGAATATCAAACCCTACTGGAATGCAAAAGTTTGACAGCTTTTCAAGCTGAAGTAGAGCTTGACCAATACTCAATTTCAAATTCAGGAACCGGGCCTCCTATCGTTGAATACTTAACGGCACTCAAACGTGGGGAAGTCTTTCTGCCACTACCTATAATAGGTACCTTTGTTACATTTCGAGAAAACCCACATGAAATAGACGGTGACTTATAATTTTATAAAACTGAGTTGCATTTAAACGTATTTCACCACTCGTGACTTATTTTAGACAGATGCTTTACTATTCCTAGGGTCAAGAAAGGAGGGCCCAACCCACAGTGGAGAGGTTTTTATTTATTTCCCCAGCATTGTGCAATACAATATTTTGAATGCATCAGTTATGTAATTTCTTCTTTCACAGAATACGACCAACGTGGCAAGACCTTCACTGCCTTATGTGAGATCGCGACCGAAGCCTGCCAGGCGTGGTTCCCTTTACCTGAAAACAAGTGAAAACCTAATATTCAAGATAAAACATGTAACGACAATAGCATTTGGAAATTCGGACTGCGGTAGAATAATATTAATTTGTAGGGAAGTTTTGTATCGAGCATTGCAAACACTAATGCTTCCGCCATTTTGTATTTAAAATTAAAGTTTTTTATTGTTTATTTTATCTATCATAAAGGCTGGGAAATTATGACTTAATACGTAGAAATAAATGCTTTTTAAATTACTAATCTATTTGCCTTAAAAACTCCCCCTCTATTTTCCTTCCTCCAAAAGTTCCTAAACTCTAGAACCAGGCTGTAGGATTTACAGCTTTCGGCAGCCCTGAGGTAGCAGTTATGTGCAAAAACAACTAGCATAACGCCAATGGGCTAGTGGGTCCATCTATGACGATGTTTGATTGCTTGGTTGAAACTTTAGTTACCGATATAATTATCGGTATGGTTTGTAATGAATTATATTAAATATAAATACCACCTTATGTGACTGTCAGTCACATTAGGTAGGTAGTATAATTTAATTCGTTTCGTGTCAGTCACTGACTGACTTACACACAACATAGTCGTAGTAGGTACCTAGTGTTTGGAGGCATTTTTTGCGTGTGGTTTGCATTCATGTAAAATACGCAATGAATGGGTTTAAAAGTAGCCGTAGAAACCTACACAACATAAATTACAACTTAAACTTAGGTGGTGTTGTGCCACCGCCCACCATGATCGCCAGAGATCATGATCTGCCTGGTTCCAAACACTCACTGATGTATTATTACCTACCATATATAATTTTAGTTTTTTGGCTGTTTACAAGTCAATGTACTCTGCCTCGACTATTTCTCAAGCTAATTCATAATTATTGATAAACGAATTACTTAGAAATATAGATGGCACGTACAGTCGGCACAAAATCAACTAACCGCACGAAACAAGCAATGTATGTGCGTTGGCGCACATTGCTTGTTGCGTGTTACTAGGTCGGAGAATGCTTTGTAGAGAATTGCCTCACTTTTTCAACCCTTCATAAAAAATCAATCTTCTGTTGCATTTTCCCCAAAGTAAAAAGACAGAAACTTTGAAATAAATATTTAAAAATCGATCGATTCCTTGCTTTAAAAGCCTGCGTGTAATGAACCGTAGAGTTGTCCTAAATACGCATATTTTATCATGGCAGCCCCGACCGTGGGAACTTTATAGATAAGCGTAACTTTCGATTTGTATTGTTGTCAAATGTTTTTGTCGTTCCATTAGATTCCAATAAGAATCATTTCCTAGAAGAAATCATGAAATGCTCTCACAGTGAGAAATTAAACAGTTTTGTGCATTAATTTTATTGTGATAGTGATAAAAAACTGATAACACTGAAAATAAAATGTCAATAACATAGCAGTGACGTTTCGCATTCGGAAAAATCGTATTTCGAATCTACCTTACTTTATTAAAATGGATTATTTAAGTTCTGAGCTCGTGGTGAAATAATGAGATAATATAAATTATTTATTCAACAATCAAGGATTTAAAAAAATACCAACATGACTACGAAGGAACTATACACGAAGGTAAAATTTTAAGTGAAATGTATTTGATTGTATTTTGTTTTTTGTGGAAGATCCATTTCGAATTTAGAATGCAAAGTTAATTAAACTTATATCAACGCATGCATTCATTTGTTCGGTAGCCTATTTAGATACTTTGTAGGTCAATTATTGTAATTAATTAATATCAGAATAAGGGAGTGTTTATGATTGACCTTCTTCATTGAATTTATTGAAGAGGACGTCATTCTCATTCATTTACTCAGCGATCGCTAATTTTTGCAACTTTTATAAATATTTCGCGTGTTAAGGAATATCGCAAGTTCCGGGATGACGTCAGTCATCGCAGTTCGACCTACTCTGTTCCATTTTCAAAAACATTCAACAAACATAACACTGGCCATTCTTTCATTCAAGTTTCCAGAATTGCTTTTTTCCGATTTATCGGAAATCAACATGGTTTCCAATAATAATCTTGTACTGTGACTGTATAATAAATTAACATAATCACTTTTGCTATCTAGATAAGTGAATTTTTAATGCTCATGTTTTATTTATAAACTGCAATTACACAGTATTTGAGCACTCACTGAGTATGAACTGGGTACATAACATTACCAAATCTTTAAAATTTTAAAAAGATTTTAATCTTGAAATATGTTATTAAATTATGTTATCACCTGTCTCAATGCAGGTTGCGTTATCTTGATGACAAAAATATGTCTTTTAATTTCTGTATGTGTACCTATTTGTTTATTGGTGACATATTATTATTTATTTTACTTTGATTTGTCAAGCTTCAATGTCCAGGAAATGTTTTAAAATACTGATTTGGTTCTTTACTTAACTCAATATTGGATCAGTAGAATAGTGGTCAAACTGCTCTTTCATCTTCAATTAAAAATTGTTTACCTATGTAATAAGATATGCATATTTTTGGCATAAAATGTCTGAATATGCACTAAATGTTTATGTAACTAGGTCAGTCATTCAACATGACTTCAAACAGAAAAATTTGTTACCAAATGCACACATGTTTTCCTCAGATTTTTATGTAATTTTGTTTTTTTTTACCAACAACGTAGTGGTATGGGACCTTGTTTGGAATTTGTGTTTTTTGTAGTACAAAATCCTTATCGATAAAATATCTTAAAGATGTTTCTGAACAGATCCTTATTAACAGGATCAATAATTGACTTTCATTTTTTTTTTCTTTTTGATAATTCTCAAACATCCACTCTGTAATATGGGCTTGCAGCATCCAATCTCCATACTAATATTATACATTCCACAGTAACTTGGTTTGTTTCCGTCTGTTTGTTTCCTATTTACACCTTAACGGCTGATAGGACTTGGATGAAACTTGGCATACAGGTAGACCATCTAACTAATACTTTTTATCCTGGGAGTATGTTATTTTGAGATAATTTCGAGTATAATGCGGGCAAAGTCACTAGCAGAAGCTTATTCACTATGAATCATAGTGGCAGTTATGACCAGAGATCGGAAAAGGTAGACTTTATTTACCTAATGTTCGTGAAAGTAAGTACCATAGAGTTGATAATACCTCCTCTAAAATCCCGGAATCATAAACATGATGATTGTATCCTGGGATTTAAGAAATTGCAAATTACTTATTGTGCTTTGAATACATTTGAACAAAATTGTAATATTGAAGAATCTTATTATGTTTTTAGAGTTCAGTACCTACTAAAACTGTTAAATTAAATAGCTTCGTTTTCACACAACTCTTTTTTCTTTTGATTTGTCACATCAATAATTTGTAACTATACTCAAAGTCCAGTTCATGTTTTTTTTTTAATTTAAAATGAGTTGCTCTTGACTCTAGCCTTTGTCTCTAGACTTTGTCTCTGTCATCTATGACCTAGGCTAGAGTCAATCTAGCCTAGGTCATAGATGACAGAGACAAAGTTCGACGATGAATCGAGCTTACCCAGAAGAATCCTGTTCACTCTAATTTTGAAGAGATTAGGGTTGTATGCGTTCGGAAACACAGACACAGACAGAGAGTTCCACTCCTTTGCTGTGCGCATTATAAAAGATGTTTGGAAACTTTTTTATAAACCCGGGTTTTAATTGTCATGATGCCATTTATGCTTCCGGGATTTTACAGAAGGTATTATCAGCTCTATGTTACTTACTTCCACGAACATTAGGTAAATATAGTTTACCTTTTCCGATCTCTGGTTATGACAGATAAGAGATAACTTACTTAAACTAGCCAAAAACCTTATTGAACTCCACACAATAGATATACCTTATGCAATATGTTTGATTTGGTTTTTAGGTCACTCATAATTAAGATACTTAATTGGTTGAGTGTTCTTTATGTTTGTTAATTAAAACAATCATTAGAGGATTATTGTTAAAGAATTGATGACATTATTATGCAATTTGTTTAAATAATCTGACTGTAAATGTACCACAGCTGGGTCACTAGCCTCCTCTCTGGGAAAGGGTGTGGGCTGGCCAACTAAGCTTGCCCAATGCGTTAATGTGTGTTTTTGTTATTAAGTATCAAAATCAAAGCATTTATTTCAAATAAACCATTAACAGGTACTTTTGAATTGTCGAAGTCAGTCCGTCAAAAACATGAAGCTATTTACACGTTCCAAAGTGTAGATCTCTAGGGAGAAGAATGTGCAAGAAACTCCACGGACACTCTATTAAAACATTTTATGTTTACAAAAATCCTGGTTACATTAGCCTTGTTGCTTCTATATAATTAAAATGAGCCAGTGGCAACTAAGGGATGAACAGTCTCCACTGATGGCGCCCGTTCGCAAACATGACACGTGCACATACAGCTCAACCATTTTGAAGGGAACTGAATGATCCGAGTATTTATAATCCAATCCCAATAACAAATGTTGTTGAACCTGGAAACTGAACCCAGGAGCTCACATTACAACAAATACCTACCGGTTTCCATAATGCTGTTCATCTTCACCATTCTGATAAGTTTACATATTAAATCCTTTAGATGTTTTTTGACTGTTTTCTGTAGGTATTTAGATTGTTATAAAATATTTATTTGTTGTTTTACGTATAGGTACTGCTTACACATTTTAAAAATATAATTGAAGTTCAATGAAATTGTAAACGAATGCTCATTGTTGGATATTTAGTTAAACCAAGAATACACCACTTGTAAAGATATTGAATTGTAGTTAAACTTACGAAGTACTTTAACATAACTCTTATTTTTAAAGGAGTAAGGTTCTTTTTCCATTAGTACATGTACCACAAAAACATTTGGAATGTTTGATTGAATGATGTCATATTTATCTTTATGAATACCTACCTAAGGACATTTAATGCATTTGTGTAATGCATTCAACTTTGTAGTGAAAAATACTACATGAAGGTCAAAATAATTTTTGTCTTAGATATTCTGCTAGAAACTTGAATAAAGTGGGAATCAGCATAATTTTTATGGCTATTCAAAATGCTATTCAAGCAAGCAAGACTTATTAATTAAGTTGACATATTTTAGTTATTCATACTTCTCTTAGGGTGCATTTCTATCAGAGTTGTGGGAGGATGCGTAGCAAGGGATGTGTTTGTGGAGAACCAATAGCATCGTTTCATTTACCTAACCTCGTTCAGCACGTTCCTCGCACATCTCTGGTGGAAACGCAGCCTAAAATCTCCTAAACGATTTTTCTCATGGAAAATGTTCATAACTGCAAGTAAACTAATTAGCTTCAGCTAGGGACCTTCCTCGCGTGAATGTATAAAATTAAATTCATTAATCAGTCCCCCGGAAACACCCTACCTATAGTAGGCGCCAGATAAATGTGGAATAAAGTATATTGACCTTTCCCTAATAACTGTTCATAGGTACCTGAACAATTAAATATGAATCGTTTTTCATTATTAGACAATGTTAAGGATCACGAGAGATGATGATTCGGGACAGCTTTGTGTCATTAATTCCGTTTTTCAAATTAAAAATGTCAATAATTGTAGGTTGGTCAATGACCGTTATTCCACGATTATCTGGCGCCTACTATAGTTAAAATTCTCCCAATATAAAAAAAATGTCCTGCCAGGATAAGATTGATTCTTTTGCTAAATTTACTGTTGAGACGTGTTTGATGGATCAATCTCTATCAGCGTGCGCCTCAAAGAGATGTCAGCATAGGAGAAGGCCCGTCAGGGCCAGAGCCTACCAGGGTTGCGGAATTTGTTCGAAAGAGTCACCGCGGCCCTGGAACGGAAAGGGCTTTAGAAGGAACACGGATGGGTTTTAGTCAGTAAGAGTCTGACACGCCCTTCCGCTCTATCTAGAGCAGAAGAAATAGTTTGACAATTTCTAACCCTTACAAAAATAAACTCAGCCGTCATCTTACTATTCTACCGTTTCCATCCTTCATTTCTTATGCAAATCTTCCAATAGTTCATAACACAATCATGTTTCTATGTACCAGGGCGCCCGAATATGGGTGGAGCATCCGGAGAAAGTATGGGAGGGCGCCACAGTGACGTCAGACTACCGGTCCGGCGTCCTCCTTGCCAAGATAGACCAGTCCGGAGAGATACGGCAGATAAAGGTCAGTATGCTAAAGAAAATATGATGTTTGTGTCCTTCATCGTCATTTCAGCCGAAAACCGTCCACTGCTGGACGTACCCCCTCTCCAAGAGTCTCCACACCGACCTGCCCTGTGTGTCTCCTATCCATCGGAATCCCGCGGCCTTCACCAGGTCATCGGTCCAAGGAGGCCTCCGCCAACTCTTCGTCTTCCAATACACGGTCGTCTCTCCAGAACCTTTCGACCCGATCCGCTATTTGTGTTCTAATCTGTGTCTATTTTATCCTAAGAGCTTATAATATTAATAACATACACATAACATCACCTCTGGATTCTTCGAAGGGGTAAATATAGAGGATGACCTTCATACTTCATATTTTTGGGACAAGCCCGCCTAATTATACCAACCACTGAAGCCAGATTCAACAGAGGCACCAGAAAAACGACGAGGCAATGAAACTCAACTCGTCCCATAGAATCGATTCAATTGGCTTGTATCTTATAGTGAAATAAATTACAAAAGAAGAGCAGAGGATTAAGGAAAAATATCGTTTCCACTTTCCTCTGTATTTAGCAGGAAACATAATATGTATCTCATGTGATCAATTCTGCCTATTGGTAATGTGCCCACCGCAAGTAGGTTCGCAGACCCAATAAATGTTTGTTTGTTTCTATACTATGTTTTCCTTCATCGTTTGCAGAGTGTAATAGCTTGCGGTAGAATCCTTTCACAGTGAGCAATCTCATCGGAGATTAGCAAAGTCCGTAGGCGATATTATAGTGCACAAGTGTGTGCTCAAACTAGGGTTCCCAACCATACTGTTAAAAACAGTAGTATACTTTTTTTCGCTCGTTAATACTTTTTACTGATATATAAAAAAAAAAGTATTCAAAATACTGTTTTTATGACTCCTGGTATTCCTGCCACTTCAGCCTTCACAGAAAGAGTGTTTTCCGTAATGATTGCAAAGTGGCGGGATGACAGAAATAGAGCTTGCATTGATTCCATTAAAAATAAGCTGTTCATATATTTTAATATTAATTGTTAAATTGTGCAAGAAGCTCCAAAAATATGTTTTCAAAACGACAAAAAAATGAATATTGTTTCTAAAATACTGTCCATTTTAGTTCTTCGACTATGATATACTTTATTTCTCGTACAAAAAGTTGGGAACCCTAGCTCGAACACGGGTGTCTCTGCGTGTCTCTGTGTGTCTCTGTGTGTCCTTACTATGACTCCATAATATGCGCTGGTAGAGATCACGCGCAGGCGCCAACGGCTTTCATTGCTTTCCGACGCACGGGGATATCACACCACCAACTTCAAGTTATAAGTAAGGGCCATATCATTCCCAGATTTCGGACTGCCACTGAAAAAAAGTCCTGGTGAATAAACAAGACAAAGCTGGAAATCATAAACAGAGCCACTAGTCCTGTAAAATCTTGTCGCTTATCTGTGGATCTTAAATATCAAAATTGACAGTATACCGCGTCAACCAATCAGGATAATAATAATAGTAAAATGAACCAATTAACTGCTTTGCTCGAGAGCTGCTACCAATTGGGAGAAGTTGGAGTAAGCAAAAGTCCACAGGTATCGAGAAAATCACTTTAAGGAGGCCAAAAAATATGTAAATAGAAACCGCAACCTAAAACAAAACGAAAATGTTAAACACGTACTTAAATGTTTTGACAAGGTTTGACAGTCTAATTGTCAGTCATTGATATTTTTCTTTTAATTTGTTTCGAAAAGGTGTCTTTTCAGCTGATTCAACGACGAGACGATGAGTGGTGCGATGTCCTATTTTTCCGTTTTCCAAATTCATGAAAATTAAGTTAAACATGAACATTGAGGAGCTCGTGGCTGGCTAAATTATAACAGCCGCACAGGTCGATCTTCAAGGTTAAGCAACGCTTGCCAAGGTCGGTCTGTGGATGAGTGACCATCTCAACATATCGAGACTCCTTCGTGCCTCGGAAAGCACGTTAAGCAGTTGGTCCTGGCTGTCATTTGTACATCTATGGCAGTCGTTACGGTTTATCACAAGCCAGAAAATCTGACTCTAAGTCTTCCAAAGAAGTAACGTGTTACCCAGTTAATGGGTTGTGGAGGTCTGGTAGGCAGCCGCTCCACGTAAAATACTGGTATTCAGCTGAATCCGGTTCAACTAGAAGCCGACCTCAATATAGTTGGGAAAAGGCTAAGCAGATGATGATGAACATTAAGTAAAATCAAGAGAAAAAAATATGATTTCAAGAGTCGGAAGCGCGAATACTGAGCGTTCTGGGTTCGATCCCCAGTTTCAGTCAGCAAAGTATCAGGTTTTTTTTTTAATCTTCGTCAGCCCCAGCGTCAGTCTAGGATTAAGGTCCTCTTCCGATTCTTGGTAGGGTCATCCGTCATTTAAGCCGAAATAAATCTACCGCTGGATATCCCATGCGTCGCCAGCGCCGCATCGACCGGTCCAGCCGGTCGATTCTGTAAACAAGTCGAAGTGAAGGTTTGGGTTACTGTACTCATCATTTTCGACAACTTTTACCACCGAAATCGCGAAAAATTTTGCTACTTACTGATTAGCAGAATCTATTCCTAATATAATAAAGCTGAAGAGTTCGTTTGTTTGAACGTGCTAACCAGTCTGATTTTGAAAATTCTTTTTGTATATGATAGCCACATTCATGAGAGAGGCTATGGGCTATACGGGAACGGGAAAAAAAGGAAAATGCGCGTACGAAGTCGCGGGCAAAATTTAGTAATAGAAAATTTTAATAAACAATTTGCTTATCAATATTTGAACTAAGCATATGGTTGAAAAGTTTTAATTACCATCTAATGTGACCTGATTGTTTCCCAACAGATCAAAGATGAGAGTAAGATGCCACATCTCCGGAACCCCTCGCTGCTCATCGGGGAGAACGACCTCACATCACTGTCGTATCTGCACGAACCAGCTGTGCTGCATAACCTTAGAGTTAGGTGAGTATACCAATAGGAACATTTCACCGTGAAAACTTAGGTTGAATAAGCATGAAGTGAACTGTCATTTATTTATTTACTAGCTGCGCCCCGCGGTGTTGCCCGCGGTTTACCAGATACTCCGCGTGAATGTCGAAAATTATCCGAAGGGAACACACTCCCGGAATGAAAAGTATCCAATGTGTTATTCCAGACCACAATCTACCTCTGTGCCAAATTTCATCAAGATCCGTCCAGCCGTTTTCGCATGAAGAATTAACAAACACACTCACAAACTTTCGCCTTTATAATATTAGTGTGATGTGATTAACACTTTACGCACACAAATGTACAGAGTTTTGGTTACCATCGTGTCGGGGGACTGCTACTATACTAAGTATGTCATCATCTGCCTAGCCTTTTCCCAACTATATTGAGGTCGGCTTCCAGTCAAACCGGATTCAGCTGAATACCAGTATTTTACGTGGAGCGGCTGCCTACCAGACCTCCACAACCCATTAACTGGGTAACACGGTACTCCTTGGCAAGACTGGTGTCAGATTATCTGGCTTCTGACTGTCCGTAACGACTGCCAAAGATCTACAAATGACAGCCGGGACCAACGGCTTAACGTGCTTTCCGAGGCACGGAGGAGTCTCGGTATGTAAAGATGGTCACCCATCCACAGACCAACCTCGGCAAGCGTTGCTAAACCTTGAAAATCGACCCGTGCGGCTGTTATTATTTAGCCACGAGCTCCTACTATACTAAGTATATAATTACAAAAAATTGCGGTCTCCCGAGGCGAAGACGCTAAAATCTTACCGATAATAAACTAAAAGGATCAATACATTTTATTTTTTACTTTTTTTAAATTTATTTTTTTGCGTGAGTTCTTTCTGTTTTCCTAACTTTGATTACAGATTAATTCTGATTTCATTTGACTTACGCCCTAATTCAACCGATAATATGCACCTATCTATATGGTATTTTAACATATATATCTGCCCCTCATAAAGGGGATTTCCTCTCCACCATTCAGGATAAACCGCTTGTGTCCAGTTTAGTGATAAACCCATACATTTCCGTGCTATGTACTCTATACTAAACTCATGATGAAATCATGAATCATGTTAGAGATAACGATTGATAACGTTTGTATTGCTACAATGATAGAATAGTCATTGTACGTGAAATCTGTGCTATGATTTGTATTGTAGGAATGTGTACTACATTCCTTTAATAATAATCACAAATTAGTACCTGAATTGATTTTTTAAATATATTTATTTATTTATTAAAACTTTATGCACTAGTAAAAACACTGTACAAAGGCGGACTTAATGCCTTAGGCATTTTCTACCAGTCGACCTTTGGGTGGTGCAGAGACAACTTGGCAGGTGCAACTAAAGAAAAACTAAAAATAGAGAGAAGAAAAATAAAAAAACATTTATAAATACATAGATACATACATACACATAAACAAAGTTATTAAGAAAAAACGGATCCAACGAATTAACGCTGTGATGATTGTACCAACTTCTTGCGAATGTGCTCACGTGCCTTCACCTTAAAGGACAATCGACTTGTTGCCGTCCTGATGTTCAGAGGGAGCGCATTCCGAAGGAAAATCGCAAACGCCGTAAGATTGTAAAATATAGCGTGAAATTGTTTTTTCTTAATAAGGCACGGCTATATTGGAAACTATAGAATTTGGATGGGACTTGTTGTAAACAAATCGTTTTTTTTTTTCATAATATTTCGAGAAATTATAATCTAATAAAGATTAATTAGAATCTAACGGAGTCTGCAATTTTCCGGTGTCATATATATTTCTTAAAACCTAGAGAAAAGACAAGACGCAGTAAAAATAACCTAAGTTGAACTAGCTGTGGGTTAGAGTGAGAGAAGAAGAGCCTGCCTACCGCTGCCATATGCGTGAGAGAAAGGGAAGCCAGACAGACTGGCGCCCTAATGCATTACATTACGAAGCGGTTTACCCTCCCATAAGAAGTTATCACTTCAAAAAGCTGTTTAGCCTCAGCTTTCCAGTGTCGATATTTTATCCATTACATACCGAGGCCCCTCTGTGCCTTGGAAAGCACCGGCTGTCGTTAGTAGATCTTGGAAAGTTGAGTCGTCGGTAACCAGAAGCTCGAAGTCTGGCAATCAGTCTTACCAGAGGATATTTATTTAGCTCTTCACGTCTTAATGGCTGAACGGTTGTCAATGTAACTTGGTACACGGGTAGACCATGTCCTGGCATAGGATACGTTATGATACTTGTTTAGGGTTCCGTTCCCAAAGGTTAACCAACGGATCCCTGTTACTAAGCCTCCGTTGTCCGTCCGTTTGTCTGTCAGCGGGCTGTATCTCAAGAACCGTAATAGGTAGACAGTTGAATTTTTTACAGACTAGAACACAAATAATAATAATTAAATAAAATTAAAAATTATAGGGGGCTCCCATACAAGAAACATGTTTTTTTTTCGGCTCATGGTACGGAACCCTTCATGTGCCAGCTCGACTTGCACTTGGCCGGTTTTTCGAAATACTCTTATTTCGAAATTATCTTCTAAAATAACCCGGAATAATATTTTTTTATTTGTGATGAGTGCTCTTGACTCTAGTCTAGGTCATAGATGACAGAGACAAAGTCAACGAAGGAACGAGCTTACTCTCCATTCAACTATAACAAGAATGATGTAATACTTACGATGTTTTAACAACTCAAGCAATTCTTATTGAAATCATTTAATGCTTTTTATCTATTTCTAATGTATTATATAATATGTATTGTTTTGAGTCAACTGGGGTTAACTTATCATGCGATTGTGGTCTTTGGACCTTATCGATTGTTAGATTCAATCCGTCTTTTTAGGGTTCCGTGCCCAAAGGGTAATCAAAGCTGTCTGCACTGTCCGTCCGTCTGTCTGTCAGCGGGCTGTATCCTGTATCTCATTAACTGGATTAGGGAGACAGTTTGAAGTTTTTAGGGTATGTATTTCTATTGCCGCTATAACATTAAAATAAAATTAGATGAAAAACTAAACCAGAAAAATCACTTACTTATCACATTTTCCGGTTTTTGGCACGGAACCCTTCGCGTGCGACTCCGACACGCATTTTTTTTTTTTTTTTTAAGGATGGGAAATCATCAAATGACTTCTTCCGCTCTGGGTGGAGCGGAAGGGCGTGTCAGACTCTTACAGACTAAAACCCATCCGTGTCCTTTCTAAAGCCCTTTGCGTTCCAGGGCCGCGGTAACTCTTTCGAACAAATTCCGCAACTCCGACACGCACTTGTTTTTGTGTAGTTGTGTCAAGTGGTCAATTAAGGGAGGGATTGGTCATCTGGGATGCTTGTTTTCAATAGTATTTTTTATTCCGTTACACTAACAAAATCTGTGTTTTCCTAATGGGCATGAGTTCATATTCTGGCCGGCACTGTTTTCTACGATAATATCTAAATCCGCGGCTTCCTTCAGAAGAATTAAGCGGAGAACCAGACATGCAAACAGTGACTTTGATTTCTACTATTTAGAGTTAATTTTTTCACCATTAGTACGCATTTTTCGGCTTTCAAAGAACACCAATGAATAACTGGATAAGAATTTTAGACTTTACATATTTAAAAAATCGTTTATTTTCATAATCTTATAAGAACGTGCCACTTGTCCAAACACTGATTCATCCATGGCATTGTTAGCATACAAGTAACTGCTTCTGTGTATAGAAATCTATCTTATGTTGTTAGAGTTAACGCTCAAAATTGTTTGTAATATATTTATCATACGACCTTGTGAATGAGTAGGAGTTAAGAAAGATACGAGGTCCGAGTCCTTGCCTATACTATGCATCATCATCTTCCCGCCTTTATCCCATGTTACCTGTTGTTAAAGGGTAAAAACGGGACCCTATTACTAAGACTCCACTGTCCGTCTATCTGTATGTCACCAGGCTGTATGTATCTCATGCACCGTGATAGCTAGATAGTTGAAATTTTCACAGATATGTTTTATTTTATTTTGAGATGAGTTTGCTCTTGACTCTAGTCTAGGTCATAGTTGACAGAGACAAAGTCAACGATGGAGCGAGCTTACCAAGAAGAAGCCTGTTCACTCTAATATGATGTATTTCTGTTTATGGTACGGAACGCTTCGTGTACATGTCCAACTTGCACTTGGCCAGTTTTTTTTCTTCCATTCTGTCCTGTCAGCCGTCACGCTATCACTAACTCTCTTTTCTTTCATGTTATTCGTCACAAAAGCTGTTCGATTTTACTTTGGCTTGCTTCTGAAAACTCTTTCATATTTAATGTTGTGATGCACTCTATTTTAATTTAAAGTGCATAATCAATTAATCACACTAATATCATAAAGGCGAAAGTTTGTGAGTGTGTGTGTATGTTTGTTACTTCTTCACGCGCAAACGGCTTGACCAATTTTGATAAAATTTGGCACAGAGGTAGATTATAGTCTGGAATAACACATAGCATACTTTTTTTATCCCGGGAGTATGTTCCCTTAGGATAATTTTCGACATTCACGCGAGCGAGGCGCAGGCGGCAACTAGTTATTCATAAATCTTTTAGTCATATGCTTTAGTGGGGAAGAGACTGGACTTCATAACATAAGGAATCCTAGTAGATCCAGGGAATTTGCGAAATCCTAGCACTTAAGGCTCTTAAGTCACATGCGTTTCATACTCGTACCTCCTCATCATATGACTGGCCTGTTGGTCGAGTGGTTAGTGACCCTGACTGCTTAACCGGAGGTCGTGGGTTCGATTCCCACCCAGGACAAATCTTTGTGTGATGAGCATGATCATTTGTTCTGTGTCTGGGTGTAATTTGTGTATAATATGTATGTATTTAGAAATATATAAGTATGTTTATCAGTTGTCTGGTTGCCATAGTACAGGCTCTGCCTAGTTTGGGATCGGATGACCGTGTGTGAGTTGTCCCAGGATATATATTATAAATATATTATATATATTATGCCCAAACCCGAAAAAATGTTGTAAATATTTGTAAGCATGATAATAATCCATCTCCTTATCTTCAAACAAAATCTTCTATTGAGTTATAAGAGATTTTGTTTGAAGGAAACCGAATATATAAATTTCTTCCGTTACTGAGTGACTGACTGACAGAAAACTGAAAGCTGAAATTCCCACAATAACCAGAAAAAACGGGATATGCGCGTACGAAGTCTCGGGCAAAATCTAGTACTTAATAAAAGATTTGTTTTGTTCACAGATTCTGCGACCGCAACGCCATCTACACATATTGCGGAATCGTGCTAGTTGCCATCAACCCTTACTACGATTTACCTATTTACGGTAAGTTTTAAAAACTTCTTAAAAATAAATGTAGGTACATAATACAACGTGTCATTGTATTTATAATTGTGAACAAATTTCGCCAACGGGACCAACCGTGAAATCGCGAATATTTAAATGTATCGATTTTTTAACGCAATTTCAGTGTTGGTCCCATACTAAAAGTTGGTCATAATGAAGAGTACAATGCACCTTTTTCAAGTATTTCGTTTATTCTGTTACATGTTGTATAAAACACCACTGAACCCCGAAGTGGAAGGCAAAGATGCATTAATAGTGTTCCGTTTTGGGCCAGTTATGTCAAATTACCTATTTGTTGAAAGGCGAGTTAATTGCCAGTTGCCACTAACCAGTTATAAATCTGCTTAACCGTTTTAACGCCAGAGCATAAACACGTCGGCGTGCCCCTGACGCCAAGCCAAAAATTCGCTGTACTTTTTGTCACATAATTGTGACGTTTGGCGTACAGGGCACGCGCTTGCTTGTCATGTATACGTATGGTTGCCAACCATATTATTTTACTTTTATTTGCCCGTTTATACATTTTTACTGTTTTATGAAAAAAGTATGTAAAATACTGTTTTATGAACGCTGGCATTCGCCGGCCAAAATAAAACCTAAAAACTATTGCTTCTGTTGTACCAATAAAAAAATGTGCTCATAATTCATATTAATACATAGGTATTAACTTAACAAGTCGAGAGGCTTATGAATATTTTAAAAATGATACCAAATTGTTCAAGAAGCTCCGAAAATGTGTTTTAATACGTCAAAAAAATAAAAATATTGTTAACTTTTCTAAAATACTGTTAATTTTATTGTATACTTTTTTTATACGTGACTGGCGTTCAAAAGGTTAAAATTGGCGTGGCTGTTTTTGGATTTTGGGGGACTGTCTTATGTAGAACTTTGATGTTCAAAAAGTGCTGGCACTCAGCCTAATTTGAATAAATGACTTTTGATTTTGATTTCGAACGAACGTGCTCGCAGGCGGAGTCTATGATCGCGGCAGTGGACTTTATTTTTTATTGCCATGTTAGAGTGCAGGTAACGCATCTATAGTTTTTTATCAGTAAGACAAAGGTGTATAATAAGATCAATCATCAGACGCCACGCTCAGTAGTACCGTATTCAATCTCTAGCTAGACCAACATTGCGTCTTCAACAAGATATCCAAATAATCCTGAAACCTTCTACTTTACCAGGTGATGAAACGATAATGGCGTACCGCGGGCAGGCGATGGGGGACCTCGACCCACACATATTCGCTGTGTCAGAGGAGGCCTACACAAAGCTAGAGAGGGAGAGGAGGGACCAGAGTATTATTGGTGAGTTGTATTCTTGTGGCGTACCGCGGGCAGGCGATGGAGAGCCTCGCCCTGCACATATTCGCCGTGTCAGAAGAGGCCTACACTAAGCTAGAGACGGAGAGGGGAGACCAGAGTATTATTGGTGAGTGTGTTCTTGTGGCGTAACGCGGGCAAGCTATGGGGGACCTCGACCCGCACATATTCGCCTTGCCAGAGGAGGCCTACACTAAGCTAGAGACGGAGAGGAGAGACCAGAGTATTATTGGTGAGTGTGTTCTTGTGGCGTACCGCAGGCAAGCTATGGGGGACCTCGACCCGCACATATTCGCCTTGTCAGAGGAGGCCTACACTAAGCTAGAGAGGGAGAGGAGGGACCAGAGTATTATTGGTAAGTTGTATTCTTGTGGCGTACCGCGGGCAGGCGATGGGGGGTCTCGACCCGCACATATTCGCCGTGTCAGAGGAGACCTTCACTAAGCTAGAAAGGGAGAGGAGAGACGAAAGTATTATTAGTGAGTTGTATTCTTATGGCGTACTGCGGGCAGCCGATGGGGGATCTCGATCCGCACGTATTCGCCGTGTCAGAGGAGGCCTACACTAAGCTAATGACGGAGAGGAGAGACCAGAGTATTATTGGTGAGTTGTATTCTTATCTTTGTCTGCTAGACCATATAGCAAGCACTCTTGACGTATCCCAGTACTTGAAGAATATAAGATTTTTTTTTAGATTCGATAAAATCAGATGAACGGATGGAGACTAAATCATTATGGTATTTTTTTTTTTAAAATGTTTTTTTACAGTGAGCGGAGAATCCGGCGCCGGCAAGACAGTATCAGCCAAATACGCGATGCGGTACTTCGCGGCAGTAGGAGGGAACGCCAGCGAGACGCAGGTGGAGAGGAAAGTACTGGCGTCCAGCCCGATCATGGAGGTAAGAATGAAAGACGAAGAAAGAAAGAAACAGTATTTAATTGCCACAAAACGACACACCCACATACATAATATTATTTTACTTAAACTAAACCCTAAACGGCTTTCAAATTATATCAGAATCGTTGCCCAGAACTCAGCATATGGGTCGAACGATAAATTTGTTCGTGTGCCCACATCTCGCCGCTACATATAACCATAACTCGGCTGGCGAGTTGTGGGCATACGAACGAATTATTGTTCGACCCATAATATGCTGAGTTCTGACTTCTGGGTATCGAAAGTGGTCTTAGCCTTGCCTTTGCGTGGAATAGACGCGCGTTCCTAGGCGTCTCCACACTCTGGTTACTTTGCCTAATTACTATTATCAGTAATTAGCTTCGGCCCGCAGTTTCGCCTATGAGAAAAGTATTTTCTCGGGTTTTAATTTTTTGCATGGAACCCTAATCCTTTTTGTAACATAAAAGTAAACTTACTCCTTATAACATCAGCTGAAAGCATCAGGGAAACTTTCTTCGAAATCGTTCCAGCCGTTTTGGAGCTTAGCTTAGAATAAACAGACAGATAGACAGACAAAATATTCTTTTTTACAAGTATCGTGTATACTTCAATAATAATTTATTAAAAAGCTGTTATTTTGATATTACAAACTGACACTTCAATTTTAACAATTTTCAAAAAATATTTGAACCTTTATTATGACAACAAACTCCCGAAACACCCGCCCTATACAAATACAAAAAAAAAATATTTATTAGAACAAAAAAAAAAACAGTTTACAAAAATGTGTTTGTTAACAACCGCATTAGTATGGAATACTGTGTCGCGGCCATTAGCGCACACCTCCAAGAGGAGAGACGACAGCGTTCCAGACAAACATATACTCAAAAAAAAAAAACAAAATATAAATGTTTTATATATTACTTGTAATTCCTATACTACTTGTTTCCTTAATATGAGTTTTAGTTCAGAAATATGGTAATCTTGATACGTCATACAGTGCCCACAACGACAAACAAAAACGCAGTATCCACATGCTTAACTTACAAAAATGACAGTAAATGATATTTATTTTGCAAGTAGATTAAACATAACACTTTTACACGTCAATCTTTATGATCATTTAAGCTAGATGATGCCGGTGTTTCCTAGCTGACTACCCTGAGAAGAAACACCGAAACATACCCATGTACGTCAGTACGCTGATGAAATCTCTTTTTTGTTTCCAGGCAATCGGCAACGCAAAAACAACCCGCAACGACAATTCCTCCCGCTTCGGCAAGTTCATAGAGATCCACTTCGACAACGTGTACCGGATATCCGGCGCCAGCATGCGCACCTATCTGCTGGAGAAGTCGCGCGTGGTGTACCAGAGCGCGGGCGAGCGCAACTACCACGTGTTCTACCAGCTGTGTGCTGCGGCCAAGCAGATGCCAGAATTACAACTGGGTAGGTTGAAAATGTTAAAAAACAAAAAAAAACCTTGTATAAAAATACCACTCTGTAAAAAAATATCACCTTGTATAAAAATACCACTCTGTATAAAAATACCAACTTTTATAAAATACCAGCCTTTATAAATATATCACCCTGTATAAAAATACCACCTTGCCACTCATATATTAAAACTTAAATATACCTATTCTAGATATCAATATATATTTCACCGGAAAATGGCAAACTTCGTAAGATTATAAAATAACTTGAGAGATTGTAAACTCTCGATAAATTGTCAACTGAACATGAATGTACGTATCAAATTTGATAGTCCATAATATCTCGAAGTAATTTCGAGATATTGTGAAAAAAAACCTGGAAAAAAGGCTCTCATTGGTCTGTTCAGATATGAGCTCACACCAACAAAGACCAATAAGGGGCTTAGTTTCCAATTTAACTATCATACCACAACAGATAAATTGTAGACCAGAGTGCTGATTGGTCGCCAGTTGATGTCAGTCCACAATTACTCGAACCGACACGGAGATTTTATAGACTGTCAAATTTTGATGCGTAAAAAAATAATTTTAATCTTCAGTTGACAATTGATCGAGAGTTTGCAACCTCTCAAGTTATTTGTAATCTTACGGAGTTTGCCATTTTCCGATGACATATATGTTTGGTTTTTGAATAAAGATTTATTTATTTATTTTATCATCAAAATCTTCGTTCCCTTGTCCCATGTTACTTGGGGTTGGCGCAATACGATTTCTTTTTCCATTCTCTTCTATCAATCGCCACGATTGCTCATCCCCAAAGTGGTAGCATAAGGATTAAATCATACTTAAATTAATATGTATATTTGTTACAGATCATCAAGAATCGTTCCACTATTTGAACCAAGGCGGCAGTCCAAATATAGACGGTGTTGATGACCTCAAAACTTTTAATGAGACGAGAAGTGCTCTCACCACATTAGGTAAGGAATACATTTTGACGTGACAACGTCTAATAAATCGATGAACGCATGAAAAAGGATGACTCATTGTAACGTTACGCTCATTGTCCCGTTAAAATGTTTTATTATGACGTTGTCACGTTAAACTATCGTCCGTAAACCGACTTTACAGACATCCTTCTTTTTTTATTAGCCTGTGTTGTCCCACTGGCGGGCAAGCCAGCCCCATATTCTTCCAGCTAACTCCCTCTGTTGCCATCTCCGGCCAGTCAGTCAGGAATGACTCCAGCAGCCTTACTATGACGTGCTAATGCCACCCAATTCCGATGATGTAAACGGGATAGTGCTATTCGCTATGTAAAGCTCCGTCTCCCTCGTAGAGTGGAATCATGATCGTTTTAAGACTTCATAGTAGAGCCCCAAATCATCACGCTGGCGTGACGATTTTTTTAAGCCTGCCGCGGTTGCGACGTCCGTCTCCAGGCATCCATTGCGGGGCGATCCTGGCTCATATGTCCTACTGCGTCATATAAATGTGGCCCGCCCAATCCCATTTTAGTCTCGCAGATTTCTCTCCAGCATCCGTGTCTTAGACTGTATAACTGTATCGCGGATTCGGTCCAAATACATTTTACTACTACAAAATCCTTTCTTCTTATTTCGAGCCGATTGACTCCTCAATTTTTTTTCGTCTAGTATGTGGCCACATGGACCGCTCTGTCTTTAGCTACGTTCAGGTCTTGGAAAGGAAAAGATGGTTGGGCATAAAGTGCAGGAAAGAAGTTGGGCCATATCCTGCGAAGGGCACTCTGCCACTCTCTTCGTCCGTATCATAATTGCAGCTGATAGACGTTCACTACTGGACATCGGCGTACCCTAAGTGTCGCCACATTGACCAGTCCTGTGGGTCTCGCATCCTGCGGATTCCCACGGCTTTAATTAGTTCATCAGTCTTCCTTGTGGGAGGCTTTCCAACGCTGCATCTTCAGGTACGCGGTCGCCACCTTTCGACTCCATCAACTATCTGTTCTGCGAGCAATGTGCCCTTGTCCACTGCCACTTTTTCTTCTAATTTTTCTTCGGGTCCTCCTAAGGATTTCTCCATTTATGATTCGATCACGGAAGGAAAGAGCATAGCCCCTCTCCATTGCTTACTGCACACTTATGCTACGTGAATAACCGCACGTCGGTTGTGATTTCTATGCTCCTGGCTTTTCTGAAGAACAGCACCAATAAGATCTATGTGTTCTTTTAGGGCATTCCCTTCTGTCATCCTCCAACATGACTATGTCATATAAAGTCATCATTTCTGATTTCTCTTCTTTCGCTGCCTGAGATCTTTAGTCTATGAGAAAGAGTGGGCTAATCGTCTTATACGGGTGCCCACTGCTGGTTAATAGAAAATACCAATAGTTTTCTTGGATGAGTGAATCCATCTGATGGCAACACCACCTCAGAGAGACGTGATTTTTGACGAGAGAAACTTAAACCTCTTGATCATTTCATCGAGCCGTATGAGAGCCTTCCGCCTGGGCACGCGTTGCCATGGCCATCCTGGCAAACTCTTAATAGACTCCGCCCTCAGGTTGGCGGTAGTAAAGACAACCTCCACAGGAGGAGGTTCTCGACTGGTTCCGATCTTCAGTGTTAGTGCGGTGTCTCTTCGCAGACCATGGCCCACCTTTCTTGAGCCGCATGTGACCTATTTACCTGAGGACCTAACGACTGCGTCAGCGGACGAAATTGAATACTGGTCCAGCAAACTGTTTGACATCGGCACGCTAAGAAGAAGTAGCGTTCAATATTGTTCTCTCTTTCATCTTCACAGGAGTAACAGAATCAGAGCAGCGGGACATGTTCATGATCCTGGCCGCTATCCTGCACCTCGGTAACGTGGATCTGACGTCTGAACCCGACGCGTCGCAAGCTGATAACGAGCCTGATGATGGCGCTTATATTAGTGTGAGTTTATTTGCTGTATCTTTAGTATAGAACTAGCTATTATCCTTGACTTCGTACGCGCGTATCCTGTTCTTTTCCGTTCCCGTATATATATATATATATATATATATATATAGCCTATAGCCTTCCTCATGAAAGTGGCTATAATATACAAAAATAATTTTCCAAATCCGTTCAAACAAAAATCAAAACGTTTATTTCAATTAGGCCATTAAACGGCACTTTTGAACGTCATCATTTACAGTTCAGTAAAATAATAGTATTACATTAATAAAGTGACTCTACTGTCCATTCGGAAAGGTAGATTCTTATGGAGAAGAACGGACAAGAAACTCCATAGTTACTCTTTTCAAATAATGATTTTATAAAATTTGGTATACAAAAATAATTTTATGTTATGTGAGGACGATGCACCCAGAGAATACTACTTATAGTATATAAAGTATTACCAACTTATTCATTTCCTAAATAAACAAATATCGAAACCATTAATTTACACACCACACCACACATAACACCATACTACTTACCACACCATACTATACACTACATCACATGCACTAATTGGGAATAAGTTTTATTTTTACTGCCAATATTTAAATCGCTATATAAGCTAAATACAGAAAAATGTACTCACATTGCATATTCACCCTTAAGGTCACAAGTAGGTACACTATATTAACTCAAGTTAGTATAAGTGTTCAACAATGATGTGAAAGAGCGGAGCCTTCTTATACAGGCATTGTTTGCTTAAAAGGAGGCTCCGAACACGTTCAAATGTAATGTAACTTTCTATTTGTCACAATAAACTATTTTGTATTAATTGGAACCATTTACCATTGCCATAAGTACAGTTACTTAATATCCGGAATAGATGCCATATTGAGGAAATAGAGTTGATATCCGAGTGCCTCTGACTCAGGTTATGTTTTTTAATACCTTTTTTTTACTCTTACAGTCGGACGACAAACATCTTTCCATCGTGTGTTCTCTGCTGGGGATATCTGAAACTGAGCTGTCTCGCTGGCTCACTCACAGAAGAATAGCTTCCGCGCATGAGGTAACTATTCTTAATTTTAATAAAGAGGATCATTTTTTTAGGGTTCTGTACCCAAAGGGTAACCAACGGAACCCTATCGCTAAGCCTCCGTCTGTCCGTCCGTCCGTCCGTCTGTCTGTCAGCGGGCTATATCTCAAGAACCATAATAGGTAGACAGTTGAAATTGCAGCATGTGTATTTCTATTGCCGCTATAACAACAAATAATAAAACATAATTAAAGGGGGCTAGCATATAAGAAACGTGTTTTTTTTTTCAGTTTGCGGTACGGAACCCTTTATTTGAGAGTCCGACTCGCACCTGACTTCGCCGGTTTTTTTTTGTAAGCCTGCACTTGTGTCCCACTACTGGGCTAGGGTCTCCCCTATCTCCTTCCAAACCTCTCAGTCTTGGGCGATTTCAGGCTAAGTTTACCCAGCAAACATGATGAGAAACAAAAATTGTTTAAATTTTGGATTATTATCTACAGAGAGAAAGAAAGAACATACATTTGTTTAGCACAAACTTAAGGCATAAAACAGTAGAAAATAAAATCATACCTACTGTTTTTAAAAAAAAGTGCGACAAATCGGTCTAGTTCAGCAGTCAACGTATAAGAAGAAACGCAATCCCTGAAAAGGGGTCATTGTACTCATCATTATGAACAAGTTTTACTTTGGGACCAACCCTAAAATCGCGAAAAAAATCGACTCCCCGACAAAAAGGTCACATAGTAAAAATTGTTCATAATAATGAGTACGATGAACCCTTTTCAGGGATTGCGTTTATTCTGTTACACGTTGTATATGCCACCGGAAAATTGCAAACGCCGTTAGATTGTAAAATATCGCGTGAAATTGTAAACTAGGTATTCATAATATTATGACACGTATATTAGAAACTAAACTACACTATTGAATTTGGATGGGATTTATTGTAGATAAAACGATTTCTGCATAATATATCGAGAAATTATAATCTAATAAAGATTTCTTACAATCTTACGGAGTCTACAATTTTCCAAACTCTGAAGAAGCTTAGTGCTGGTCATTCGTCGGCATTCTTCACAAGACAAGCTGATAAAAAAAAAACGGGTTGCACTCCGGGAGTGCCGGCAGAAGTGAAAACTTGAACATTAACGTTGTGTATTTTTGATATTTTAGAATGGTTAGGGAATAATTTCGCACGAATTGCTTTAATTATCAGTGTAAAAGTACTATCATTTATGTGGTAAAATACAATATTCATTTATTGCGCTGTCGTACACAAACATGACAATTTATATTACATTAAAAATTTAAGACTTCAGATCTTTCCCTCCGTCTTACGAATTTTCGATCAGGTCACGTGTCCTGACGCGAGTTTAACATTTTTTACCCATCCCAAAAAGTGCACAACGCCGGTAAAGAAGTTTTCACTTCAAAAAAACATTCCTTTATTTCGTCAGGTGATAGTATCTCGCATGGACGTCCAAAGAGCGACGTTCGCGCGCGACGCGCTCGCTAAGCGAATGTACGGCGAGCTCTTCGCGTGGTTGGTGCACGCGGTCAACAGGGCGCTAGATACTGGTCATGCTAAGAGACATTTTATTGGTAAGTTTATTGACATTTTCTTTACTTAGAAAAAGTTAAATGGTATGTCAAAGGGCAATGGAGTGCAGTATTTTAGGTTTAAAAAACTGCGCACCTAAAAAGAATTGATAGAGTACGGAACACCACGCTGCGCTCCAAAACAGGTATCATTGACGTGGGCAAAAAAGCTGCCAGGCTGAAATGGGACTGGGCGGGTCACACCAGCCGCATGCATAGTGACCGCTGGGCAAAAGTCTCCACGCAATGGGTGCCAGAGGATGGACGGCGTCGCCGAGGGCGGCCCAGAAAGTGGTGGCGAGATGATCTGGATGCACACCGCGAAGGCTGGTTCGAGGTGGCGCAAGAAAAGAATGTCTGGAAAGATATGGGGGAGGCCTTTGCCCAGCAGTGGGACACAATAGGATAAAGAAAAAAAAAAGTTATTTTATCAAGGAGTTCATTGTAACTTCAAATATTTCTGTCCAAAATGGAAAAAAGGCTAAAGATTTTTTTTTGTAAAACGACTTTTACTTAATTTATTTCAAAAGGAACTTATCCGTAGGTATAAGAACATTGTATGTGAACTTAAATGCCAGTTGCACCACCTCCTGATAGTTATTATCCACTGTATAAATTGTAGAATAGGGTAACCATGTGTCAGAAATATATGGAATATTTAATTTTGGGACTTCGAAATCCAAACAACCATCGATTTCAACATTTTAACCCCGAGGACCTATTTCTGTCTGCAGGGTTTAAAGGAACCTAACATGAATGGTATGACGGGAGCTAAGTTCGCTCACTCTAGCTCCCGTCATACCATTCGAACCTAACCTATTCGTGTCGGGGAGCCCTAAGCTCCCTGTGCCCTATGTACCACTACTTGACTAGCCAAGTCATTAAACGATATTGAACCAAGTCATTTGCCTAGCTGTTTCAATTAAATGTCGGGACGTCACTTAGGTCGCTGAGTAAAGGGCGCCGTTCAATGAAATGGCTAGGCAGCCAATTAAATGGCTGATTAAGTTGGTTTCCTGTAACATATACATATCGATTAAATGTTTAACAATAAAAAAAAGACATTTAAATGTAGTGTAGATTGGGAGCAGGGCCAAGCTACTAGGTCTCCAGAGAAAGGAACCTCCTTACTATACGAGCCGTATCGACGAGGACTGACTTCTTCATACATTATTATTATTATCGTCCTCAGGTGTTCTCGACATATACGGCTTTGAGACGTTTGAGATCAACTCGTTTGAGCAGTTCTGTATCAATTACGCCAACGAAAAACTGCAACAACAATTCAACTCACACGTCTTCAAGCTAGAGCAGGACGAGTATATCAAGGTAAGGCTTTGTTACCCCCCCCCCTGTAATACTTTGAAGGTCGCCAAATTTTTTATTTTTTTTTAATGATGCAAATTCGAAGGGCGTGTCAGACTCTCACTGACTAAAACCCATCCGTGTTCCTCCTAAAGCCCTTTGCGTTCCAGAGCCGCGGTGACTCTTTCGAACAAATTCCGCAACCCTGGCAGAATATAATTAGTCTACTTGTTTTTTAACTACCCTGCAAGTCTGATAATGATGTAACAATGTCCTCGAATTGTTTTTTTAGCAAAAACATGACGAGAAATGACGTGAAGAGAAAATTGGACGCAAAATCTGGTAATCATCGTTGGACTGTCTCGGCTTTATAACGGCTTCGCCTTCGGCACGAGCGACTATTCTGCCTCGAATGCAATGACATATGCCCACGTGTATCAAACGACGTTCTTCAATACACTTACTCGAAAAACACACAAAATTTCAGAAAAAAATTGTTTTGCATCAAAATATTTGTGAGATAGCTTTGTGACTCGCAGATGGTTTGCGATTGTCACGAGAGGATCTTTTTGTTTGTAAGATGTACATTGCATTTACTATAAAAAAAATAGTGGGTTGCACTCCGGGAGTGCCGGAAGTGAAAACTTTAACTGACCATTAACGTTGTGCATTTTTGATATTTTGGTATGGTTAGGGAATTTTTGCCGCGCGGTAGAAAGAGGGGGGGACATAACTTCCTCTCCTACGCCGCGCCGGCGGTCTACTCTCCCTCCGTCTTACAAATTTTCGATCAGGTCACGTGTCCTGACGCGAGTTTAACATTTTTTACCCATCCCAAAAAGTGCACAACGCCGCTCAAGAAGTTTTCACTTCAAAAAATCTAATGACTGCAAAAATCTTTTTAATTACCATTTTCTTACTCACAGGAAGAAATCTCATGGGAGATGATAGAATTCTACGACAACCAGCCGTGCATCGACCTGATAGAAGACCGGCTGGGAGTCCTAGCGCTCCTCGACGAGCAGTGCCGCGTGCCGGGAGGTAGTGATGCGGGCTTCGTGGCCAAGCTGCACCAGTCATGTGCCAGCTACCATCACTTTATGAAGCCCAGGTTCGGGAACGCTGGTAAGTAGTATCAAAATTTTTGCTAAAGGCGACGCTATTTGACTCGATCATCGATTGCTATAATTTTCGCTGGTATCAGTCACTCTGCTCGGGCATCGTTTAGAGTCTGAGTACATGTTGGCAATATTGACATTTGAGTATACATTGTAGCGGCAAAATTTGTACGGCAACAAAAAGAACCGCAACGCCATCTACGACGCACTAAAAACGAATTCCTGCATCGCGCAAGCAAAGTTCTCCGTGCGATTTCAACATACACAACAGTCCGAATATCGGGCAGTTGCCCACCAGACACAACAACCGTCTGGTCGGAGGATCCTCCCATTTTTCAGTTGAGGTATGCGGGACTTTACTCGCTGTTCCGCATACCCTCAATAGCATAAATACCTCTTATCTCTGGCGTAAAATTTACGTCTGACCTTCTATCAGCCCTCTATTTCCCGAATAAAGTTAACCTTCTATATTCTCTTACAGCCTTCATAATCAAGCACTTCGCGGACAACGTAGAATACCAATGCGGAGGCTTCCTCGAAAAGAATCGTGACACGGTGTCGGAGGAACAGCTGGAGTGCATCAAGTCGTCCAGCAGCTGCCGCCTCATACACGTCATGTTCGCGGAGAGGGTGTCTGCGTCCTCCACGCTGCCGCCGCCTTCGAAGCGGAGGACTACGCCCTCCGTGCCTCTCACTAGTCTCACGGTGAGTTACTAGCTATAGCTCATGCTGCTGACACACGGTGTCGGAGGAACAGCTGGAGTGCATCAAATCGTCTAGCAGCTGCCGCCTCACCCAGGGTTGCGGAATTTATTCGAAAGGGCGCTTGCGGCCTTGGAACGCAAAGGGCATTAGGAGGAACACGGATGCGTTTTGGTCAGTAAGGGTCTCTATCACCACCCTTCTGCTCCGCCCAGAGCGGAAGGAGTTATTTGATGATTTCACATCCTCGCCTCCGAAGCGGAGGATTACGCCCTCCGTGCATCACACTAGTCTTACTGTAAGTAAACATTCGTGTAGACGGAATTAAGTGCCTTTTTTGCTGACGCGAGTGACTTAAAAATAGCTCTAATCGTAAAAACATTAGCTAACAAGCTGGGTAAATGACTGGATATGATTTGCAAACCGAGCGGGATGACGGGGGCTTGAGTGGGCGAGTAACCAAAGCGATTGAACAACGCTTCCGTAAGGGCGAGACCTTTGATCTTTAAACATGATACATAATATCTTTTCACAATTTTACACGAATATTGTTGTCCACAGCAACCCCCCCGCCGCACATCCGGTCAGAAACAAACAGTAGGTTCGCAGTTCCGCGCGTCTCTGTCTGCCCTTATGTCTACCCTGTCTGCCACGACGCCGCACTACGTGCGCTGCATCAAGCCCAACGACACCAAGGAGCCCTTCAGCTTCGACAACGCCCGGGCAGTCAACCAGCTCAGGTAACGAAAGAAAAAAAGGAAAAAAAATACACTGCCGCCATACAGAACACTTACTATAGTGACCACACGACTATTGACGGCCATGTGACTTTAGTGACCATGTGACTATAGTGGCTGTGTGTCAATAGTGACCACAGAACTATTGACAACCACGTGACCATAGCGAACATGTGTCAATAGCGACCACTTGGTTATAGTGACCACTTGGCTGTAGTGACCACTTGACAAAAGCGACTACTTGACTCTAGTCACCACCTGAATATAGCAATTATTTGAATATAGTGAGTACTTGACTATTATGACTACTTGACTATAACGACCACTTGAATATAGTGACTATTTGACTATAATGACCACTAGCGACCACTTGACTATAGCGACCACTTGACTATAGCGACCACTTGACTATAATGACCACTTGACTATAGCGACCACTTGACTATAGCGACCACTTGAATATATCGACCACTTGACTATAGCGACCACTTGACTATTTTTTTTATATTTTTTTTTTATTTAATATGGGTTTGCTCTTGACTCTAGTCTAGGTCATAGATGACAGAGACAAAGTCGACGATGGAGCGAGCTTACCCAGAAGAAGCCTGTTCACTCTAATTTTGAAGAGATTAGGGTTGTATGCGTTCGGAAACACGATAATGACCACTTGACTATATTGGCGAAACATACCGACGACAATAAGGACCCTTCAACCAGCTGAAGTGTCATACTATCACTTACCATTTTGTTTGTTACAGAGCATGCGGTGTACTGGAGACGATCAGGATATCAGCCGCTGGATTCCCATCTAGATGGCTTTACCAAGATTTCTTCTTTAGGTAAGAAAAAGTTTTTACAAACACATTTGCTCAAATAATGCATTTACGAAGCCCGTATACATTGTTCGAAAGTTAAAAATTACGCATTATATAATGGAACGTGTGGTTAAATGGGCAGTCTCATCTAAGTACCTATTTTACCGCATTCCTCGTTGTATAGCGCCGTGCGTATCCTTTACGGTTTTTTTTTTTATTTGTATTAAAAAAATATAAAAAATCCACCAAGGAGTTTCACATTACTAGAATAAATAAGCTGAATGATTGAGGTTCAATCCTTGGAAGCCCTTTTGCTCAATACGTTTGTCTCATTGTAATACTAAAGAGAAAATGAGAAATATCACCACGCGCACGTGGCGCCATTTTTAAATTAGCGCTCACGCGCACGTCAACGATGTTTGCGATTTTCCGACTGAGTTTAGTTTCAATGCCTATAATTGTACTGTTTTCACGCAAATGTGTTGAAAAACGTATGGCACACGTGCGGAAATTGGTATTTACAAACTCGTGACTATGGAAAGCCCTCGACTTTGTCTACTCGATTGTACAAACCAACGTACCATACTAGTATCATAAATAACTATAGCCATTCGTCACGTGTTCACGACCTTGAGACCTTGTAATAACAGACATGGAGAGGGAACGCAGGGGGCTGACGATTCGTAGTAATATGCTGGCGCGCAGATTTGCCCGATGTTCCGAACCGGTGAAGAAGACGATGTACAGGGCATACTGTCAGTCCTTCTATACCTGTAGTCTATGGACTAGCTATACGCAGCGAACCGTCGGCGCCCTGCTGGTCCAATATAACAATGCTTTCAGGTGGCTGATGGGATTGCCTCGCTTCTGCAGTGCGTCAGCGATGTTTGCTGAAGCTTGAGTGGACGGCTTTCATGCCATTATACGTAAGAGAGCAGCATTGCTGACGCATAGAGTTAGGGGTAGTCCCAACAGCTACTTGCGGGTTATTGCAGATTATGTCCATAGTCCGATCTGGAGGCATTGGGTAGGTCTGCATGTACGGTAGGCATTTGTTGTTTTGTTCTTTCTTTCATTTTATTGTAAGTAAAAATTAAATTACTAACATAGTCTTAAGTTATTATCTTCATGTATTACTAACACTATATGGACCTAAAACAAGTCTGAAATAAATATATATTGAAATTGAATATCTTCCTTTCTCCAGGTATCGTCTACTATGCCTGTACAAAGAGATAGACCGTGGCAACATAAAAGCCACCTGCGGCCGCATCCTCGCGCGCCACGTCAAGGATACCGACAAGTACCAGTTCGGAGCCACCAAGATATTCTTCAGAGCTGGACAGGTAATTAATTTTAGTCTTGTATAGAGGTTTGCGGAACAGTGAGTAAAGTCCCGCACACCTCCATTGAAAAGGAGGAGAATCCTTTTACCAGACGGTGGTTGTGTCTGGTGGGCAACTGCCCGATAGTTGATATTTGGACTGTTGTATATGTTCAAATCGCACGGAGAACTTTGCTTGCGCGATATAAAATTTCGTTATTAGTTCGTCGTAGATGGCGTTGCGGTTCTTTTTGTTGCCGTACAAATTTCGCTTCTTAGTTTTTCATGTGGCGGCATTGATGCCGCTACACTTGTATTGGTTTTCAAACTTTTTCTACTCGGTTAGGTTAGGAGCATCGTAGTGGGGTGAATATTGCCCGGAAGAAAATATCCAATGTCAAAGGCGTTGAGGAATGAAAGAAAGCGATGTTGCTACGGTCAAAACGTGGATGGGTGGTCTTTAAATACTCATGATTCTATTACTGCCTTAATCATTTTTTGGTTGTAACAGCGAGGGTTTGTGTTTTTGAGCACGGAATCGAAGTTAAGTAAAGTTCTCCTATAGAAGCTGAGCCCTATAACTTGATTTTAGTACTTGTTGTAACATGACTGACGAAATGTGAGTATATTGTGGCCTTACTGGCCAACCATCCATCTTTCTAGCCTTTTTCCCAACTATATTGGGGTCGACTTCCAGTCAAACTGGATTCAGCTGAATACCAGTATTTTACGTGGAGCGGCTGCATACCAGACCTCCACAACCCATTAACTGGGTAACACTGTACTTCTTGGCATGACTGGAGTCAGATTTTCTGGCTTCTGACAATCCGTATCGACTTCCAAAGATCTTCAAATGACAGTTGGGACCAACGGCTTAACGTGCTAACTGGCCAACCGCAAACCTCATTAAGGAGTTATATTGTTTATGTAAAAAATATTAAAAATGTTAAAATATTTGTCTCGTCCCCAGGTGGCGTATTTAGAAAAGATCCGCGCCGACATCCAGCGCGAGTATTGTGTCCGCGTGCAGAGCTGTGTGCGGCGCTTCATCGCGCGACGCAAGTACTTGAGGATCATGTCCGCGCTCAGGGCGCTGCAGGCCAGGGCTCGAGGCTTCCTGGCTAGGAGGTGAGGACATTATGTATTAAATCGACTGCCCCATACATTTATGTGCGCATAACTCGACAAAATGTACAGCGGACTTTTTTTCGTGATTTCGGGGTTGGTCCGCAAGTAACAGTTGTTCATAATGATACAATGACCCCTTTTTCAGGTATTGCGTTTTTTCTGTTACACGTTTTATAAGGACCTTTGGTTTTAATGTAACTTTGAAAAACAATATTGAACGCAAATTTTATATAGGTAGTACCAATTTTCGATCAATTAAGAGCGTTAGACGGCAGACGGCTGGGAGATCGCAGCCCTATTAAATGGTTCGATCAAATCCAGTCAATACTCAACATCATGATGCGCTCCATGATGCCAAGGACAGAAACTGGTTGAGAGACATTGTAAAGCAGAAATTGACTGCTCATCCGGGGATTCACGACCCTCAGTAATGAGGAATACGACGCGAGGAGGGAGAAGAGAGTTAATTCAAAAAAAAATCTGTCTCTCCAAACTCTTTTGTTCTGGGCATATGTAAGACTCAAATATAAAGTTTATTTGAATTAAGAATTCAATACAATCCAAAGTAATCTCAGTTCAAAGTAGCCGGTTTCATCTTTTTTAGAACCTCTTTAAAAACGTTTCTCTTTCCAACAGACGAGCCCAAGAAATCCGTCGCAAACGCGCCGCCATTAAAATCCAACGCAACGTCCGCGGCTGGCTAGCAAGACGCAAGTACCAAAGACTACGTCGCCTCGTCATCGGGTTACAAGCACACGCCCGGGGTTACATGGCCAGAAACCTGTACAGAGACCGCAGGAAGGTCAAAGCGGTGAGTTACACCTAGGTCACTAGAGGCTACGTCGCCTAGCTATCGGTTTACAAGTACACGCCTGAGGTTATATGGCTAGGAACCTGTACAGAGACCGCAGGAAGGTCAAAGCGGTGAGTTACACCTAGGTCACTAGAGGCTACGTCGCCTAGCTATCGGTTTACAAGTACACGCCTGAGGTTATATGGCTAGGAACCTGTACAGAGACCGCAGGAAGGTCAAAGCGGTGAGTTACACCTAGGTCACTAGAGGCTACGTCGCCTAGCTATCGGTTTACAAGTACACGCCTGAGGTTATATGGCTAGGAACCTGTACAGAGACCGCAGGAAGGTCAAAGCGGTGAGTTACACCTAGGTCACTAGAGGCTACGTCGCCTAGCTATCGGTTTACAAGTACACGCCTGAGGTTATATGGCTAGGAACCTGTACAGAGACCGCAGGAAGGTCAAAGCGGTGAGTTACACCTAGGTCACTAGAGGCTACGTCGCCTAGCTATCGGTTTACAAGTACACGCCTGAGGTTATATGGCTAGGAACCTGTACAGAGACCGCAGGAAGGTCAAAGCGGTGAGTTACACCTAGGTCACTAGAGGCTACGTCGCCTAGCTATCGGTTTACAAGTACACGCCTGAGGTTATATGGCTAGGAACCTGTACAGAGACCGCAGGAAGGTCAAAGCGGTGAGTTACACCTAGGTCACTAGAGGCTACGTCGCCTAGCTATCGGTTTACAAGTACACGCCTGAGGTTATATGGCTAGGAACCTGTACAGAGACCGCAGGAAGGTCAAAGCGGTGAGTTACACCTAGGTCACTAGAGGCTACGTCGCCTAGCTATCGGTTTACAAGTACACGCCTGAGGTTATATGGCTAGGAACCTGTACAGAGACCGCAGGAAGGTCAAAGCGGTGAGTTACACCTAGGTCACTAGAGGCTACGTCGCCTAGCTATCGGTTTACAAGTACACGCCTGAGGTTATATGGCTAGGAACCTGTACAGAGACCGCAGGAAGGTCAAAGCGGTGAGTTACACCTAGGTCACTAGAGGCTACGTCGCCTAGCTATCGGTTTACAAGTACACGCCTGAGGTTATATGGCTAGGAACCTGTACAGAGACCGCAGGAAGGTCAAAGCGGTGAGTTACACCTAGGTCACTAGAGGCTACGTCGCCTAGCTATCGGTTTACAAGTACACGCCTGAGGTTATATGGCTAGGAACCTGTACAGAGACCGCAGGAAGGTCAAAGCGGTGAGTTACACCTAGGTCACTAGAGGCTACGTCGCCTAGCTATCGGTTTACAAGTACACGCCTGAGGTTATATGGCTAGGAACCTGTACAGAGACCGCAGGAAGGTCAAAGCGGTGAGTTACACCTAGGTCACTAGAGGCTACGTCGCCTAGCTATCGGTTTACAAGTACACGCCTGAGGTTATATGGCTAGGAACCTGTACAGAGACCGCAGGAAGGTCAAAGCGGTGAGTTACACCTAGGTCACTAGAGGCTACGTCGCCTAGCTATCGGTTTACAAGTACACGCCTGAGGTTATATGGCTAGGAACCTGTACAGAGACCGCAGGAAGGTCAAAGCGGTGAGTTACACCTAGGTCACTAGAGGCTACGTCGCCTAGCTATCGGTTTACAAGTACACGCCTGAGGTTATATGGCTAGGAACCTGTACAGAGACCGCAGGAAGGTCAAAGCGGTGAGTTACACCTAGGTCACTAGAGGCTACGTCGCCTAGCTATCGGTTTACAAGTACACGCCTGAGGTTATATGGCTAGGAACCTGTACAGAGACCGCAGGAAGGTCAAAGCGGTGAGTTACACCTAGGTCACTAGAGGCTACGTCGCCTAGCTATCGGTTTACAAGTACACGCCTGAGGTTATATGGCTAGGAACCTGTACAGAGACCGCAGGAAGGTCAAAGCGGTGAGTTACACCTAGGTCACTAGAGGCTACGTCGCCTAGCTATCGGTTTACAAGTACACGCCTGAGGTTATATGGCTAGGAACCTGTACAGAGACCGCAGGAAGGTCAAAGCGGTGAGTTACACCTAGGTCACTAGAGGCTACGTCGCCTAGCTATCGGTTTACAAGTACACGCCTGAGGTTATATGGCTAGGAACCTGTACAGAGACCGCAGGAAGGTCAAAGCGGTGAGTTACACCTAGGTCACTAGAGGCTACGTCGCCTAGCTATCGGTTTACAAGTACACGCCTGAGGTTATATGGCTAGGAACCTGTACAGAGACCGCAGGAAGGTCAAAGCGGTGAGTTACACCTAGGTCACTAGAGGCTACGTCGCCTAGCTATCGGTTTACAAGTACACGCCTGAGGTTATATGGCTAGGAACCTGTACAGAGACCGCAGGAAGGTCAAAGCGGTGAGTTACACCTAGGTCACTAGAGGCTACGTCGCCTAGCTATCGGTTTACAAGTACACGCCTGAGGTTATATGGCTAGGAACCTGTACAGAGACCGCAGGAAGGTCAAAGCGGTGAGTTACACCTAGGTCACTAGAGGCTACGTCGCCTAGCTATCGGTTTACAAGTACACGCCTGAGGTTATATGGCTAGGAACCTGTTTAGAGACCGCAGGAAGGTCAAAGCGTCGAGTTATACCTTACTAGAGGTTACGGCTCCTAGCTTTCGGATCTAAAAAGAAAGTTCTTACGTGAAAGTACTACTATAGTATGCGCCAGATAAATGTGGAATAAAGTATATTGACCTTTCCCTAATAACTGTTCATAGGTACCTGAACAATTAAATATGAATCGTTTTTCATTATTAGACAATGTTAAGGATCACGAGAGATGATGATTCGGGACAGCTTTGTGTCATTAATTCCGTTTTTCAAATTAAAAATGTTAATAATTGTAGGTGGGTCAATGACCGTTATTCCACGATTATCTGGCGCCTACTATACCATAGTACAGTCTGCCGCCAAGTAGCCTGGTTTACCTTGCTGCTTCCACTTTGGAAACTACATGAGGCAAACAACTTTGTTATGCAGTTTTGCTTAATGTAATATATTGTAGGCTGCTACTGATTTATCGAACATTCGACGTACTGTTGCAATGATCGGCCAATACCGACAATCAATTAAATAAAAAACATTAGTCGCATTTTGAGCTTTACTGCAGTCGTGTCAGTCAAAAGGTGGAACTCCAGAAATACCCTGTTGGTCGAGTGGTTAGTGACCCTGACTGCTTAACCGGAGGTCGTGGGTTCGATTCCCACCCAGGACAAATCTTTGTGTGATGAACATGATCATTTGTTCTGTGTCTGGGTGTAATTTGTGTATTATATGTATGTATCTAGAAATATATAAGTATGTTTATCAGTTGTCTGGTTGCCATAGTACAGGCTCTGCCTAGTTTGGGATCGGATGACCGTGTGTGAGTTGTCCCAGGATATATTATTATAATATATTATACCAAAATGAGTAATTTCAAGTTATTTCTTTTCAGGTGGTCACAATACAACGCTACGCGCGCGGCTACCTCGCGCGCAAACGCGCCAAGAGGCTGAGGAGACAGATTGTCATTGCGCAAGCTACTGTAAGTACTCGTATAGCAAAATTTTCTTTACTTTCTTGACACTTTTGGCCCGTTTAATATTATAAAACATTCATTCGTACTACGACGTAGTATGCTACCGCACATACAGGCTGTCCCAAGACTTTGCCACATGTAGGGAAAGTACCTTAACCTTTTGAACGCCATTGTCACGTATACGTGACAAGTAAGCGTGTGCCCTGTACGCCAAACGTCACAAATATGTGACAAAGAGTACGGCAAACTTGTGGCTTGGCGTCGGGGGCACGCCGATGCGTTTATGCTCTGGCGGTCAAAAGGGTAAATACTGTAGATAGAATAAAAATCTAATGAAGACATTTTTATTTTAAAAACAATACGAAATGCATTCAAAGAACTTAAAATAATCGCCTCTCTGAACCAGCTAAATGTGAAAGAAATAAAACTTGTAGTTTTACTATACCGATTCCGAAAGGCTTAATCATAAACATTTATTTCCTTTAAATAACATACCATCTAGAATAAAAGGAAGAACATGACATTTTACATAAATAAATATTCGTCTATTAGTTGAATATCAAAATGTCATTAAACATCGAGGTCTTGGATCGTGCCGCAGGTCTGCTGGCAGAAATTCGTTTTGAAATAAGCAGCACTTTTGTACTTTATTTCCTTTTCCCTTTTAAGTGTGATTGTATGTACATAAATAAATAAATATGATCTAGTTATCTATGTAATCACACTTAATACACCTCATCTCACTAATATTATAAAGGCGAATGTTTGTGAGTGAGTGTGTGTGTGTATGTTTCTTACTTCTTCACGCGCAAATGGCTGGACGGATCTTGATGAAATTTGGCACAGAGGCAGATTATGGTCTGGAATAACACATAGGATACTTTTCATCCCGGAAGTATGTTCCTTTGGGGTAATTTTCGACATTAACGCGGGCGGAGCCGCGGGCGGTAGCTAGTCAACCTTAATGTAGTTGAATTTTAAGTACTAGAGAGGTCATCCACACTTATTTTGTCCCTAGATCCGTCGCTTCCTCGCCCGCCGTCAATACAAGCGGCTGCGCATCGAAGCGCGCAGCCTGGACCACGTGAAGTCGCTCAACAAGGGGCTGGAGAACAAGATCATCAGCCTGCAACAGAGGCTGGGCGACGCGCTGGAGAGGAACAAGCAGATAGAGCCGCTGGTCGCGCAGATCGTGGACTTGAAGTGAGTTTAAATCATAAGTTCGACTCAAAGAAGTGGCTAAGTATCAAAAGCTCGGGCCTGCGGACGGCTTACGTTGGGTGGCTCGCTGTCCGATCACCACCAGGCCCGGGTCGATGGCGCGTTGTGTTTCACGCGCGCCTCAAAGTGATGTCAGCATAAAAGATGGGGCCCGCTAGGGCCAGAGCCTGCCAGGGTTGCGGAATTTGTTCGAAAGAGTCACCGCGGCCCTGGAACGCAAAGGGCTTTAGAAGGAACACGGATGGGTTTTAGTCAGTACGAGTCTGACACGCCCTTCCGCTCCACCCAGAGCGGAAGAAGTCATTTGATGATTTCACATCCTTAAAAAAACAAAAAAAAATTGTATCAAAAGCTGCACGCGGAGCGAGCCAGCGGAGCGGAGCGACGGAGTACTGCGGAGCGGAGTTGCGGACTGTGTCTGTCCATAATTGCGGAGCGAGGTAATGTGAAGCAGAATTGCGAACTATGCGGAGCTTACATTCTGCTTCTCCGCTCCACTGCCTCGCTCGCGTATCGCGCATTTTCAAACTACTTAACAAATCCCTGTCCACTGAAGCGGAGCGGAGATTTTATGCTATTGTATTGGTTAATATTCCTCCGCTCCTCTCCTCTCTGCTCCAGTGGACAGTCAGCCTAAGTAAGACTTACCGAGGTCGGTTCGTAGAAAGGAAATGAGTTGGAAAAGTATGAATGTGATTTGTCATTCAATTGGTTAAGCTACTTTTCCGAGGTCGATTCACTGATGCTTTTTGAATTACAAATTTCACATTATAATGGTAGTAATTTTACTACCTACTGGGGTTATAGCTTATTGACATAAAATTTAAAATATATTTTTTTTATTTAATATGGGTTTCCTCTTGACTCTAGTCTAGGTCATAGATGACAGAGGCAAAGTCGACGATGGAGCGAGCTTACCCAGAAGAAGCCTGTTCACTCTCATTTTGAAGAGATTAGCGTTGTATGCGTTCGGAAACACAGACACAGGCAGAGAGTTCCACTCCTTTGCTGTGCGCATTATAAAAGACGTTTGGAAATGTTAAAAAAAAAACATTTTTTGAGTGTATACAACACTCAAAAAATGTTTC
Organism: Mamestra configurata; assembly: GCA_002192655.3. NCBI lineage: Eukaryota > Metazoa > Arthropoda > Insecta > Lepidoptera > Noctuidae > Mamestra > Mamestra configurata. The sequence goes on along the minus strand of NDFZ01005390.1, from coordinate 227,505 downwards.
TTTTAATGCCACCAGCTAGACGAAGCACCAATAATTTTTCACTGCCATGAACTGTAGTGAAAATTGAATCCTTTTCCATAACATTCAAGTGCCAAATTCCCGTAACCACTACCACTACATCCTATCATATTCTAAAACCAAGACTTCTTCCACAGAGCTAAACTGGAACTCCTTAAACTAGTAGAAATCGAAGCCAAAACTCTCCGAGTGGACATATCCAGCAAGGGCGACCTGATCACCTCTCTCCAAGAAGACCTGACGAAAGAGAGAGATAGCAACAAACAGCTGGTACAAGAGAAGAAGACCATACAAGAACAGTATGAGAAGAATAGAGTCTCCTGGGAGGGAGAGAGTGAGAAGTTGGCAAATGAGCTGAAGAGTATGAAGGAGCATTATGAATTGGCTATTGAAGGTGAGTTTATTATCTTTTAGTTTTAGGAAAAATTGGATCTATAAAAACGGCAAAAGAATCACGTTGGGTGTATGATATAGATTAAATTAATTAATTAATTAAATTAAACTAAAACAAATATTTCAGGGAGCTCCCCTAAATACTTGTTTTATTTTAATTTAATTATAAATTTTTAAAGTGAAAATATAACTAAATATTCTGTGAATATTTCAAGCGTCTACCTGTTGCAAGAAAAAAAAAACGTTTGTTGTATGGGTGCCCCTTAAATATTTATTTTATTCTGTTTTTTAGTATTTGTTGTTATAGCGGCAAAAGAAACACATCATCTGTGAAAATTTCAACTGTCTAACTATCACGGTTCATGAGATACAGCCTGGTGACAGACAGACCTAAAAACGACGACAATTTAGAAACTTCTGAGTTCTAACTAAAAAATTGTTGTAGAAATAACGTTATATTATCTTTCGAATACACTTGGTTTGGTTGTAGTACATGCACCTTTACTTTGGGGCTAAGTGTCATACATTTACGGCGATAATGCCCGTCTTTGGGGAGTGGCTGGAGAGGTGCCACGGCGTCCTCACCTTCCGCCTGACGCAGGTACTTATCGGACACGGCTGTTTACCTGTAGGTACCTGTTTCGGATTAAGTCGAGGAGGACACGCCCGGGTGTCAGCACTGTGAGGATCGCCCGGAGGACACGGTGGTCTGACACACCCTTCCGCTCCACCCAGAGCGCAAGAAGTCATTTGATGACTTCCCATCCTTAAAAGAAAAAAACAGTGTCATACATTCGCTGTCATTGTCTTCAAAAATTGTTTATAGCAATTTTCAGTCGTCAATCTCGCTTTAAAAGTAAAAATAATTTGCGTTAAAAGTAAAAAAAAAAGCTGTTTGTTCGTATCTCAAATTCGCTCCCCAGTCTGGGTGAAGTTTTCTTGTGATTTTCAGACGGGAAATCCAAAATTTATTTTAGTAGGATTTGTATTAGTGCGCGGTTACTGACATGGCTCGCCTTAGGTTAAATAACCTTCTATCCAAGATAAGCTTTGAAAGAAGGAGATATCAACAAATTGCTAGCACAAGACAGAAGGCATAGTAATAGTTCGTATCATAAAAGAGCATTTGGAGAAGAATATTAGGGATGAAAAGATAGCAAAAGTGTTGAAGAGTATAAGGGCGATGCAAACTCATTTTGGGTCGCCGTGTGGTACAAACCGGACTTTAGTATGAAACCGAATGCAACGTTAATCGGGACTCATTAAATGCGACTCACAACAACTCGAAAAATTACGCTCGTTTGGGATGAGTTGTTGGTTGAAAGTGAATTGTCATTCGCAAGTCTTAGGGTAGGCAGACGCCAGAAAACCAAACAACTAGGTGATATCTTCCTGCCAGGGTTGCGGAATTTGTTCGTAAGAGTCACCGCGGCCCTAGAACGCAAAGGGCATTAGAAGGAACACGTATGGGTTTTAGTCAGTAAGAGTCTGCCACTCCCTTCTGCTCCGCCCAGAGCGGAAGGAGTAATTTGATGATTTCCAAACCTAACAAAAAATAAAAAAGAACTAGTAATTACAGTAGTTGCATAGGATGTGTAACATCTGACGTCTCACCTTGGTAAAAAGCAATATTAACATTAAAAGTACCAACTGACAGCCAACTCGACCACTGCGCGCGCTCATTGGTCAAATCGAATAGGGTGCAGTCATTGGTCAAATCGAAAAGCACGCGCTTTCTCGGCTTCCTGTTACACACTTCCGTCCCATTTAACGAAATCACTCCCACAGATTGCAGGAAAGCGATAGGAAAGATGTTACACATAAAAAAACCAGAATGTCGAATTCAGTTTCAACTGAAGAGGGTCCTCAAAAGAAATTTTCAATGCTCCTGTAGTATCAGCGGCGCTGGCAACTTGCTCAGGTGGAACGCCTGCTTATTAGCCGCTAGTAAAAATACCTTTCCATTTTGTAGCGGCATCAATGCCGCCACAAGAAAAACCAACGAAGCAAAATTTGTATGGCAACAAAAAGAACCGCAGTGCCATCTATCTCGCCAGCAGCGAACCAACAACGGAATCCTGCATCGCGCAAGCAAAGTTCTCTGTGCGATTTGAACATATACAACAGTCCGAGTATCAACTATCGGGCAGTTGCCCACCAGACACAACCACCGTCTGGTCGGAGGATCCTCCCCTTTTCAATAGAGGTGTACTCTGTTCGGCATCCCTCTATAATTTCAATTTACTCATAATTCAAGCATCTAAAACAATAACATTGTTATGATATCCTTGATCCAAATATAAACGTTTTAAATTGCATGTAGCACAGTTTTATCTTGTTAAGTTTGTATGATAATGAATATGACGCGCTTTTGTCCAACAAAGATGTCTTAGAATTGATTAAATTGATTAACAATGAAAGTCGTTTAACGATCTTGTTTACGGTTTTAAAGAAACAAATAGCTAGCACACACGCATTACCTTAGCGACCAATCTCCTGAGCCTTAAGTTTGTTGGAGTCGGCCTACAGTCTATCCGGATGCAGCTGAGTACTAGTATTTTTAGGGTTTCGAACCTCTATATGGATAAACGGAACCCTTATAAGATCACTCGGTTGTCTCCTCTGTTTGTCCGTCCGTCACCGCCGATTCTCTCCGAATCTACTGGACAGATTCAGTTGAAATTTGGTGCACATGTAGTCTTTTGTGACCCTAACACGGACGTGTAAAGAACGTAAATAAATTTTGAAAATGACATCCCTTTTTGGCGGCAAACTAGAATATTAAAAAAAAAGTTTTTCCAACTGTACCGTGTAACGTATTAAAACGAAAGGGCGTATTGTGAGGGTTTCGAATATATTTTATTCATAATTTTAAAATTAATGTATGTTGGAGTTATTCAAGAAATTAGATGATAAATGACCATTTCCCTCCTTATCTATAGATTACAGGAAAACCTATAAGAGGTATATTGTTTGAAAGTAACATATTACAAAAATGAGATTCGTTCAGAACCCTTTGCATGCGAGTCCGACTCGCACTTGGCTGGTTTTTTGACCTAGGTATCTTGCGTATGTGTATACTTACGGGAAGCTTAAGATTACTTTTAGAAAAAAATATTAATTTGTGAATCCTTTCTAGAAGTACAACATTTAAAAAAAAATATTTCTGTTTTTCACAGGACAATATTTGCATTGACTTTCAAAACTGTCCACGGAAACCTCCAAAATGCTTTGTATTTACGATCCTTTAATACATCAGATAAATGCGTTGATAACGCCAAACATTCTGTTAGATAACGCGCCGATAATTTGTTAGATAACGAACTTATTAATTACGTCCATGTCCCATCGATTTCGGTACAGCCGTGAGCCGTGTTGGCAACTATTTTGTGTTGTTCGCGCAAAAATAACTGTGTTAAATTCAGTGAATGTGAATTTTGCGGTGTTTTATAATGTGACGAAAAGGGTGCACACTGTTATTATCGAATAGTATAGTGAAGTAACATTTATTACTATAAAGGGGTTTAGAACTAGCTCTTTAACATGTCAAAAAAATAATGTTCAACAAGTCAAATTCAATTCATTTATCTATTTAAATGAGGCCATTTAGATGTACTTTTGAACGTCGACATTTATTTCATACATTATATCAATTTTTTATACATTATATCAATGAAAATAATATAGTGATTCTTTTTTTGGATGGGAAATCATTCAAATGACTCCTTCAGCTCTGAGTGGAGCGGAAGGGAGTGTCAGACTCTTACTGACTAAAACCCACTCGAGTACCTCCAAATGCCTTTGCGTTCCAGAGCCGCGGTGACTCTTTCGAACAAATTCCGCAACCCTGGCAAAATGTAATGAGTCTATTAGTTGTCCATTAGCAAAGGTAGAAAATAAAACTTGATGAGATCGGTATTTCCTATCTAATCTGAGAAGAAACACCAAAACAAACTAGAAAGGAAGACAAACAAAACAGTAAAATAAAATTAATAACTAAACAGTACTTTAATATAACACACATCTATGCAAGGCCAAAATGGTCCCTTTCTCAGCGTATGTCCCTAACTAGAGAGGATTTCCCGAAATTTCTACGGGTCACGGGCAAAAGCTAGTAGAGAATAAAAGAGGAAGAAGAATAAAAAAGAGAGTATAAAAGAAGGAGAAATGTTGCGCTGGCCATGAAACATTTGGTATGAGGACAAAAAAAATATGACGTTTTTTTTTTTTTTTTTTTTTT
>NDFZ01005390.1:161223-213464 GCA_002192655.3 Mamestra configurata | reverse complement strand
CTACTATGACGTGCTGATGCCATCCAATTCCGATGATGTAAAAGGGATAGTGCTATTCGCTATGTATAGCTCCGTCTCTCTCTTAGAGCGGAATCATGATCGTTTTAAGACTTCATGGTAGGGCCTCAGACGTAAACACTGATAAGCTCAAGCATTATATTATAGGAAGTTTGGAACATAAACAAAACCAGCGTTGCGACCACTTCAGTCTTCATATTACGATGTTATTAGTTTAGTTTAAGTCTGACCTTTAAAGAGAGTCGTTGTGATTTGTGAGAATACGTACGTACAGACGCCAGCTAATCAAGCTACAGCCAACTGTCAAATTTCTTTAAAAGATTTTCAATTTTATCGCTAAAGTATTAGGTTCAAGGTTGATTGGGAAAATTTGACATTTTCAGGTAGCTTGATGTACTGGCAACTGTACAATACGGCCGACGGATCTTGGCAAGTCCGAACTTCGCGCAAAAGGTTGCGCAATAACGTTTTTTTCGCATTGGTGTCGTGTTTGTGTCGCTACCTCTGTCTTGAGTACAGTCGGTTACTAAAGTTTTCGTGGTGTTTCTGCGTTTTTTAGTGTTTAGTGTTAAATGTCAAGATAGGTTTTATTTGTGTAATTTGCAAGTGTCAGTTGGTTCTTATTTCGCCAATGCATAATATTGTGTCTGAAATCGCCAGGCTAGAAAAGTCATTTATGATTTAACGCAGATCATGAAAAAGATAAAGGCGTTAAAGACGTACGTGCGTCTAATCGAAATTGAATCTGTAACTTTATAGGTTACTAGCGGACGTCACGCGGTTTCACCCGCGTGGTTCCCGTTCCCTTGGGAGTACGGGGATAAAATAAAGCCTATGTTATCCATTGCTTTAAGAATTTTTCAAATCGGTCCAGTTGTTTTTAAGTTTATTCGTTACATACAAAAATACAAATCTTTCCTCTTTATAATATTAGTATAGATTTTGTAGCTTTCTGTCTCATAGTGTTTTGATATTTATTTAATTTTACTTGGTCACAGTATTAGGGACTTTTTATTCGTTTATTTGTTTACAAAAAAAAATTGATAATAACAGTTTTCTTCCCGAGTGTATATGCGCAAAATTTCGAACTCGCCAAGATCCGTCGCCCGTATTGTAGGGCGAGATTTTTATCCATAGTTAAACAATACTTAAAAATGATGGGCACCTAAATTTCATGATCCATTTTTCGAACCATATTTAGCTTAAGTTATTACTATTATTTAATAACCAACAGTTGATCGAAAAAACGCATTTTAACGAAATTTTTTGGTAGCGTTAACTACGTATCAAAAAATTTTAACGCATGAAAAATCTCGCCCAGAAAGTCAAAAACATTAACTTAAAGTATTCAGCTCATAAAGGATTATCGCGCAAATCAAATTAGTTGTTCAATCGAGTTAAAAGTACTATAGTAATCCTCCGGCCTCCCAATCACGGAGATCAATCTCAACGGATCAGTCAAGTACGCAGAAGATATTATAGTGCCCAAGCGTTGAGCAAACACAGGTGCACTCTTGGAACGGCCATTCGACACGACCGGGGAGAGATCAGGCGCAGGTCCAACAGCTTTATGTGTTTTCCGAGGCATGGAGGCGGTACATGACCAGCTTCCAAACTTCGGGCGGCTGCTGCGAAATTTCTTTTGGAGTAAGTTATAGAAACGGAAGGGCTACTTCGGGCCCTGCTATGACGTCTTAAAACCCATTACAATACCTACCCTATTACTTAAACTAAAAATTCAAACTTTAATCGTATCTATTAAGAGGGGACTCTAGTGCCGACGAATTTGAAAAATAGGTATTTGAAGAAACTATTGCCGTCGCGCTGCTCCCGACCAAGCGAGCTAGCAATGTGTAAACGAGTAGTGTATTGGTGTGCGGAAGAGCCGGCGCGGCCGCCCGATTCCCGCGCCTTCCAAGCTTGCACCATTCATACTACCGATTCGCTTTTTGTGCGCCTCAGTCGGATCGGAGATATTTTTGTTTGCAGCGTGCGTTATTTGTGATACCTACTTCTTTCTTACCCACCAACTCTTATTATTGTGTTTGACTTAGCTATTGCTTACGGACTCGATTCTTTGGTATGAAGAAAGACATAAAAAATGTAGCAAACCACATATTTGGAGACCGTAGTAATTGCTATGTTTACTTTTGCAACCCATTAAAATACAAAAACCGGCCAAGTGCGAATATTACTATAAAGTCCAAGGCCAGTTACATGTAACACGTCGAAAGTATTTTATAAGAAACAAAAATTTTGTTTGCATGATCCTGAGTATATTCCAATCGAACGAACGCAAACAGCAGACAGGACGTAAGGTGACCGAACAATTCAGTACATCACACCCATCAGCGATTCGCTTTCACTAACGTTCGTTTGTTCGTTCGGTTCCTGGACCTTGGCTTAATTTAGCCGTTTTAACTTGTGACAGTGCAATCGCAACTGCAATTTCCAGTTCTCATGCATGCTTAGAAGTAAGTAATACTCACACGAATTAAAAATTAAAATTATTGTATAGTGAAGAGAAAGAGTGGAACTCTGTGCCTTTTTTTTTTTTTTTTTTTTTAAGTATGGGAAATCGTATGTGTTTCCGAACGCATAGGTACAACCCTAATCTCTTCAAAATTAGAGTCAACAGGCTTCTTCTGGGTAAGCTCGCTCCATCGTCGACTTTGTCTCTGTCATCTATGACCTAGACTAGAGTCAAGAGAAAACTCATCTCAAATAAAAAAAAATAAATAAAAAAATCGACATCGGTGTATATCACTAGAATATCGATAAAAAAATATCGACAATTGCCACTTCCCTACTGGTGTACGTATAAGTCTTAACCTCCCTCACCCCCAACCTTCCCCATTAAAGTGCGAATGGGACAACTGCAGCTCAGGCTGATTTTACCTACAAAAATCTTGACGAAAAGGCGCTTCGTATTCTGCTGTTTTCTACTCCAAAACTGGACTGACCTGAAAAAATCTTATTTCAAAATTTAGTGGAAAAGTATATCTATGCTTCTATTTTTTTTCTTTTTTGATAAAACCCTTTTAAATTTGTCTTATAGTCGTCTGAACATGGCGGTAAAAAAAGGCTTGTTTTTCAGATTTTTGGAGGGTCATATTTCTTTTTGTGATTATGTTTTGGAAAAAAGGAAAAAATAGGGGCACGCACTAGGTTGACCTTGATTTTTAGGAAAAATTTCGTTGTTCTAGAAGCATTATCCACGAAGAAAACAGCGGAATGCGTTTGTATGGAGAAAGGCCCACTAGAGTCCCCACTTAACCGCTTATTTATTCATTTTCTTCCCCAGATCGCCACTCTTCACCGCCTACAAACCCGAACATAGATCGCTACAAACTCGAAGAGCTGGAGATAGAGAACAAGAAGCTTCGAGAACACCTGGAGAGGCTGCGAGCTGCTGGCGACACCATGCTGGTCTCCAAGGAGGTTATAGGTAAGAACATCCTAATATACAACTTGTAACAGAATAAACGCAATACCTCTTAAGGGTCAAAGTCAAAGTCAAAACGTTTATTTCAATTAGGCCATTAAATGGCACTTTTGAACGTCATCATTTACAGTTCAGTAAAATAATAATATTACATTAATAAAGTGACTCTACTGTCCATTCGGAAAGGTAGATTCTTATGGAGAAGAACGGACAAGAAACTCCATAGTTACTCTTTTAAAATAATGAATTTAGGGGTCATTGTACTCATCATTATGAACAACTTTTACTATGGGACCAACTACGAAATCGCGAAAAAAAAATCAGCTGTTCAGTAGATTTTGTCGAGTTATTCGCACAGAAATGTATGGGGCAGTCAATTTTTTATTCGCGATTTCAGTGTTGGTCCCATAGCCAAAGTTGTTCATATACATTGACCCCTTAAGAGGTATTGCGTTTATTCTGTTACACGTTGTATAATTTTCTACAAAGCACAACCGAAACTACTGGTCGTAGAAAGCTGATATTTGGCATGTAGGTTCCTTGGAGGAGTGTAGAAGAGCACTAAGAGAGGATTTCCTGAAATGACTACGGGAACGGGAAAAAACGAAATATGTGCGTACGAAGTCTATAGATACTTAACTTATAGATTACAGGAAAACCTATAAGAAGCCGATGGTTGAAAAATACATCATAAAAAAAAACAAAGAGGGTTGCACTCCGGGAGTGCCGGCAGAAGTGAAAACTTGAACATTAACGTTGTGCATTTTTGATATTTTGGAATGGTTAGGGAATAATTTCGCACGAATTGCTTTCAATTATCAGTATACAAGTAATATCATTTATGTGTTAAAATAAAATATTCATTTATTGGGCTATCGTAAACAAACATGACAATTAATATTACATTAAAAATTTAACACTTCAGAACTTTCCCTCCGTCTTATGAATTTTCGATCAGGTCACGTGTCCTGACGCGAGTTTAACATGTTTTACCCATCCCAAAAAGTGCACAACGCCGCTAAAGAAGTTTTCACTTCAACAATATTATTCGTACGGAACTCTTTGTGCGCGAGTCCGACTCGCACCTGGCCGGGTTTTTATGTAAGTGGTGAAAAATCGCTCATATTTTTTTAAACTTATAGCATAGCATAGCGAGTGGCAATTTCCCAACATTTGAAGTTTAAGTCTACAGTCGAAGATTTTCATTGCTTTATGAAAACGAACCTCTTACCCATGTCTGTAGACGGACAGACGGTCGATGGAGCAGACATGTGGTAGAGTGGAGACCGCGTGTGGGCAAACGTAGTGTGAGACGCCCTGCGGCACGATGGATCGATGATTTGAAGAAGGTGGCTGGCAGCGGATGGATACGGACTCAAGGCCGGGATGGTTGGCGATCTTTGGGGGAGGCTTACGTTCAGCAGTGGACGGCAATTGGCTGATATGATTGATCCCGAACCTATTAAACAAGCATTCCTTTTAATTTTTATTTCATGTTTATTTTTTTTGGCTTTTAGAACAAATGAACGTGATGCAGAAAGAACTAGATAGAAGAAGAGACGAGTGCATACAACTGAAGAGTGTTCTTACCAATCAGGTATGTTTTGTAAATATTACTTACTTATGAATTAATTAAAACAATCGAAAATAGCCCGCATCGACGTAAGGATCAGGAGAGAGGAACATCCTAACAATATGAGTCGTGTCCAGAAGTATTGCTTGCTGAATCAAGCCTTTTAACCAGATGTCTTAGCAGCCAAGTGCCTAGATTTGTCTCATGTATACAACGTGAAACAAAATGAACGCAATACCTAAAAAGGGGTCCTTGTACTCAACATTGTGAACAACTTTTACTGTGGAACCATCATCCAAATAGCAGAAATAAGGTCGACTGCCTTATACATTTATGTGCGTATCACTCGACAAATTGTACTTAACAGCTGTATAGATAAATAATGTAAATTCACCCTGTATAGCTCGTGTATTAATCCGGTCGATTCTGTAAACATGTATAAGTGAAGGCTTGTATGAAGAGATCACGAGGTGAGCTGTCAATCCATATAATCAATATGGAATGACAGCTCACTCCGTGATCACGTGACATTTTGATTGTATGGATTGACAGCTCACCTCGTGATCACTTCACCAAAGCCTTCACTTCGACATGTTTACAGAATCGACCGGCAGAACTGGCGAAATGTATGCGTACTATACACCTCTGCCCAAAACTACGGTGAATACAGTCGTGTTTACAGGCTATGTATACATACGTCACATTGGGCTTATCTAAAAAGTATTCCGGCTGTCTGTCACAAATCTGTGATAAAGCGCTGATAACATTATCAGAACTGTTTGCTTTTGTCACAGAATTATCCTTATATGAAATGTTATTGGCTGTTTGTCCGTTAGTGTAATTTTAACTCGAGAACTATATATTCTAAATGCTTCGTTAAAAGTCTGGTGGTCGTAAATCTGACTGCAGAGCGTAGGGTCTTCAGTTCGCCTCAAAGAGATGCCAGCATAGAAGACGGGGCCCGCTAGGGCCAGAGCCTGCCAGGGTACAGGAATTTGTTCGAAAGAGTCACCGCGGCCCTGGAACGCAAAGGGCTTTAGAAGGAACACGGATGGGTTTTAGTCAGTAAGAGTCTGACACGCCCTTCCGCTCCACCCAGAGCGGAAGAAGTCAATTGATGATTTCCCATCCTTAAAAAAAAAGGGTCTTCAGATCGATACATAGGTCGAGTAAAGTATATCAGGAACCTGACATTCGATTTTTTTCGAAATGTGATTGTATTATACATAAAGTTCCGCTTATGTTACGCTGGGGAAACAGGCGTTATATTCCTTATAAAAGTTAGAAATGCCTCTAGGTAATGGACTTAAGAACTTGATATACAAAGAGGACAGGGCGTCCGCCGCGCGCCCGGAGCGCTTTTATATATCACTCACTATTGACCCATGATCCCTGCAATTTAAATCTGTAAAATCGTCGAAAAAAATCATTTAAATTACATGCAGTAGGGCCATATTGATCTATATTAAATGCACAATGTATATAAGGTACTTAATTGGATAAGGATTAATGCTGTATTGCTTAAAATCGCTTTGTAAATAAGCCATTATTAATAATAAGAGATAGACATATACCGTCGCGGACTTTTATATTATTTTGATCTATCTCGTAGGGTTCAGCCAGCGTTTTCTCTACTATATTACGCATGTTTTATACATATACGCCTTTGAATCACTCTATCTATTAAAAAAAACCGCATCAAAATCCGTTGCGTAGTTTTAAAGATCTAAGCATACATAGGGACAGACAGCGGGAAGTGACCTTGTTTTATACCTACTATTTAGTGTGTAAGGGACTTCCCTTACACGGGATTTAGACTATTCGGGGATTCAAAATCAAACATTCCGAAAAAAATACAAGCAAAACCACACGTGAAACTAGTATGAAACCCAAATATTTTAGTTTGCAGTAACATCGTGTGTTTGTTTGGATCAAAGCTGACACATTTCTTTTGAAACAAACGGAAATACAAAGCACTTTGTTTATTTTGAAATAATGTCATAATTTCGTGTTTACAAAAAAGATAGAAGCAAGAAATAATAAGTGTTTTCATATTTATTGTCTTTCATGAATGGTAGTGAGCGCTTAAATTCTTTGTTTTTTAAGAATATTAACATTTTTAGAAACGGTGGCGTGTTTGTTTACAAAATATGACTTGTAATGAATCTCGAGTGCTCATATTCGTATAAGTGATGTGATTCTAAAATGTGACCACGAAACGTGATTTGAATTACGAACTGTTATGTTATTCACTTTCAAATAGTGGCCAGTGTTTAAAAAATATAAAATAACGCTCTCTCACTTCAATACCTAAGTGATTTTTGATACATACTGTTGGTCAAGTTATCATAAGTGAAAAGAAAAAGAAATATATTTGTTGTTGTACACCTGCCACAACCCAAAGGTTGACTGGTACAGAATGCCTTGATGCATTAAGCCCGCCCATGTACCACTATTGTACATAAAGTTTAAATAAAAAAATAAGTTCTATGTAAAGTAATTTCAATATCCGGATAGCCAGTATCTACCAGATAAATAATTTTAAAAAGTGAATAGACGTTTAAAACGAAGACGCACTTATTGTAGAAACGTCAAAGTTTTATATAGACCTTTGATTATATAAATCAAAAACATAGACCCATAGACGTTGCAAAAAACTATTTGCCAGATGAGTTACAAGTACTCGGGCCATATCCTCAAGTGAATGAGCCATAAGTGTTATTTGAAAGTGCTATAAAGTGTCAAAATGACATTCCCCTTGACTGGAGTGAAAATATCAAAACAATTGTACATGGATCAGCCGGTACATAGGAGTAATTACTATTATTGTCAGAAAGAGGTCCAGGTGAGGTTCATTTGTCGTATAACATCATGCCTGTTTGCACGTCTCGTAAGGGAAAGTTTTTCTGTATACAACGTGTAACAGAGTAACACTTTCAGTGCCCAGAACTCTGCATATGGGTCGAACAATAATCTGTTTCTTGTGCCCACGAGTCACCGCTACATATAACGACGACTCGGCTGCCGAGTTCGTGTGTTCGACCCATATGCTGAGTTCTGGGCACTGAAAGTGATAAACGCAATACCTCTTAAATAGTAATTGTACTCATCATTATGAACAAATTTCAGTGTTGTAACCCAACACTGAAAACGCGAAAAAAAATAGACTGCCCTATAAACTAATAAAGACAATTTAGATCAACCATTTTTTAGATTAGCTAAAGTCCACAGTTCTTTCATGGGGTATTGTGTTAAATGTTACAATAAGATACCTTCTGACATATTAAAACTAAATGAAGGAAAATTTAAAACTTATGTTAAAAGTACACTTTGTAAACAAGCATATTACAAATTAGAAGATTACATTCAGGATAAGAATGCTTGGAAACATGCTGGTCCTGCTCCATAGGACAATCAAGGGTGTAGACAAAATCCAACTGGTTGATCTATGTATTAACTTTATAGATATACTGTTCCTTTTTTTGTGTTTCTATTTTTCTGTTGACTCACACACTGTTTAATTAATGGTTCCAATGTTTGTAAATATGTGAGTACCATTTACCTAAATTTCTTTAGAAAATGAATAAGTTTACCTCTACTGGTGATACTTTGTTCTTATAAGTAGCATACTCTGGGTGCATCGTCCTCACATAATATTAAATTAATTTTTGTATACCAAATTTTGTAAATCATTATTTGAAAAGAGTAACTATGGAGTTTCTTGTCCGTTCTTCTCCATAAGAATCTACCTTTCCGAATGGACAGTAGAGTCACTTTATTAATGTAATTCTATTATTTTTACTGAACTGTAAACGATGACGTTCAAAAGTGCCGTTTAATGGCCTAATTGAAATAAACGTTTTGACTTTGACTTTGACTTTGAAACAATTATGTGCGCATAGCTCGACAAAATGTAGGTACTGAACTGATGATTTTATTTCGCGATTTCGGGGTCCTAAGTAAAATTTGTTCATAATGATGAGTACAATGCCCCTTAAGAGGTATTGCTTTTATTCTGTTACACATTGTAGAAAAATAATAATTATATTTAGTCCGCCAGGAATATATTCAAAAATGTTGGACACGAATTTTTTGATAATCTGACTGATGGACTAAAGGGATTTGTCAGGAAAATATGTATTGCTAAATACCATTTTTGTTAAGTTTCTTGATACGTAAAGTAATAAGTATTTATTTGGTAATATACAATTTGTAACAGAATAAACGCAATACTTAAAAATGAGTCGTTGTACTCGTCATTAGAAAAAAAAAACTATAGGACTAACACCAAAGTCGCGAAAAAAAACATCAGTTCAGTACATTTTGAGTTATGGGCACATAATTATGTATCTATGGTGCAGTCGATTTTTTTTCGCGATTTCAGTGAAGGTGGGACCAACACTGAAATTTGTTCATAATAATGAGTGCAATGACCCCCTTTCAGGTATTGCTTTCATTGTGTTAGTTGTTACACGTTGTATACTATATGGGATCACTTGTGTGTCTATCAGAATGGTTCGAGCTGGAATTTCCCAGTGAAGACCATCCGGCTTTTTTCTGATTGTCGAGTATATGTAGCCTCTAGCTAAGAAAAGGAAAGTCAAAGAAGACATCTATGTAAAGGGTTTTTCAATAGGGACGCTTGAAATTTGACAGTTTATAGCGGCCATCTTGGAAAAGCGAAAGCTGTCAAATTTGGCGGGAATACATATTTATTGCTGACATTTCACCATGGAACGCTACACGCTTCAACAAGGCGCAGACATTGTTAAAATTTAATATCAAACATTAAATTTATTGGATGAGAAGTTCGAGGGCTGGCTACGTGAAATCTCGAGTCCTATGCTGATAAACCACAGACAATTTCTATTACTTTCTGTGGGGCTACGTGAAATCTTGAGTCTATGCGGACAAACCATTGCTGCCCTCAAGGCCAACATAACTCGCGTTCTTCGTGAGATTGATTATGCGAAAATGTCGTCCAAAATTGGTCCACCAGGATACACCACCTTCAGCGGAAACGCGGCGGCCATTTGGATGAAATTAAACTCGATACAAAATGTCATCAAATGTCCTCTAAAATAAAATAAAAGTTGTTGTATTCCATTTCAAAGTTCAAACGCTCTTAATACGCCCTGCACTTGTATTCTGGATTTTCGAATTGTAGTGTGATAAATAAATATGTTTTCTTATTGCAATGCAGAAACCGTGGTTCCAAGCTCTGAAAAGCGTCGTGAGTAATAGAAATCGATGTAGTGATCAATGTTTTATAATCAAATGCTTGTCTTAGATATTTTAGTTCACCATTGTGTTCATTTCTTTAACCATTTTGTGTAAACACCCCCTGAAACAAACGGTTGGTTGTTTCATGACATTGAGGCCCACTGCACAAATCAGAGTAATTTTTAAAAACCGAGTTAAGTTTAGTTAGGACCCCGGGGTGTTTATCTATGGAATATTTGTTATTTGACCATGTTGCACCAACTAACTCTGAATTTAAAGATAATTCTGGTTTGCGCCAATGGGCCTAAACAATTATAAATAAAAGAGGGTTTTTTAAAATCGACTGATTGATTTATGCCTTACTCGACAGTACATTACCCAAATTATATTTAAAAAAAATATATATTTTTAATTTTATTTCTGATATTATTTTTATTTTTCCATGCCTTCTGTTGCTGTCATTGCATGGTACAAAATTATACTTTTTCGTTGTTAGTTCCAAATAAGTGCACGATTGTTTAATTTATTATGGACTTCCAAACACATTATTTTAACTCCCACATTAGCTGGTAGATATCCAATAATGTTAGCTTTGATCCCACAAAAATAACTTAGTATTTAGTTGTTATTAACAATCACTTATTTACACATAAGTATTTACAACTTGTAAATAGGTAATTTAGAAATAAAATAATGATAAAATCATTGCTTATTAATTTGCAGCCATTTAAAACACTAGCATAAAGCTCAAAGTAGTCCCCGATACTTACCTTATAACCTAAAACTTTATACTTTAACATTCAAATTTAACCTCTATCCCAACAGACGGTGAACTTAAAGTCGCTCGCCACATCAAACTACGGGTCGGACGTCGATATAATCAACGAAGATGGGGAGTTGGCTACGGCTTATGAAGCTCAAAAGGGAATAAACAGGTAAGCTAATATGCACTTAAATTTAAAATCCACAATTCATCAATACTGTGAAGGCAACATTGGGGACAACAGCACGTCTTAGAACCAAAAAATCGAAAAGGTGTGACCTCTCTTTAAGTTTATGATCACCTGTATATGCTGTTCAAGTGTGCGCGGATGGTCAAATCCGGAACTATGAGGAATAACGCAAAACACTGAAAGGAGGCTCGAGCCCGTTTTTGATAAAAATTAAAACTTAATCAATGGATTTTTGAAAAATTGTTATTCCTAGCCAGGAATCGAACTGAATGATTTTGAAAAATAAAAACACATTCTGTATTATTACACCATCCGGAAAAGTCGCTACTAAGGATCAAATTCTGGGAAGTAATAAGATATGGCAATAAAGGAACGCGCTATTTTTTATTATAGTTTCAGATTTGGCTATCCATATTACACTTGAAAAGTTCAGCCTGTATAATGTATTTTATTACCTAGTAGGTACGGATCTTTCCGAATCGTATTTCTGTTTTTAAATACTATTTATTTGTTGTACACCTACCATAGTGTAGTCTTTTAAACCCAAAAGTTGATTGAGAATGCTTTGTTGCCTATGGACCACTTTTAAATAATAAATATATTCTATGTTTTTACAGACAACTACAAGAAGAATTGATAGCGGAGAAGAAGTTTTATTCAGAACACATATCGAAATCAAAATCGGAGATAGAGAAGTTGAGAGAAGATAATGAGAAATATCAAAAGTTAGTACTTGACTATTTATTTCGTTTCTGTAAATACTATTTTTTTGTAATATATGTGAGCTGATACCAATACCAATCCTCGATTCAGGTTTTAATTTATATTAAGGCCGCTACAGACAAGTCCGGTTAAGCAGGCGAGAGTATCATAGGAGGCCTCTTAAAAAAAATGTGATACCTACCAATGGTTCTTTTCCGAAAATTCTTAAATATCAATCAAATTTTAGGTCCTGTAATTGTTTTTTTGCTTTAGAGCATCGTCAAAGGGCCGTAATAACATGAGACTAATATAATTATATTTGTAAATATGTTGTCTGGTTTATATGTTTTGTTTGATAATAAGTTGTTTCCAGAAAAATATATTTGTTACGTCAGTTAAATCACCAAAAATTTTAGAAATGTTTTTTTTCCATTGACACGTAGGTAATCGAAAAATGAAGACGATAGCAAGCGAAATTGCAATGCATTTCGTTTGACGTAACGCCATTGTTCACTTTGGAACTTTAAAGCGCTTTATCTTTGTAATTTTTTTAATGATTTGAAAAAAAAGTATGATTTTTTTGAAAATCAGACAAAAAATAGTTTTTCATTGAGTAAAACATCCTATTTATTACATCAATTTCACTCATATTCATTCACACCATCATTCCGGGTTTATTAAAAAAAATATTCAGTTAGCCTAGGTTCACACGGCATTGTATTGCACGTTTTTACAGTATAATGCTAAGATATACACTACAGAATGAACACTCATGTTCACGTTTGATCCTAGCTTATTATACTGCAAAAAACGTGCAGTACAATTCCGTATGCGTGAACCTAGGCTTATCACAGAGTTCAGAATCAGGAGGCCGATTTGATAAGATTTATAAAAAAAAATATTATTAATTATATTAATTTAAGTAAAAATAATTTATTTTTTGGCCAATTTATTTTAACGTTTTTTATCGTAGTTAGACCAAAACGCATAGTCTAGTCATAAAATCTACATTTCAGTGGCGGAGATTATACGAATATTCAAGTGGAATTCCGAAGACATTACTATAACGGCCCTACGAAGTATTTGACATGCACTTGCACCCAAGTTATCGTACATCTGACATTAACAATATTGAAAATCATATGTGTTTAGTTTATTAAGTTGTTCATTTGACATTTATATTACCTATATTATTCTGTTTCATTTTAAAGAGTATATTATTGATTTTTTATTTTATATTATTCAAATAAATTAATTTTTAGTTTGCACTTCATTCTCATGCGTTGTTTTGTTTCATCCTCACTTACATTATTTTTCCATATTTCAATAATCCCGTCCGATTGGATGTTAGTTTTTCTTATGACACAACAGCTCATACAGGGTTTACTCAAGATTTTTTTTTTTTTTTTTTCTTTTTTTTTAGGGACTTTTATCCTTATAAGGCATGTCAGCCCCATCATAACCTAATCTAGGTTTAATAAACATTATAAACTAATTACATGCAAGATTTAGCATACTACAAAAAGTGGAGTCATCGACAAATTGCCATATCATAAATAATTTTAGCGGCGTCACTTTCTGGACTTGCGAGAATTTCAAAGAAAGTACCCATATCGTATTTATTGATTTTGCATAATTCTGTCAATGACGGGAGTCAATGCTTGGTTGGAGAGAGNAATTCTGTCAATGACTCCCTTAATGCTTGGTTCTTGACACATTCCACCAAAAGATGCTGAACATCATCGATAACTCCACACACTTCACAATTTGGGGAATCAATTTTTTTCATCAGATGGCCAAATCTCTTGGTGGGATAGTGTCCAGAACGTAGTCTAAAAGCTGCTACCATGTGCGTTCTACTCATTTTAGACTCTATAAACCACGGAACGCGAGGAGGCTGATTTTGTATGACCCTGTACCAAATCCCCTTGACTTTACTAACGCTTTGAAAGTACTGAACCCATTTTTCAAAACAAATATTTTTAAATTTTGGGAGAATTTCTGTGTAATCAGGTTCTATGGTGATTTCTGTGCCTTCTGTAATTGCCAATTTAGCTAACCTGTCAGCCTCCTCATTACCTCCTAATCCTACGTGCGATGGAACCCATTGCAATTTCACATTTATTATATCACAAGATTAAGATTATTATACCACACTGATTGAACATGTCACTTAAAAATAATCAACACAAATGACACATTTGATCAGGTAATAAATCGTTAGCCAAATTACGAAATACAAAAATGAACGCAATCGGCCGCACATGCTTTCATTTTGACATTGCATTTTGTATACAGTGCACGTTTATCGTTTTCGAATAGGCGAATTATTAAAAATGCAAAAAAAAAAAATATCTGAAGTTATTTTCGATTGTGACAGAATACCAATGATCTATATATATAATAAAAATGAATCGCTAAATGTGTTGCTAAGCGCAAAACTCGAGAACGGCTCAAACAATTTCGCTAATTATTTTTTTGTTGTGTTTGTCATTGTCAGGAGAAGGATCTTATGAAAGAAAATTTTCAAAGAAAAAAAAATTACATCCGGGCGAAGCCGGGCCACTAGTATTATATAAAAAAGAGGTACCTAGAATTCAGACAATTGTTGTAATGTGCCTGATATGCTGAGCTATGTCTTTCTGTATCATACGTTCCGTATTATCTATCGCAGTCGTACAGTGAATACTCGTACATTTGTAATAACAACGCTACGATATCTGAACGCTGCTCAGTATGAACGTAGCGTATCTTTCCTTTATAATATCACTCAAATTCACTCAAATCACCTTGTTTTTGTTTATGTACTCGTATTATATACACTTCTCATCAAAAAAATCGAAACACCTCGCAGTTTATGATTTGATAAGGATTATCAGAAAAATGTGTATATTTAGGAATAAATGTAAAATGTCATTTAATAGTGAGTAGTATGAGGTTTTTAAATCCTAATGTTAATGTTCTAAATTCAAATTAAGTCTTCATAGGTTTCGTATTTTGTATAATGAGTAATTTTTACCCTGTATGGAATATGAAGGAAATGGGTAAAACAACACGCGTAAATGAAAAAAAATGTAAGAAACGTTTATTTAATAACTTGTATTCCCTCCGCGAGCTCTTATTACTGCTTCCATACGGTTCTTCATCGATCGGATGAGAGTCACGATCACATGTTGTGGTATATTATCCCATTCCTCTTGGATTGCATTTTGCAGCTGGCTAAGTGTTTCTGGGGCTGGATCTCTTGCTCGAATTCGTCTCTTTAATTCATCCCATAGATGTTCAATGGGATTCATGTCCGGGCTTCTTGCTGGCCATACCATAATGGAGATACCGACTTCGGTAAGATAATCTCGTACGACGCCCGCGGTGTGAGCTCTAGCATTGTCGTGCATGAATATGAAGTCGTTGCCAATAAAATGTGCATAGGGCATCACATGAGGTTCAAGACACTGTTCGATGTACCGATGAGAGTTTAGTGCAGGCAGCCGTGGCCCAGATACAAAGGCAAGTTCTGTCTTACCGTCGGCGCTGATTCCTCCCCAAACCGTCCACGAACCGCCACCATAGCTGACCTTTTCTTCAATGCAGCATTGTGCAAAGCGTTCTCCATCTCTTCTGTAGACCTTGTTCCTTCCGTCGTTACCATACAGCATAATTTTACACTCATCAGAAAACAGTACTTTGCTCCACTGAAGGTATGACCAAGTTAGGTGCTCGCGTGCAAAGTTAAGGCGCGCTCTTCGATGGTCTGCAGTTAATTTCGGCCCATTCGCTGGCTTATGCGGTGCCAATCCGCGTTCCTTCAACCTTCTTCTTATTGTAGAGTCACTTACAGCTACTCTTCGTACAACGCGAAGCTGCTGCTGCAGTTGAAAAGCGTTAAGGCGTCGATTTCGTAAAGAGGTTGTTACAATAAATCGATCATCTCGCTCAGAAGTGACCCGATTCCTGCCAGATCCTGAACGGCGCGTGAACGAACCAGTCTCCCGATAGCGTTTGTAGACTCTATGAACAGATGATAAGCTTAGATGCAATCTTGCAGCCACAACACGCTGACTAAGTCCAGAATCCAGCAATGCCACCACTTGGGCGGCTTCTGCGGGCGAAGTATCCATATGTTTTAGAAAAAAAAGTTTTTTCAGACGTCCCAAAGTCACAGTAAATGAAATAAGAAACAAAAAGTTTAAAGACAAGCGCTAATTTTAGTTTTTAAACGAGAAACGTACTCCAACCCTAAATACACATTTGTCTCAAAACAGTGATTAATTTCATTTATAGGATAAACAAATGAAATTCTAATTTCGAATTTTGATTTTTTTCTTCTTACTGTAATGACCAAACTGCCAGCTACACAATAATGTTTTTTTTTTCATGGAATTAATTCTCTTTTGTAAAAAATTAGGACAAAAACAATAAAAACGAAAGTGTTTCGATTTTTTTGATGAAAAGTGTAGTTTACACTTCTTGTTTTTGAAGGAGCGGAGTCTCCTAATACAGGCATATTTTGCTTAAAAGGAGGCTCCAATCTCAAATCTGTTGTACGTTTAAGGTTATCAAATAAACTATTATTATTATTAATATAAATAATAAATAAATTAAATTAAATTTATTATACCAAAAATAAAACAGATTACAAACTAAATTTAGACCCTAGACCCCAACGTCTCAGATGATCATTGCAGAATATACGATTTTTTGTGACTGCCTAATTCACAGGAATAAGAAAGGAAAAGACTTACTTCTTTATATTCCGCGGTCAAAATCATATTGAAAATATCCAACTTTGTATATTAAATTATTAATATTGCAATTTTATATTGATTAATTTGTTTCTTTTCTGTAATTAATGTTTAACTTTTAATTTTAATGTTACTTATTATTTATAGTTGTCATGCCATGATAAATAATATAAAATATATTAATTATAAGATTTCGCAAATAATATAGAAAAGCGTTTTCATACTTTAGAAACCGACTGTTAAATAATAGAATGGTGAATGTAGGTGTTAAATATATGGAAAGAAGATTCTACAATCAGAATAGGGAGCTTGATATAACATAGAGAAGATAAGCAATTGTGAAAATATCTTAGACTTTTCTAACCTTTTTTAACCTTTTGAACGCCACTGTCACGTATACGTGACAAGCAAGCGCGTGCCCTGTACGCCTAGCGTCACAAATATGCGACAAAAAGTACAGCGAATTTGTGGCTTGGCGTCAGGGAGCACGCCGATGCGTTTATGTTTATTTATTAAACAATACCTACTGTAGATTGGACCTAACATAAAATTATCAATGTATCTTAATATATGTCTCCTAACATTACTTTTTAAAATAAGTAGTTATATAACCAATCTTCTCTTCAAACATGGGCAGTTTTCTTCAACATTCTTGACTTCAAAAACTTGGGTTTAATTACTTATGTCACCGGAAAATAACAGAATCCGTATCTTTATTCTCACGTTTTGTAAACGATAAATCCCGTCTAAATTCAATAGTTTCCGATATTAAGAAAAAAATGTTAACAATTTCACGCGATTTTTTACAATCTTAAGGCGTTTGCAATTTTCCGGTGACAGTTATAATAAATGTAAATATTTCAATAGAAGCTAAAACAAGATTTCTTGTTGTAGATTGCTCAGTTCAGACTTGAGCGCTGAGCCCAAGAACAAGACTCAAGAATTTGCACAGAATGAAATCATCCGGCTGGCGGCTGAGAGCTTGGCGTTACAGGTACATCTTCTTCTTATATTCTAAAATTCTCGTGTCACAATGTTACTTACCATACTCCTCCGAAACGGCTTGAACGATTTTATGAAATTTTATATGCATATTCAGTCTAAGAATCGGCTACTATCTATTTTTCTTACCCCTAAGTGATAAGGGTGAAAACCCTAACATTTTTTTTGGAGATTTTTTTTTAAATGTGGCATTTATTAATACATACAACCCTAAATTTTCCCCCTTCTATCACCAACCCCTATTTTTTAATAGCGATATTAGTACTTTAATTATTTTTTATTCTCGGCGGTCAATAATAATTGATTTACCACTCGATCAGTTATTCTTGACTATATAAAATGACGCTACGACCAATAGGAGCCGAGCATTCATGAAAAATGTGACGCAGACGAAGTTGCGTGGGTCAGTTAGTATTAATATATATTATTCATATCATATCATGGTCAAAGCCTTTGCCCGCGACTTCGTACGCGCATATCCCGTTTTTCCCCGTTCCCGTATCCCCTTCTGCATGAATGTGGCTATCATATACAAAAAGAATTTTCCAAATCCGACTGGTGGTTCCAGAGACCAGCGCATTCAAACAATCTCTTCAGCTTTATTATATCCCATATCTTCCCGTTCCCGTAGGAATTTGTTCCCCGTTCCCGTATAGCCTACAGCATTCTTCATGAATGTGGCTATCATATACAAAAATAATTTAAGCAAAGCAGGAGGAGGGCCGCGCGAGGGAAAGGCAAGGCCTTCGCCCCAACCGCCGCAAGAGGAGAAGACGCCCCGGGCGTCGGGAGACGCAGGGCTCACCCCGGCCACCTACTGCGCGGGCCTGCGGACGGCTCACGTTGGGTGGCTCGCTGTCCGATCACCACCAGGCCCGGGTCGATGGCGCGTTGTGTTTCACGCGCGCCTCAAAGTGATGTCAGCATAGGAGACGGGCCCGCTAGGGCCAGAGCCTGCCAGGGTACAGGAATCTGTTCGAAAGAGTCACCGCGGCCCTGGAACGCAAAGGGCTTTAGAAGGAACACGGATGGGTTTTAGCCAGTACGAGTCTGACACGCCCTTCCTGCTCCACCCAGAGCGGCAGAAGTCATTTGATGATTTCCCATCCTTAAAAAAAAAAAAAAAAAAGTCCGACGGGTAGTTCCAGAGAAAGGCGCGTTCAAACAAACAACAAAAATCGTTAGCTTTATTATTAGTATAGATACTCGTATATAGTACAGATCTACAATCTGTGACAGAAGTAACGCAACACCTTTTAAGGGGTCATTATCATTATTTTTGACAGCACCGTTGGCGCAGTGGTTGAGCGATTGACTGCTGCGCTGCGTGTCACGGGTTCAATTCCCGCACGGAACAAATATTTGTATGGCCTACAGATAGTTGTTCCGGGTCTGGCTGTTTGTGACTTTGTATGTTTGTAAACGCACCCACGATATAGGAGAAATTCCTAGTGTGGGGCAAAGTTCTTAAAAAAAAAAAATAATATTCTCATCATTATGAACAACTTTCACTATGGTACCAACACTGAAATCGCGAAAATTGAAATTACCAAAAAAGATTGACGTGTTAAAGTGTTATGTTTAACCTACTTGCAAAATAAACATTATAAAATCTGTAAATTTGATATATTTAACGTTCATTTCCGGACAGGAACGCGTGGACAAGTTATCAGAGAGCTGTCGTCGCTACAAGAATCAAATTCGCATGCTAGTCAACAAGCTGAAGGAAGTGGGCGTTGAAGACGTCAATGATATACTTGATAGTAATGGTGAGTACACACTACACACTACCTTGCCTCACTACACATATATAATATAATATATCTTGGGACAACTCACACCCAGTTCGATCCAGCCCGTCCCTAGCTGTCCTCTCCCCAGCGACGCCCTAAGCCGAGGCCCGTACCCCACAGGCGGTGCCCTTAGCGTGTAGTCGCTTAGTTTGTAAGTTTTTTATAAGCCCTGGCTGGAGGCTTTAATATTATATTAAGGCCACCACAGGCAAGCCCGGTTAAGCAGTCGACAACCTTATAGGTTGAACTGCGAGAAGCCACTCACAAAAGAAAAAAGGACAACTCACACACGGTCATCCGATCCCAAACTAGGCAGAGCTTGTACCATGGCAACCAGACAACTGATAAACATACTTATATGTAGGTCTGAGGCGGTGAAATAATGCAGATTTACTATTTTAGACTTTTATTAATTTAAAATTACACAGAGTACACGTTATCGGTTCTACGGTTATCGCCATCTTGACTTTTCCCCTTCCATCGTTCCTCTCTCTCACACACATACATCGTCTCGCTTACACTCACTCATGCTTATTATTCCAACTACTAAGTACACATTTTAAAATCCCACATATATATTTCTAAATACATACATATTATACACAAATTACACCCAGACACAACAAATGATCATGCTCATCACACAAAGATTTGTCCTGGGTGGGAATTGAACCCACGACCTCCGGTTTAGCAGTCAGGGTCACTAACCACTCGACCAACAGGCCAGTCAATATACACAACAACTGGTCCGATTTGTCGCCACTTCAACTCTACGGTACTGCGCTGTTAAAGGTCGACAGCGTGAAATACTTGGGTCACGTAATAACAGCTAACCTGTCCGATCACGCAGATATAGATAGGCAGAGACGAGCCATCTCGGTGCGTGGCAACATGCTAGCGAGGTGGTTTAGCCGCTGTAGTGTCGCTGTGAAATACTTGGGTCACGTAATAACAGCTAACCTGTCCGATCACGCAGATATAGATAGGCAGAGACGAGCCATCTCGGTGCGTGGCAACATGCTAGCGAGGTGGTTTAGCCGCTGTAGTGTCGCTGTGAAATACTTGGGTCACGTAATAACAGCTAACCTGTCCGATCACGCAGATATAGATAGGCAGAGACGAGCCATCTCGGTGCGTGGCAACATGCTAGCGAGGTGGTTTAGCCGCTGTAGTGTCGCTGTGAAATACTTGGGTCACGTAATAACAGCTAACCTGTCCGATCACGCAGATATAGATAGGCAGAGACGAGCCATCTCGGTGCGTGGCAACATGCTAGCGAGGTGGTTTAGCCGCTGTAGTGTCGCTGTGAAATACTTGGGTCACGTAATAACAGCTAACCTGTCCGATCACGCAGATATAGATAGGCAGAGACGAGCCATCTCGGTGCGTGGCAACATGCTAGCGAGGTGGTTTAGCCGCTGTAGTGTCGCTGTGAAATACTTGGGTCACGTAATAACAGCTAACCTGTCCGATCACGCAGATATAGATAGGCAGAGACGAGCCATCTCGGTGCGTGGCAACATGCTAGCGAGGTGGTTTAGCCGCTGTAGTGACGCTGTGAAATCACAGCTCTTCATTAGTTACTGCACAAGCGTCTACACAGTCGAGTTGTGGGCTACCTACACCAAAGCTGCACTCAGCGACATGCGAGTGCAATACAATGACGCATGGCTCGCCATTTGCCGGCTGCCTCGGTGGTGCAGCGCGAGCTCCATGTTCTGCGAGGGCCGCGCGCCTGTCTGGCCGGCCCTGCTGAGGAGCTGCTCGGCCGCCGCACGCTCCGCCATACATCGCTCCGCTAACTCCTTGTTGGCCGCGGTGCGAGACTGGGACAACAGCCCTCTTCATCATAGGTGGCAGTCCTACCATACGCCGATAACATGATTCGCGGCTTCTAAGTTTGCATTTGTCATGTTTTTGCAACTTATTTTTTATTATTTACTCTTATTTATGTGTGCTATTTGGATGTTAATCTGGCAATAAAACATTTTCATTTCATTTCATATATAAGTACACACTACCCTGGAACGCAAAAGGCATTTGGAGGAACACGGGTGGGTTTCAGTCAGCACAATACCTTACAGATTTTATATGTAAGAGGTCAACCGTCGAATCCAACTCGGGTGGGCGGCGGTCGTGAAGTTGCGTGAAATCTTCTGTGCTTTCTGTGTCCCATCCCCAGAGGATATGCACTTAATATGTTGGCCAAATTTCATCCAAATCCCTTCAGCCGTTTTTGCCTGATTGTTGTACAAACATACAAACAGTCAAAATTTCACATTTATAATATTAGTGTAGGATAACAATTTTTTTCATTCAAACTGACAAAGCTTAAAATAATTGAAAAGAACCTGAATTGACAAGTAAATACTAGCCCGAATCTATTATTATTTATTCTCAGACACAACAGCCCAGCCGAACACGTCGTTGACGCTAGAAATGGCGGCGGTGACGCGCAAGAAGGAGCGCGAGTACCTCGGCATGTTCGAGTACAAGATACAGGACGAGGGACTCATCATCAAGAGACTCATCTCCGGTATGTTATTAGTACAAAATTCAACTCTATGTATAAAAATTTGGGCTCAAAACCGCATTTATGTAACCACAAAAATTTGTTCAGTTTATAAATCTTTCCTTCCACCAAATCCTTCCACCTCCAGTGCGACACTGTCACTGTTGCAATATCTTTCAAAATTAACTGAATATAACAAAAACGACATGCACTTGTTGCAATAATGTCACTAATATAGTACTTATAGCATTTGTGTGATGGCGTAAGTGTCGTTCAAATTTCACAGAAAGTGACATAACAAGACCAAAACTTAAAATGCTTCTCCTGAAAAAGTACGTGTTTGCAGAAGTGACTGTTGCACCGAAAATGTGAATACGCTATCCTAAATTAAACCTTACTGTCAAAGACTTAAAGCCTAAGACAGGGCTGCGGACATGCATTCTCTTCATGATGCTTAGAAATATGGACTATGTCGACGACGAACCTAAGATGCACCAACTTATTATCTATATCAACTAACATGCCTCTCTATTTATAAAGCCTTTAAGCCCAAAACTGCAGGTAGCTTACCAAAGTTTCCAAATTTGTGCCACGCTAAATTCAACCTTACTTCCACAGACTTAAAGCCCAAAACAGCAGTAACGCTCCTGCCCGGCTTACCAGCATACATTCTATTCATGATGCTTCGACATATGGACCATGTGGACGATGAGCCCAAGATGCACCAACTGATGAAGGCAGTCAGAACGGCTGTTAAGAAAACGCTGAAGAAACGCGCCGAAAGCGTCGAGTATAATGCGTTGTGGCTCGCTAACATGCTAAGGTAAGTTTAAATTGAACATAAATTGGGACGTTTATTTGTACGACAAATCCGTTCGCGACGACAGAGGGGCGCCTTCGACGCGACGATCGCGTATTCGCGCGATGATCACTTTGTTTGTATTAAGACGATGCCTTCATCATCTGCCCAACCTTTTTCCAATTATATATTGGGGTCGGCTTCCAGTCAAACCGGATTCGGCTGAATACCAGTATTTCACGTGGAGCGGCTCCCTACCAGACCTCCACAACCCATTAACTGGGTAACACGGTACTCCTTGGTAAGACTGGTGTCAGATTTTCTGGCTTCTGACTATCCGTAACGACTGCCAAAGATCTACAATTGGCAGCCGGGACCAACGGCTTAACGTGCTTTCCGAGGAGGAATCTCGATATGTTAAGATGGTCACCCATCCATTAAGACGGCGCCTTAAAGCCATCAAAATGGCAATAGCGAAGAAGTTTGCTAGTCGAATCAGAAATGAAGGTACCAACAGGAGAACGAAAGTTGGGAGAGGATAACCTCAC
Source organism: Mamestra configurata (assembly GCA_002192655.3). Lineage (NCBI taxonomy): Eukaryota > Metazoa > Arthropoda > Insecta > Lepidoptera > Noctuidae > Mamestra > Mamestra configurata. Next base: position 190,154 of record NDFZ01005390.1, on the reverse strand, counting down.
GACCAAGCCACCGCAACAGAAGGAGACGCCCCGGGCGTCGGGAGACGCAGGGCTCACCCCGGCCACCTACTGCGCGGGCCTGCGGACGGCGAGCGTTGGGTGGCTCGCTGTCCGATCACCACCAGGCCCGGGTCGATCTGAGCCTGCCAGGATTGCCGAATTTGTTCGAAAGAGTCACCGCGGCCCTGAAACGCTGAGGGCTTTAGGAGGAACACGGATGGGTTTTAGTCAGTAAAAGTCTGACATGCCCTTGCGCTCCACCCAGAGCGGAAGAAGACATTTGATGATTTCCAATGCTTAAAAAAAAAAGAGAACAAAAGTTACATCGGCCGAAGAATCGCCAAATTTAGGGGCAGTGGTCGGGAAATACTGCTCCGATAGTTCAGAACATAGTCGATGGGTTCGAAAGGTTTTGGAGTGGCGACCGCGGAAGACGCAGCTTTGGAACGCCTTTCACAAGGTGGGGGCAATGACGTGGTGAAGGCCGCGGGAATTAACTCGATGCGAGACGCACAAGACCAGTCGATGTGACGGCCCTTGGGGGAGGCCTATATCTAGCAGAGGACGTTATTCTGATGAATGATTGAAACAGAATTTACAATATTTTGTCTGATGTTTATACGATGTGGAAACATCGATACGATGATAAATAAAAACACTGGCAATACTGGTTCATAGGAATATTTCAAAAGTATTGTAAATCCTGTCACCGAATAAAAAAAATTATCCAATTACATAAAACATCAAAAAAACTCAAAATCAAAGATAGTAACTACTATCTGACGAAATATTCCAAGCAGTCTGTTGCAGTTAGTGACATCAAATCTGTGATAAAAGACAACATATTCGTATGAACTAGTATTGCCAGTGTTTTGATTTATTGTCGTATCGTCCTCTCCACCTTGTATGTTAACGTTTCTCTTCTCTCCTCACAGACTTCTCAATAACCTGAGGCAGTACAGCGGCGACACGATCTACCAGTCCGCCAACACGCCGCGCCAGAACCAGCAGTGCCTGCGCATCTTCGACCTCTCCGAGTACCGCCAGGTGCTGAGTGACATCGCCGTCTGGATCTACCAGGGTAAGATATTATACGTGTGTATGTACCAGGGTAAGGACGCAAGGACAGCTAAAAAAAAAGAAGATTAAATGCACCAAACCAAAAGGGCTAAAAAGTCTCTTCTCAGCATTATACTGAGATATTTAAAAATAATCATCAATCAATCATCATTGGTGTACGAAAGACAATTTTACCCTCTGTCGAACCTCATTTTTACTGACTACTGTGTAAACTAACTGAATCGCAGTATGGTTTCCGCGTGGTGTAAATTTAACAGGAACCCTGGATTTTTCGGGGATAAAATTGTGCAAATGTAGAGCTGTTCTTAAATGATGAGACACTTCATATGACGTGCAGATATAAAAGGGTGGAATGTTCCGCATCCTCCATTGAAAAGGGAGGATCCTCCAACTAGACGGGTGTTGTGTGTTGTCGTCGGGCTTTTTATTTTACAAACACGTCACACTATTCCCAACCCCTGCAACTCCTGACAGACAGAATCAGCAGTGGCGACCACCAGAAAAACGCCGAGTCAATAAAGTATAAATGAGAATGTCGTCGGTTTGTTGTATATTGTAACACACATATTGTGACACACGCTAGTGCTACTTGTGATATTGTTATAAAATGAAACTATATTTTAGATTTGAGCTTACATAATATATTTTACGTCAGCCTTCAACGAGGGCTGGCACCGGAGTCCAAAAAAAAAACAAAACATATTTTTACATTCCTATTTCAAATTCTTTGAGTTTTCGCCAGACGCTGCCAAAGGGCTACCTTGTCTGCCAGAGACCTGGAGCCAAGGATACACTCGTCACAATATATTCAAATCGTGCGGAGAACGCGCGATGTAGTATTTTTGTGACGTCCGTCTAGTTTGTATGTATGGACACCTCCTCAGTATGATCCTGCGTGCCCTGACACCTGCACTTTATTAAAACAACACAGTATTTATAGCTTCAATTTTCTATTTACAGGTCTAATCCACCTCCTCGAGCGCCAACTAGAGCGCCTCATAGTCCCCGCCATCCTCGAGCACGAGGAGATCAGCGGGCTGTCGGGCCCCGCGGCGCGGCCCCGTAGCGCCGGCACGGGGGCCCCGGGCGCAGGGGGCCCGCAACCAGGCGCCGGGCCCCACAAGCTGAAGCTCGAACTGACGGCCACGCATGACCATCTGCATACATTTGCTGTTGATCAGCCGCTGAGGGTGATGATATTTAAACAGGTATGTTTTTTTTACTATTTTTATTAGGTTTTTTCAACTGTGTCGTATAGGGACCGTCCAAGAACTCAAAGTCAAAGAGCATTTATTTCAAATAAACCATTATCAGGTACTTTTGAATTGTCAAAGTCAGTCCGTCAAAAACATGAAGCTATTTGCACGTTCCAAAGCGTAGATCTCTATGGAGAAGAACGTGCAAGAAACTTCACGGACACTCTTTTAAATCATTTTATGTTTACAAAAATCCTGGTTACATTAACCTTGTTGCTTCTAAATACCTATATGAGAACAATGAAAAGAATGAAAAAAACAATTTACAGTATCAAATATTAAAATGAGCCAGTGCCAACTAATGGATGACCAGTCTCCACTGACGGCGCCCGTTCACGAACATGACGCGTGCATCAGCACCATTCAGCTCAACCATTTTGAAGGGAACTGAATGATCCGACAACTACCGCACAGAAGTGAAAATGTCCAGTTTTTATAACGTAATTGTTTCGAATTGAAAACGCTAGGTGACATAGTGCACGTTCCCTAAAACAGATCTCTCTGTTTTTTCTTTATTAATAGACTCGCATTTGACTACTATCTCACCGGAAGGTTGACGATGGAGCACGCTTACCTAGAAGCAACCGATTCACTCTTGACTTTAAAGACCCACAGGTCATAGCTATCCGACAAGGGATTCCACTCCTTAGCTGTTCGCAAAATGAAAGGACTCCCAAAACGTTTTGTGCGTGTGGATGGGATGTCTATAGAGGGATGCGGAACAGAAGGTAAAGTCCCGCAAACCTCCACAGAAAGGGGAGGATCCTCGGACCAAACGGTTGTTGTGTCTGGTGGGCAACTGCCCGATTGTTGATATTCCGAATGTTGTATATATTCAAATCGCACGGAAAACTCTGATACCGCGATGCAGGATTTCGTTCAGTAGTCCGTCGGTGGCGGGATAGATGGCGTTGCCTTTCCTTTTTGTTGCCGTACAAATTTTGCGTCGTAAATTTTTTCTTGTGGCGGAAATGATGACACATTACATACACACACACACATACAACATACACGTCTCCATATACACACACATACATCATTATTATACACAGATATTATTATTATTAAATAAATATTATTCTTTTTTTTTATGACGCTACATGTCCACCATGTACCGGTGGCACATCGCCGTATGTTTTGTAGTCAGATGATAGGACGGGTTAGAACTAAATTGTGTGTCATTCTAACGCACACTCCCCGAAGTGGAACCAATTAAAAACCGTCAGGTTATTACCTTTATCCCTTACTAGCGACCCACCCCGGCCTCGTACGGGTAATACGAGTCTTTACTGATGTGCGCCCGAAATTCGCTTTTTGGATACTTGCCAAACCATCGACTTCTCTACGCTATTTATAAATATAATAATTGTTTATTACACACTAGTGGACCGCCCCGGCTTCGCCCAGATGTTAATGTTTTTGAAAATTTTCTTTCATAAGAACCTTCTCCTGACAATGACAAACACAACAAAAAAATAATTAGCGAAATTGTTTGAGCCGTTTGCGAGTTTTGCGCTTAGCAACACATTTGGCGATTCATTTTTATTTATATAGATATAAAACCTTCCAAAATCCGTTGCGTAGTTTAAAAGATCTAAGCGTACAGAAGGGACAGACGGCGGGAAGCGTATTTGTTTTATTCTATGTAGAGATAACATCATTTCCTTCTGTCCGCAGCTATTCTACTACATCTGCGCGTACAGCCTCAACCAGCTGCTGCTGCGCAAGGACCTGTGCTGCTGGGACAAGGGGCTACAGATCCGCTACAACCTGTCCCATCTCGAGACCTGGATCAAGGAGCACCTCGCCGAGTATGGCCAAAAGAGTGTGAGTACATGTAACAGCTTACAATTTAGGACTAAACCCTAAATTATAATAATAATAAATTATTTATTGAGAGCAACGAAGACTCATATAGTGTTAGTACCAATAAATAAACTTATAACTATGTTAGTGATACACTCAAAACAACAATTAGAAAAAAACACACAACAAATAAAAACATTACTTCAGCATTCCACATGAGATACTGGAGCAACGATTTACAATTCGGCAGTCCAGCCTGCCAGCAATCATGCCCAGTATGCTGTTGGAACTGGCTCGCACCCTGCGCACCAAGGACGCACATCTTTTACGCATTAATGCATAAAAGCAATCAATATGCATCTCCGCGAACATCCCTGATGCGCTACAGAAGCGAGGCAGCCCCATCAACACCCTGAAAGCATTATNCACACAACAAATAAAATCATTACTTCAGCATTCCAGCTGAGATACTGGAGCAACGACTTACAATTCGGCAGTCCAGCCTGCCAGCAATCATGCCCAGTATGCTGTTGGAACTGGCTCGCACCCTGCGCACCAAGGACGCACATCTTTTACGCATTAATGCATAAAAGCAATCAATATGCATCTCCGCGAACATCCCTGATGCGCTACAGAAGCGAGGCAGCCCCTTCAACACCCTGAAAGCATTATTGTACTGCACGCGAAGGGCACTGTACGATTTCTGCGTAAAATGTACCCACAGGCTACAGGTGTAGAATGAGGAACAGAAGGATCTAAAAAGTGTTTTTTTAACCTCCGTAGAAGCACGCTTAAACCTGCGGGCAATCATATTTGCTCTGACCGACAGCGCCCTCCTATACTATATACATACACTATACTATACCCCAATAGATTAATTATGAGTTCCGGACTAATTCTTAAATTATGTCACATTTTTGTATTATAATAATATAGTACGGAAATGTTATTTCATACGGACTGAAAATTCAGAAGATGTTTGTTCAGATCATATTGACCTAAAACAAAACATTAGCACTCTGGGAGTGCCGACAGAAGTGAAAACTTGAACAAAAATGTCCAACACGCCTTGCGATCCGCTACTGTCGCTGAACACGCACTGCGTCGTATCGTAGCGAATCGCCTTGCGATCGTTTCTAGATATAAAATATTAAATATCTCGAAAACGGTAAGTCCAATCGCGAAAATAACCAAAATTTGGGCTCCCTATGTAAAACCCCGTAGAAAGACCCATAAGCCCTAAATTCATAAAAAAAAACTTAAATTAACTCACGATTCCCATACCCCCACTACTAGTAGAATACTCCGTTATACACAGAGGTGTCGGTCCTAATCTTCAGACAGTAAACTTACCAAGCGCCTTCTGCGACTGGATAGCAACTGCAGCCTACGAATGGTGGCGGGGACCATCACCGGACACTGCTCACTGAACAAACATTTCCACACGATAGGTATAACGGACAGCCCTCTGTGCAGAGCATGCATGGAGGAGGAGGAAACGGTGTCGCACGTGCTCCTTGAGTGCACAGGCGTCGCCGATATACGCAGACAAACAATAGGGACACCGAATTCACTCACAGACACCCTGAACTCTTTGGGAGGACTGATCTGCTTCTGGAGGGAGTTTGGCTGGTTGGAATGACGGCCGCCATGGCCCACGCACAATAGTCCAACATCAGGACTAAGTGCGGAAACCATACCCCAATAGATAGATAGATAGTAGGTGTCGGTTACGGTAACAGTGTCGCAAGTTAGATGGTTTTTTCCCAACTCAAAAATGCCCAACGCGCCCAAAGATTTCACTTCAAAAATTACACATGTGAAGATGGACATATTTCGCCATTTATTAAATTTTTTTTGAACAAAATTTTGCTTTCCTGGTTCATATCTATTCGCAGTTTGCCGAGCACCACAGATCAATATTAGAATTAATCCGTGGTGCTTGGCGACTGGGCTTAAAGAAATTATAAATCATCTGCCTAGCCTATTCCCAACTATATTGGGGTCGGCTTCCAGTCAAACTGGATTCAGCTGAATACCAGTATTTTACGTGGAGCGGCTGCCTACCAGACCTCCACAACCCATTAACTGGGTAACACGGTAGTTCTGGGCAACACTGGAGTCGGATTTACTGGCTCCTGACATTCCGTAACGACTGCCAAAGATCTACAAATGAGAGCATAAACCAACGGCTTAACGTGCTTTCCGAGGTACGGAAGAAACTCGGTATGTTAAGATGGTCACCCATCCACCGAACAACCTTGGTAAGCGTTGCTTAACCTTTCGATCGACCCGTGCGGCTGTCCTTCTTTAGCCACGAGCTCCTCTCGAAGAAATAAAGAAATTACACTAGAATACAAAAGAAATAACAAATCGAAGACCTAAATTAATTTATTTAAGAATTTTACCAACGCGTATTCTCTTTTCATCTACCTATCATCATCAAAAGCATCTCTTACCAATGTTTGACTCAAATATGTACTTTTTTCAGGTGGAAGAAATCCTGAGCGTCTTGCAGCCAATCACGCAAGCTGTACAGTTGTTGCAAGCTCGCAAGTCTATGCAAGACGTGCAGAGTACCGTGGATATGTGTCCTAACCTCAACGCTATGCAAGTTTGCAAGGTAAGTCCTTCAAACAGGAAAGCTCTACCCTTGGCATCATGCATATTGTCAGGAGGATCTCCCTGGCTGCAGGTTTTTGGCAGACAAGGTAGATCTTTGGAAGCATATGAAAATATGTTTTGTTTTTGTATGGGACTCCTGTACCAGCGCTCGTCTAAGGCAGTTGCCGAATATATTACGAAGTTAAATCTCTAACGTGGTTTTGTTTTAATTTTATAATAATTATATAGTAAGTAGCACAAGTGTGAGTCCGCTAGTGTTACAATATGTAATGCAAAACCAAGTTTTAATTCTAAAGTCTTGCAGTATATTAGATGTTTTGAAGTGTCCAATATATTTTTTGAAATCTATCTGACGGAGTAATTAGATTTTTTCAATAAAATACCCTATTGAAAGCACTTATTGTGATGGTCTCCATTTTTGTTTTCATAAATTTCACTAAGTAGATTTAAAGTCATTTCAGAAAAAACATGAAGCTATTTACACGTTCGAAAGCGTAGATCTCTATGGAGAAGAACGTGCAAGGAACTCCACGGAAACTCTTTTAAAACATTTTATGGTTACTAAAATCCTGGTTACATTAGCCTTGTTGCTTCTATAATGAGAATAATATAAAGAAAGAAAAAACTATTTACAGTATCAAATATTAAAATCAGACAGTGGCAACTAAGGGATGACCAGTCTCCACTGACGGTGCCCGTTCACGAACAGGACCCAATATCCTGTTTCATAACGATGCTTGTCTTGTCTGACAGATCCTGAACATGTACACGCCGGCGGAAGAGTACGAGGTGAAGGTGACGCGCGAGTTCATCCACGAGACGCAGAAGAAGATGCAGGAGAAGCAAGGCACCAATCCCGACAAGGAACAGGTCAGATATACTCATATATTAATACGTGAAGTAAAAACTTTGTACCCCTTTTTTAAACGACTTCAAAAAAAGGAGGAGGTTCTCAATTCGGTTGTATTTTTGTATTTTTATATTTGTGTTTGTTTGCTTCCTCATAACTCCGTCATTTATGAACCGATTTGAAAAATTATTTTATAATGTGAAAGGATATGCTTTCCGATTGGTTCCATGGAAATTTCATTAAAATCGGTTCTTTTTGATCTTGGATGATACCAGTGTATCATACAAAGTTTCAAGTCCTTATTCTAATGAAATGAATGAACCGATTTGAATTTAACTTGGTACGCATACGAAAGATCTGACCAGCCTGAATAAAAAATTAGACCTTTAGTCTAATTAGACCTTTAGTCTAATTTTTTATTCAGGCTGGTCAGACGATCATTCTGAATAAGATTGACCCATTATGAATTGACCCAATTTGTCAAAACAGTACCTATTCAAAAAGTCTGACATTTGATCTGCCTTCAGAATGTTGAAGCATCATCGTCTTTTTTGTTACAGCAAAATCTTCTAATGGACTCAAAGATGATATTCTCGGTGCAATTCCCCTTCAACCCGTCTTCCATACGCCTGGAAGCCGTAGAGCTGCCCGAAGTGCTAGAACTAGAAGGCCTACTCACCAAAATATAAGAAGACCGAGTAGACCAACTGAAGAGACCAGACCAAACCAGAGAAGGAAAAGGTTTTTATTCAAGCTGATTTTATTTATGAACTTTAAGATTATGGTCTACTGGAAACATTGAGTAGACCAAAAAGACCGTAGTAGGAACTTGTTATACATTCTGTTTATAGCTAAGAAAAGACATAATAATATTTAGAAGACCGTAGAAGTAAGAAGGGAAATATGTTCAAACAATAGACTAATTTATTTGTAAAGTTCTATTAGCAAGCATCTCGGTCTTTTCACTAAAAGACCAAGTAGACGAAAAGGCCATTAAAATGATTATTATTTATATTTTGTAAAACTAATAGGAAACGGTCTAATAATTGCAAGAAATAGTTAAATAGATTAGAAACACCATAATAATAATAGGTTAATAGTTTCACATTTTTAAGTTTTATTTATAAAAGTATTTGTCTATTTTGGTGTAATAATACTTTACACCAAACACCATCGTATCGCGTCTCGGCGTACGTTGACCCTTATATTGCAATTTTCATTTATGAGTTTTTTTGTCGTTTTTCTTTGTGTTTTTTACTACACAAGGTGGTGGAGACGACGATACGACAATAAATCTAAACACTGGCAATACAAGTTCATACCAATATGTTGTCTTTTATCACAGATTTGTTGTCACTAACTGCAACTGACTGCTTAGAATATTTCGTCAGAATAGTAGTCACTATCCTTGACGAGTTTGAGTTTTTTTTGACGTTTTATGTTATTGGAAAGTTTATTTTTAATTTCGGTGACAGGATTTATAATAGATTTAAAATATTCTTGTGAATCAATATTGCCAGTGTTTTCATTTATTGTCGTATCGATGTCTCCACATTGTATACACATGAATAGACATGAACTTTTATAAAACCAAGCTTGCCTTTTATATTTCTAATTAGCTCACCTTTTTTCGTTCCTACATTTCTATTGCCATACGATATGTTCGTACATTATGGTGCCATTATTATATTCTACTGATTGGTGTTAAAATATTGTTATTATACTCGTGTTACATTTAAATTCCCTTAAAAAAAACTTTTCATTGATAACGTTTAAAAAACTGTGATTCTGAGAATACTTTAGCAACTTCCACAGTATTCAGTTAATCTTGGTCACCTATAATTTTGTATCATTCATTTTGATAAAGCTCGGAATTATTGAATGTCGTACGGGTTTACTGAATACGACAACGCATTAAAATTGTTAATCATTTGTCGTATAGCGATTAGTGTTCAACTTAAAAGTAAAATAAATCGGATTCAAAATTAGACCAAATCACGAATTACTAAAGTTCATTGTGGCTTAGAGATATTAGCAACCGCAGAAATAATAATAAGTACATAATAGTGTAGGAAGGAGTCTTTACTTATTTTCTATTGACTTTTGAGTTTTGTGTGCTGAGAATCGGCTTTTGTACATGCCATCATAAAAAAAAACATCGGTATTAAAACTCGTTCATGTTGTTAAAAACGTAAAGCTTCTTATTTTGTCTTGTTTTCTTATCTGTCATTGCATTTCATATTGAGAGGTCTCCAACACTTAGGGTGGAAGCGCCAAGGTAGACCGCGAAATTTTCTTATGTTTTTTGCAATTTGCAAGTCAGTGTCAGGCTGTATGTTGAACAAAATATGATTCGCGACCATCACACGTATTTATTTACAGAATTATAATCATTAAAATCATCAATACAACCCTCTTAGTTCATTTAGCTCGATTGAATAGTTATTTCATAAAAAAGTAATTCAATCGAGTTACTTGAATGATACAACCTGTATTGATGATTTTAATTATTATAACTCAGTAAAGCCATATTTATTACGGTCGCCAATCGTATTTTTATCAATATACAACCTAACACTGACCTGCAAAATACAAAAAACTACCCTGGCGCTTTCACCTTAGCATGGAAAACTGCAAGAAGCATTTAAGTATTTAAAAGTTTTTCTTGTGTTTGCCAAATTAATCATAACTAAGCTTCCTGAAATAAGTCTTCCTTTTTATGCGTTGAAAATAAACAACGATTCTTTAGTCATTTTTATAAATATTTAAATTCATTGCGAGTAATAAAATTCTAATTTGAAACCGAATTCAGGTTGAGTACTATGGTCGATATTTATATTTATTAAAAATTATTTCCTACATTTCGGTAAAATTACTGCAAGATTTCTAAGTATCTCAGCCATTCCATATTTAAAATAAGTTTTCAATCAACGAAGTTAGTTCAAGTTAGTTTCTTTTAAATTAAGGTTTATACATTTTTTTATATTAATTAACGAAATTTTGTTATAATTTATACTGATTAGTTCAAATTGTTCACCACTGTTGGACACCACATTTCATTCAAATTCTTTATCAATCTGGAATTTCGCTGAAATGCAACAACAATTCTAAAGAACACATTTCAAAAACCCTAATTCTATAACATTACAATCTATTGATGTTATTCATATAATCGTTGTTTAAAACATAATGTATTGTCGGTGTTCTTTTGATACTGCTTTGAGTTCATAAAACAAAAAAAAAACTGTTTATTGGCATAAGTACTTAATAAAAACAAAAAAAAACATCAGAAAATTATTTTTAAAAAATGATGCGGCTATCACTGGCTTGAGTCAAGTCAAAAATACATTTATTATTCTACCTAACTTAGAAACCACAAACATGTTTCTGAGTTTGGCAGTGACTGAAATTCTGCCTCCAAAATCTAAGAATAGTATCATGAAATTCGCACTGCCAAAATTGAATAAATGTGACTCATGCTTCTAAAGATCTATGTGTTCGTCGTGTGTAGATTTGTTATATGTATATAACGATGTTGATATATTAAATGTGGTAAAATTGTGGTGAATTATTGTCGATTTGTCCAAGAAAAAGCGCTGTATATGCTTAAAAATATGAAACGCCAAAATGAAAAATTCTGCAGCTGCTTTATTTATTGACAAATGTTTAGTGTCATTCCATTATAATTATTTAATTTAATGTTATTGTAGTTAATAAAGTTTATTAGAGTATTGTTGTATAGAAAAAATATAAGTAGTTGATTTTGGAAATGTTACAAAAATATTAAAAACTGCACATCTGTATATTTCAGATAGAACCTGCCTTTTGCAAAATTTGGTAGACGTCAAAGTCTACGTTATAAGCTAACTTTCAGATATTATTGCAACATTTTCAAAACAAAATATGAGGACTCAATAAATAATATATGGTATATTTAATAATAATAATGTAGTTATAACACAGTGTTACCATTTGCGCTAGGTGCTTTCGAAGCTTCACTATATTTATTATTATAAATTATAAACACTGGTTTGATCATTATACTGATATTCTTACGGCGTAGTAAAAATAACTACGCCTGGTTTATAATATAACAAAAAAGACTTCTCTCGCTTCCTTACTGGTATTAAAATGGACCTTAAAACACCCTGGTAGTAAAACGATTAGGTGTTGCGAGACTCCATAAACGGTTTTTAATTTACGTAAACCAAATCGCTTAGACTAAAACTAGATCTTCAGCTGCATTGTCGTGTTAAACTTCCCATCACGGTACTACTACGTAAAGTGTCAGTATAAATTGAAACTGGTTGCTAGACTAGTGAATCGTCATTTCCAACGGGCTAGAAATCATCTGTATATTTTGTAACAAATGACATTAGCAAATATCGTTATCGTTAGATAATAAGGCAGCTTACGGATGCACGACACTTCATTTCAATGAACATTGCAAACGACGCCGCCTGTCGTTAGTGAATGTCATCGATATGAATAGAGTGTCGCCCGTCTTTAAGCGCCCTAAATGTTATTTGCTTCACTTTAAATCATATTCTTAGTTAGTCTAAAATGTTATAAAATGAACGGATCATATTTTGTCGTATCATGTTAATCGTTTGTAGTAAAAATTGGAGTTGATGACAGCTGGTATTATGTTAAAATAGATATTAAATAATAGAAATATCGTAGCAAATGAAATAGTACGTTATTACGCAAAGCAGGCACTAAGTACTTATTTAGAAAATTTTATATAAATCAGTATTTTGTATGTAATCGTTATTATTTATTTATGTGTTATGCATTTACGACTGTATATTAATTAGGTTTTTCTTCTTCATGTAATAATGTCGTATTCCTTAATAAAATGTAGTAGTGTGATATTTATTAATTACTACTCCTTGTTGTACTTAAATGTATTTAAAAATAGATAAATATATATGTTGTGTTGTATATACGAGAAATTATATTTATCAGGTGCTCAAGTTGAAATTATTCGAGTTTATGAATGCATTCCAAATATACAATTGTACTTAATTCGTCAATTTATTAAAAACGTTATTATTATACAACGTGTTACAGAATAAACGCAATACCTCTTAAGGGGTCATTGTACTCATCATTATGAACAACTTTTACTATGGGACCAACCTCGAAATCGCGAAAAAAAAAGCTGTTCAGTACATTTTGTCGAGTTATGCGTACAGAAATGTATGGGGGAGTCGATTTTTTTTCGCGATTTCAGTGTATGTCGAGTTGAGTAAAACCCCTTAAAAAGTATTGCGTTTAATCTGTTCACGTTGTATTATTAGTTGAGACTACATGTCAGAGTAATGTAAAATTATTGAAAAAAAGTAACAAAAAATACCTACATCAATTAGAAAGCTTGTCTTGCGAGCAGCTAAACGAAGTATTGCCTTTAAATTTATGCTCGTTACTAAACAGGTAAGGACGTGTGATGATCTTGCAGACGCAAGAAGTTCAACGTCGTTACAAAGAGGGTAGCTTCTTTGCTGTTAATAAAATATTTAATAATATAAACATAATCATTATTTAAACAAAAAGCTAGATTGAAAAAAAAAACAATAGGGAATATGCATGCATTTTTTTATTTGCAAAATCAATTATGAAAGAATTTTTAAAATACTTTCATCGGGGAAGAAGTTATAAAGCTTCAAAGTTGACAATTAGAAAGAGAAGTCCGATACCGACTCTGACGTCAAATACTATGACGCCTATAGAGCTGTCATACGCGAGAAGGACAGATATATTTGTTTAAAATATTTATATCTCGTTTGTTTTTCGATCAATATTGATTTTAATTTCACTGTTAGTAATATATTTTTATATGTTTCTAGATAAACTGTTTAGATAACAAATATATTTTTTTCATGCATATTTCCTATTACAAGAAAAAATGTAAAAAGCCAATGTAATAAACGAAAAATGTTTACACGTTGTCATAAAAAAGATGTTTCAGTCATTAACTATGTAAATGTTACAAAGATATTAACCTTTTGAACGCCAGAGCATAAACGCATCGGCGTGCCCCCGACGCCAAGCCACAAAATCCCCGTACTTTTTGTCACATATTTGTGACGTTTGGCGTACAGGGCACGCGCTCGCTTGTCACGTATATGTGACAATGGCGCTCAAAAGGTTAAGCGCGTACGCCATGTTAAAACGCTATGTCGTAAGATAATCGTTTGTCATATACCGCAACAAACTACAGAAAAATTATCATTGATTTGAACCCTTTGTCGTATCCAATACGACATATGATTTACAGGATCTCTACTGTCGGTTCATTTGAAATAATTATAAAAAGCAATATATTGCATATCTATCTAATTATTTTAGTATTTAACTATGGAAAAATCTTATGATTATTGACATAACTGTGGATTAAAAAGTGAATTATGTTGAAATTATTTTACGTGTTAACTATGTGTCCTGTACTGTGAGCACTACACATTCCTTATAGATGTTATGTTATTAAAATCGTTTATTGAATAAACTTTGTTTTTATTTTGTTTCTTACTGTGATAGCTGGAATGGGATTATTTTAAAAATAGGTTTTGTAAAATTGAAAAGCTGAAAGAGGATCTAAAAGTGCAAGTCGGATTCTCACAGGAAGGGTTCCGTACCATAAACCAAAAAAAAAACGTTTCTTGTATGGAAGCCCCCCTTTAATTTGCAATTAAATTTATTCTTTATTATTTGTTGTTATAGCGGCAATAGGAATACACACTCACACATGTGAAAATGTCCACTGTCTACCTATTATGGTTCTTGAGATACAGCCTGCTGACAGACAGACAGACGGAACGGACGGATAGCGGAGGTTTAGTATATAGGTTTCCATAAGCATGTCAATTAATATAATCATCATTAGGTATAAAATTCTTACGTTACTGGTGACTGACTGAGTGACTGACAGACAACGCGCAGCTGATACTACTGGTCGTAGAAAGCTGAAATTTGGCATGTAAGTTCCTTGGAGAGTGTATGGGAGCACTAAGAGAGGATTTCCCGCAATTCCTACGGAAATGGGAAAAACGGGATATGCGAGTACGAAGTAACGGGCAAAAGCTAGTGTATGTATAATAATAATAATATAATATAATAATAATGATTTATTTCTCACCACAATATAGGTACATTAAAGAGGTATCAATACCGAATGCATATCAGCCATAATTATACTGTGGGAGACTGGTGCCTAAACTAGACGTGAAGTCTGTATTTCAGGACACCAGGTCTCCACCCCTTGGGTTTGGTTACATTTTAGTATTGTGTACAATTAAATAAATGAGTGCGGTAAGATTAACACAGTACGTAGACTTTCAAAATAAAAAAATAATAAAATAAAAATAAAAAAAAATAAATAAAATAAATATATATGTAGGTGGAACCGTGACCGTTTTAACCATAAAACACAGTGTAAAATTTCGAATAAGATAATCGGATGCGTTATAGAATAGATAATGGGTATTTCTCCATCACCCATGTTTGGTTTGATGAGCTCATGACTGATGTGAAAGTATAGTGAAGCCGGGGAGGGTTGCTAGTGATATTATACTAAGTAAATTGTAAGTTTTGAGCCGATTACAGAACAGCTTTCACTGATAGACAGCTACAATATTGCCCAGGGTGGTCAGTGGGTCGTCTTAGGCGCGGAGTTTTAGGAGTTGGAGTATCGCTTAGGGGTACTATGAGCAGCAAAGAAAGTTTTTTTTTTCTTTTTTGGATAATCAATTTTCAGAAAAAAATTTTTTTTTTTGGAAATTTCCCAAATTTATTGCAGTAGCGGGTTAATCTTGACCACAACAATAATTTAGGTTCTGAGAAGTTTTTATGAGTCCTCGCGCCATAGCTCCCCTAAGGCTACACTCCAACCGAGGGTCTTTCATGTGCTATTTTACTGAATTTCATACCCGAAGGGTCTGCAGGACACGGTGGAGGTTTGCCCTGCTTCGGCGGAGCACCGCCGTGCCCTCGTCGAGTCGATCGGCGGCGCCGACCTCTTGTGTGCGGTCCTGGTTCAATCCATGGTCTGGAGCGAGGAGGCATGGGGAGCAGTCACCTCGTAATGCTAGCGAAGGAGGATGCGGGCCGCGTGAGGGACCGGCAAACCTCACGCAACAGAAGAGCCCGAAGGGTAACCAACGCATATTATTAGGCCTCCGCTGTCCGGCCGTCAATCTATCAACGGGATGTACCTACCCATCTTTAGAACCGTTTGCTATAAGGATGACAGTTGAAATTTCACGGACTGTATTTCTAATTCTACTATAGAAAACAAATAATGAAAATATTTGTTTTTTTTTTTCGGTTTATCGTACGGAACTCCTTTGCGTCGAGTCCGACTCGTACTTGGCCGGCCTTTTACGATTACGGCAACTTGAATAAAACCGCGAGGAAAAACTATTGTCAAACAAATCAGTTATCAGTCAACACCCTTCTTGCCTTGGGCGTAGACAGTAACAAACGACACGGTTGGTGAAGTGGTTGAGCGATTGACTGCTGCGCTGCGTATCGCGGGTTCGATCCCCGCACGGAACAAATATTTGAATGGCCTACAGATAGTTGTTCCGGGTCTGGCTGTTTGTGTATGTGAGTTTATATGTTTGTAAACAAACCCGCTACACAGGAGAAATATACTGGACATTGGAAAAGATAAGACACAGTTTTTAACATACTTTATTAAAATTATCTTGGACGATAGCTAATCGGTAACTAAGTACACAATGCAGAGGTAACTACATATCTACTGATAAATATTTGTCATACTTAAATTGTTAGATTATGCATGTTAATGACGAATTTTATGAAGATTTGGATAAAATATAACGTAGTGTCATTGTCTGTAAGGATGGCGCGGACCGCACGGTTTTTGACGCCATATAAACCGAAGCGAACTCGCCCCGCGGTCGGCAATCTTCGGAAGCAGTTGTGTTCGCTTCAAAAATGGCCGTGTTTCTTGTATGGTGAACGCGTATAGCCAATTAGGCAAACGTCTCTAGATTTTCGAAGAGATTTTTCTCTCTTCCTGGCATTTAGAAGCCTGGTGTAGGTACTCCCACAACTTTCACCAGGCTATCGATTCAGTTTGGAAGCCTATCCATAGGTCCCTAGAAGCTTTCATTAAGCTATTCAAGAGATTTCTTCATCAAACGTTCACCAATGCATACTCCGGATAGCTACTAAGGTGTTTTATGTTGGTAGGCATACATTTCTGATTGAAAAACCCAATACCATTGTCTAACTGGTCGCATCGTGTTGGCAGAAGCGACGAGCATCGAAATGACGTGGAGCGAGATGAAGCGTGAAGCTCAAGACCTTTCACGATGGAGGACTAAAGAGGTTTGTGGAACAGGGCGGGAAGTCCTGCTGCCTCGATTAAAAAGGGAGGATCCCCCGACCAGACGGATGCTATGTCTATTGGACTGCCTGATGGTTGATGTCGGGCTCTTTTAAATGTTCAAATAGCGCAGGATTGGTGAAGTCAAGTCGATTTTGTAGTTGGACCTATACGGCTATAGATGCCACTAATGATTAATGTAGACGCTATGCTTCACCCAGGGGACATAGCGTTTAAAGTGACTGCATAAACTATCAGGCTTGCTTGCAACCACAGCTGGACAGGAAGTCTCGCTAAATTCATCGTTTGAAATCAAACTAAAAGCGTTTCAGAATTAAACCATATCATTCCTATAAATTATTGCCATTCAATACCAGCGATTGTAATATTGCACGGACATTTGCGGGCTCTGCGGCCGGTTTCTCTCCTTATGAGTAATTTTTACTTTCTCTGTGACAGAATACAGTTAAAAACTTTCGATTAGGAATATAGGCAAGATTTGAAGTTTACGCATTTCTGCTTCGCAACCTCTTAAACCTCATGGTTGGTGTTGCATTTTCATAAATGACACCCATCACGACTACCTATCGTTGGCGACATCTTGGATTTCGATTCCAAGCCCATTTTCGTTAGCGACCTCGAATATATTAAAAATTACGAGCATTTTTCGGCGGCACTGTTCGAAATTAAGGTATGCGTCCCCCGCACACGGACTTACGTTAATATCAACTACCCATAGTAATACATACCAACTACCAAGACTCCTCCGTGCCTTGAAAATAATGTCAAGCCATTGGTCCCGGCTGTCATTTATAGATCTTTGAAAGTCGTTAAGGGTGGTCAGAATCCAGAAAATCTGATTACACCAGTCTTAAGTACCAAGAGGTAACGTGATACCCAGTTACTGTGTTGTCAAATAAGCAGTCGCTTCATGTAAAATACTAGTATTATATCGATACCAGAACTATCAAATTGACGTAAGGGACATTCACCCAAAATGCCAAATTGCCCCTACGACAATTACCGTAAGGTTAATTTACGCAAATTGCCAAAATGTCCCTTACGTAAATTGATATAAATTTCTGGTATCGATATATAAAGCCGACCAAAGATAGCTGGGAATAGGCTATACAGACTGTTTGTCTACCTACAGGCTAATCCATAGAAAATAGATCATAGCAATAATCGCCTCCTATGGACAGCGCTGGGAGAATCCCGATGCGTTGCACGTTGCGGATAATTATTTCACTACAAATGTAAGCAGGTAGATACATTTTTTAAGGCTGCTAAATCATCAAATGACTTCTTCCGTTCTGGGTGGAGTGGAAGAGCGTGTCAGACTCTTACTGACTAAAACCCATACGAGTTCCTTCTAAAGCCCTTCACAGACAAGCCCGGTGAAGCAGTAGACAACCTCATAGGTTGAACTGCGAGACGCCACTCAACAAAAAAAAAGCTCTTTGCGTTCCAGGGCCGCAGTGACTCTCTTTCCACGATTACCTAGATAAAACTGCATCCATACTAATACTTATTATGAATGCAAACTCTGTTTGTCTATTTGTTACTATTCCACGCCAATTTTGATGTGTTTTGGTGTAGGGATAGATTGGGCCTTGGATACATTTTTGACTTTTACGCTGGCCAAGCCATTAACCGGTCACAAAATCTTTATAAAAATCAATGTTATTCTGACAATACTTTCAAACTATTTGGCGCCAGTTTCGTAATTATTAGGAACAATGGTTCATTAATCAAGTAATAAGTCATCAACAGTCCAATATGAAACTGAACTCTAGTAGGTAGGTAACATAATATGTAATAATAATTAGTACGATTTAATGTCTTTGGTACGTAGCTTTAATAATATTGACGCAAGTGTCATCAATTTACAGTTTACAAACTCTAAAACGACTCACTGTTTTGTCATTCAAGTCATTGTGAAACAATTTATAGAGTAGTCTTTCTTTCATGACCAATTTTGTAAACAAACAGCGCAGCGTACAGTGGTGGAAAGTTTTACGACCCGCTTGTGACGTCACAAAAATCGGACAACGCAAGTTTATGTAATTTCTCAATTTCTACGAACGACACGGAACGATTTAAACTTTGTTTTTAAGGATGGGAAATCATCAAATGACTCCTCGCTCTGGGTGAAGCGCAAGGGAGTGTTAGACTCTTACTGGCTAAAACCCATCCGTGTTCCTCTTAATCCCTTTGCGTTCCAGGGCCCGGAGAAGAAATGTTTGGAATCCATCGACCATATTTTATACGAGAAAGATCCCACTGCCCCTTAAGTTTGGCGATTCTTCGGGTTATATAACCCCAAGAATCGCCTAACTTAAGTGGCAGTGGGATCTTTAGTAGAATCAGTGTTGCTGATATTATCAACACTGATTCTACTGCGGATATCTTAATTTCTGATTTGATCACACAAGGAAACTCCAAGCATATTGTCTTTTCTTTCGAGTGACTTTAAGCGTTTCTAATGGGGCCCATTGTGAGCGACCACGTTTTAAAATATGATAGCAATCATGTTTTTATTATAGATACGTTTCAGAGATTGCTTTTCTACCACGTTTAGAAGACATGACACTAACACATACCTAGGTATAGATAATGTGCATTGAGATTTATTCTTATTTTGATATGCTACCTACACGTCATTTTCCGTGAGCCTAAGAGTGTTTACCCACTACGTCCGATCCGAACCCGATCAGTATCCGTGAAAAGACTGTCCGGCGTAAATTTAAGAAAAAACCTAGATTGACTGGTCAATGAGCAAGCTGGCAATGTCCATTGATGAACAATTTGTCACTTCTCAGTAAAAGGTAAGGTTTTTTCTTGCAATGGGGACAGAAAAAGTACAGGCTGAATATTGCTGTAACAAAGTGTAGGTACCAATTAATTTCGTATTACTTTCTTCCAGTGGCTTCGCCCACGTGAATGTCGACCAGTATTTCTCCCAAGAGAATAAGAATAAATTTATTTGAAAGAAAATATAGGTTACAAATTGTGTGTTATACAAGAGCCTTTAGTTTCTTTAAATTCTTTAATTAATCATTAAAAAAAAATCAAAGACTTCCTGCACTAGGCTAGGTTCCCGCAGGAAGCTTTTAGGATATACATGTTATTAATAAGTATTCACAGAGTAAAAATAATTACAATATTACTAGAAACTAGGGGTAGGTACAATAATGAGCAATCTAATAAAAATAATCCTATATATCCTTTCTTATCCTAGGCCCAACTACCTCTAGGTATAGGTATCAAAACATCAAATTTGGTTCCGTGAATTAAACGTTACAGACTGAGAGACAGAATTACTGCATTTACCTATAACAATTAGGTAGAGATCCATTTAGTATGGATTTATGCGACTGGCCTTATCCGCTTGAAATTACTAAGAAACTGTAAAATCAATGAGATTTAAAAGCATGTTAAATGCTAAACGACTATTCTTTAACAGTGTAATTATAAATTACGCAAAAAAATTGATTTTCAAAAATACTTTTCATGTTGGTTTCCCAGAATGAGGGCAAAAAATTGCAAAATCTTCAAAGTAAATATTTTTTAAGATAGCCATTGATAAGCCAGATACAGAATACAGTTTGTTAAGAAAATAACGCTTTGTTTAATCTTTATTGACACGCCAAATCAACTCTCTGTACGTACAATTGGAAAACGTTTCTCCGACACGGTGGAAACTGCAACAGTGAACAGTGTGTGTTCGCGTTTGGCGCGAAACGGTCGCGTTCGCCATCTTCGGCATAGACTAAACGTGTTTCGAAACTTTTTAAATAAAAGTGCGGCAAGAGTTTTTATTTTTAATTGGATTTTTTTAAATGCAGTGTTATTACAGTTTTATTTAGTTCAAATCGTTTTTTATGTTTATTTTAAAGTGTGATTAAGTGCCTTCGTTATGTATTTAGGGTAAGGATTTAAACGCAGTTAATATGTGTGGTTATGGTGAAAGAGATTGTGACCTAACTATTTATTACATACTTATTTGAATGGTAACATAGGCTTACCTACATCGGAGCTGAAAAACTAAAATAAAAAAACAAGTTTATTTATCATTAAACAAAATAATTCAATTTCTATAGGACTTATTTGTAATGTCAATTTCAAAATAATTCAACAGTGCGATTCTGTAAACATAATTATCACCGTGTAAGCTTAGGTGAAGTGAACATGAAGTGAGCTGTCGATCCATACAAATAAGATAGAATGACAGTTGACTTCATGCTCACTCCACCTAATTTAACACGGTGAGATGTTGCAGAATACACAGTGTGAGTTTCTGAATTGGGATTACAGATTTAATTTTCTGCGAAAAAGGAATCAATGAGCTTACTACTTACTTAATTAGGTAGTTTCATTTCGACCTTTAGAGCCATCTCAAAAACAAAATTCGGACAAGTGCGAGTCGGGCTCGTACACGTAGGGTCCCATAGGTACTTACCATTATCCGAACATATCATGCTAATTGTACCTATGGAAATAAGGCCTTTTAATTTTTATATTATTTTGTTGTTGTTATAGCGGCAATGGAAAAGCAAATTTTCAACTGTCTACGTTTTGTGGTTCATGAGATACAGGTGACAGACAGATAGTCGGACAGCGGAGGCTTAGGTAGGGTTCCATTGATTATTCTCCTAAAAACAGGTACCTATCTAAGGCCGCCGGAAAAAACAACAAGTTATAGAAAGATTACTTATTCACTATGATTCTTTCTAAATAAAGATAACATTTATTACCTACCTATCCATATCTCTAGGCATGAATTTAAAAACTAAGTAGGTACTAAACAATTTTTGCTTACGATAATCATTAATCTGTATAAGGCTCGGAGTCAATATAAAAATAATCTACGTATTTAGTTAAGATCAATAAAAAAATGACACGCGACGCAGATAAAATAACACCTGCAGTGCTATTCTATAAGCATCTATTCAGGTGGAGTGAGCATGAAGTGTGCTGTCAATCCGTGACATCTCACTTCACTTATGTTTTCACGGTAAGATATTAACAGAATAAGCCGGCCGTATTGCTGCCGGCCGATTCCGTAATCATGTCGAAGTGAAGGCTCGAGTAAAGTGATCACGAGGTGAGCTGTCAATCCATATAAATCAAGATGGAATGATAGCTCACTTTGTGATCACTTGACATCTTGATTATATGGAGTGACAGGTCACCTCGTGATCACTTCACCCAAGCATTCACTTCGACATGTTAACAGAAGCGATCGGCTGTTTTGTAGAATTATCTCTTTGAAAACTAAGGGGATTGAACATAAAGCTGGCTGTCAAATCATCCAATTAAAGTAGAATGACAGTACACTTGAAGTGTTAGCGGAATAGATCGGCTACACATCAAGTACCTGATCCATAGAAGAATCGAATTATTTCCTGCATCAATCGTCGTTTTCTCATAATTATTAAAATATTGCACAATTGCTTCTCCAATTTACTTGAGAAATTGGCAGAATAGTCGTCATCGGCTTTGATTGCCATTTATTAAAAATAGAATAGAATAGAATAGATCGGCTGTAGGTTGGTATTCCCCGAACGGGAAAGCAGAGCTGTAGTTTTTTTGTGATTGTTCAGTGTGTGTATATTTACATGAAGTTTTTCGGTACCTAGACCAATTTGAATGATTTTAGACTCGAAGACTCAAAGCATTTATTTCAATTAGACCATTAACAGGCATTTTTGAATTGTCAAGGTCGGTCGCGCAAAAAGATGAAGCTATTTGCACCTTAGAATTCCGTACCATAGGTTACTAAATAGTTACTACGTTACTGGAATGTTTATCTGTCCGTCTGTCACAGCTAATTTGCTCCGAATCTAGTACTTGATCGATTTTGTATAAATACCCATAAAACGATGTAGATAATAGTCACTTATGGGGATAAATTACTTAAACTTATTAAAATTATATTTTACAAATTTAAAGAAGTAGACGAAAAATGACCATTCTTGCTCATATCTCGATAACTACTGAACCTAAAGTTAAAAAAAATACAGGAAATAGTTCTTTACATACCTATAGATTACAGGAAAACTTACAAGAACTTCATGGATTAAAAACAAAATTTCTTACATTAAAAGACGGGGAGAGAATGCCTTAATGCATTAAGGCCACATGTACCACTATTGTACATCATCTGCCTAGCCTTTTCCCAATTATATTGGGGTCGGTTTCCAGCCAAACCGGATTCAGCTGATGAGCTGAATACCAGTATTTTACGTTGAGCGGCTGCCTACCAGACCTCCACAACCCATTAACTGGGTAACACGGTACTCCTTGGGAAGACTGGTGTCAGATTATCTGGCTTCTGACTATCCGTAACGACTGCCAAAGATCTACAAATGACAGCCGGGACCAACGGCTTAACGTGCTTTCCGAGGCAAGGTAGAGTCTCGGTATGTTAAGATGGTCACCCATCCACAGACCAACCTCGGCAAGCGTTGCTTAACCTTAAAGATCGACCCATGCGGCTGTTATTATTTAGCCACGAGCTCCTATGTACCACTATTTTTATATAAATAAATAATAAATAAAAATCATAGGTAAGTAATTTTATTTATTATTTATTTATTTAAACTTAATGTACAATGTACCACTATTGTATATAAAGTTTAAATATAAATAATAAATAAAAATACCTATGATTTGTTCGGAACCCATTTCACGCGAGTCTGACTCGCACTTGGCCGGTTTCCGTAACAGGTAAAATCGCCAATAATTTTGTTAGACTGTGGCGAAGATAGGGAAAAAACCTTTACAAACGAATATGTTTTGACTCAACGACAGTTACGCCGAGATGAGGAAAAAGAACAAAAAATAAGAAACACTGTCTTTATCACACATTGTTTAAAATGTGAATAAGAAATCACTTAAGACGATTCAGTGTCAAATTGGCAATGCTAAGGTCAGTGGCGGTTAGAATCATATTTCTTAGAACAAAATACAAACACACACAAAAAACAATAGGTAGTATAGGAATCACCTAGCTTGGGAATTGTCCCGAGTTTGAGAATTCCCCAGTTACCAACACGTTCGGGGTAACTTATCACACCTTTAAAGTAAAACCGTTAAGTACTAAACGAAAATTTTCATGAATTGAGGTATCAATGCCATCTATCTAAAAACAGTGACTATTTCCTAATATTGGCTCCCCTATAAAATTTCATAATTTCGTTTAGTAACGGTTTTACTTTAAAGGTGCATTATGATTCATTGACCATCTTACGGGTTAGCTACTAAGGAGTTCTTTAGGCACGTTGAGCACTTTTTGGGTGAACAAAAGTCATGGAACTCGCGTCATCGACACCGAACGCTTTGGATGAACACAAATCATGGAACTCGCGTCATCGACACCGAACGCTTTAGCTTTCGCTTAGTTTTCACTTCTATCGGCAGTTCCCAAAGACTGCCCGTGTCTTTTTTTTTATTCAGAAAGTCAAATTAAGCATAAAGTTTGGGGTTGGGGATTATTTGTTAGACATTAAGTCCGCCTTTGTACAGAGTTTTTACTAGTAGGTACATAGCTTTAATAAAAAAAAACAAAAGAAAAAAATCTGTATCGTGTGGACCCACTATAAGTAAATGCTCTTAATTAAGTATCTCTAACAAAAAGCAGGCAGGTATCTTCCTACTCTTGTTTTTTATGTGACATACCTTCAAACAGGAAAATTGCAAAGTCAATGTACTGAGGTACCTTAATTACCATGTGTTATCAACATGAACGAGCAAAAAAAATATTACGGGCACGTGTACGAAGTTGGGTTCCGTACTGAGGCAATTACACAAGGTGGAGACGGCTTGGGTGAAGTGATCACGAGGTGAGCTGTCAATCCATATAATCAAAATGGAATGACAGCTCACTTCGTGATCATGTGACATCTTGATTATATGGATTGACAGCTCACCTCGTGATCACTAATTCACCCAAGCCTTCACTTCGACATGTTAACAGAATCGACCGGCAGATTCGCAAGACACTCTCAGTCAAGATGTCTAACTTGTCGCGATGTACGGACTGAACTGCGTAACACTCAAGTGATTAGCCAAAAAACCGACAGCGGGCAGAGCACTTGAAACGAGCATCGAGTGGCTCGTTACTGACTGCGAGAATGCTCGCTTGGTAACATGTTCCATTACGCCCCGCAACACCCACCTTTAGAATTAGCAAACTGAACTGAAGTGGCAATGGCCTGGTCATATTAGCCATTATAAAACCGATTACCGTTATGTTAGGTCCTAGATGTGTTCTTCAATGGAGACCAGGAAGGGTGCGCCTTCAGGCTAGATAGAGTGTCGATATAGTAGTATAGTATAGTCGATATAGTAGTACAGGTAGTATAGTATAGTTACAGTGTAAGTACCTATAGTCGTTTTTTTATTTGTTGGTTTGTAACTGAAAACTTGTAATTGGCCTTCATTATATTACAATAAGTAAGCATGCCTACTAATTAGCTGTAAGTTTTCCGAATAAAATCAAATATTCGCAGGCTACTTTTTAGTACCTAGACTAGAGTAGCCTGTGTAATAATGGCGTGCATAAAAAATAAATGGCGTGCGATTTGAAAGGCACTGGACTTTATTGTCATCAGCAATGAACTGCTATGAGCTGAGGTGCATCAACAAGGTCTTGGCATCTTCAAGGAGTAACATTCCCAAAGGTTGGTTGCATTATTGCAGTAGGAACCCTAACATTGGTCTTCCACTGACCGCGATTCAAGAAGTTTGGCAACTTTTTAGGGACAAAATGACGCCGTAAAAATACAGATAAAGACATTTATTGAGGCACGAATTCCCAAAAACCTACCAAAACAAGTTCAATATCCTTTTTAACCAGTTTATAAAACATCTTTGCACTTCTGGATTCCGTGTTGGTCCTGAGAGATTAAGAAAGAGTTTCTGCCGTGGTGATATATTTATTTAGACATCATGCACATAGGTACAAAGGCGGACAATAAGCTGGGTACTGACCGGTGTTACGGGCCGTAATGTTTCGCAGCGAAATTCGCAGCGAGCACGTTATGTCACTCCGTGTTCTAAAATCCGTGTAAAACCAAACACATAGGCATCATGTTCGTGCTCGTTTCCACGTACTGACTGCACGAATGCTCGCTTTGTAACATGTTACATTACGCCCCGTAACACCGGTTAGTACCCACCTCATTACATGCTACGTTCTAATACCAGTCAACCAGGGGTGGTGATAGATAACATGGCAGGTGCATCGTTTAATCAGTTGTTCTAGCGACTTGTGATTATATTGATCGAACTCAGGATTTCAAGGCACTTTTAAACTGTCAAGGTCAGTCGGTCAAAAGATGAAGCTATTTGCACATTCCAAAGCGTACCTATATCTTTATGGAGAAGAACGTGCAAGAAACTCCACGGACACTCTTTTAAAAATAATATTTATTACAAAGTTATGGTTATGGTTCATGTTGAAATTATACAATGTGAGAAGGATCTAAAAGACGTGAAGGATAAAAGCGTCCGGAATAAAAATAAATTAAAATAAACCTTCATGCTAAGATAGCATTTTGACAGTGATGAACTGATGACGGCGCATGCAATAACCTGACTAATATTTGGACCCTTAAGAGTTACAGGCCAGTATAAAGGGCCTAGTGCGAGTTTTTATACTCACTCCATCGCTTTACCATTAACATTTGGTAATATGTCGTCATCAAAAATTAAAAAAATACGATTTTTGCCATTGATTTATAAAATTTATATTATATCATAATCTTGCTTATTATTTTGTTATTTTTATTGTAAATGTTGTGCACGTCTGTCATTGACATAAACACTAGAATAAGGCCTTATACAATTTAATATGTCCATGTTTGTGTTGTCGATGTGCCAAAAATTTTTTTTTTTAAAAAACCTAAAATCTATATTTATTAATATACAAAAGCTGAAGCGTTTGTTTGTTTGTTTGAACGCGCTTATCTCTGGAACTGGATATGTATATGAAAGCCACATTCATGAGGATGGCTGTAGGCTACAGGGGAATGGGAAAAAACTGGATGTACGAAGTCGTGGGATTTGCCCGCGACCGCTAGTGTGGAATAATATTGTTTGATTGATTGGTATTTGAATTTTCGACATTCAAAAATTTTTTGAATGTCGAAAATTCAAATACCAACGTGTAAAATGTCAACGTTCAAAACATTGAAAATTTAAATATCGATTGTATCATAATAGGTATCGAAAATTGTTATACCTACCTTAGCTTAAAATGTCTAACATTGGAATGCCGAGTGATAAAAATATATAATGATTAAAAATATTAATGCAAAATGTCAACATTTAATTCACCCAAGTTTTTATATTCTGCGGAAGCCGCAGAGGGTGATGGCCGTCAGAGTCATCAGGGGTTATCGCACGATCTCCTACGAGGCGGCTTGCGCACTGGCCGGATCTCCGCCCTGGGACCTGGAGGCAAAAGTCCTCGTGTCACTGCACTGGCGGCGCGAAGACGCGCGGGCGCGCGGCGAGCGACTGATGCAGCGACACTTGGAGCTGCGTCGGTTTGCGACTGCGCGAGGTCCTGGTGGCGGTAATAGGGTACAAAAATGGGCGGTCAAGAAGTACCTTTTTTAAGGACCGGAAATCATCAAATGACTTCTTCCGCCCTGGGTGGAGCGGAAGGGCTTGTCAGACTCTTACTGACTAAAACCCATACGTGTTCCTCCTAAAGCCCTTTGCGTTCCAGGGCCACGATGACTCTTTCGAACAATTTCCGCAACTCTGGCAGGCTCCGTCTTCTATGCTGACATCTTTAAGAGGCGCGCGTGAGACACAACGCGCCGTCGACCCGGGGTCTAGAAATACCTCCCAATCCTACCATGTTATTCAGTTACTGGTTTGTGGAGGTCATATACTCAATACTGGTACTCACCAGCATCCAATTAGACTGGTAGCCTTCTCAAACCAGTGGGAAAAGACTGCAGATTGATTGAGCTTATTCCATTAATTTCCAATACAAATTGACGTTGACGTTGACGTCAACGCGATCGAGTAAGAACGGTTACGCACTGCATCCGATCCGAATCCGTGATAATACGTTCCGTTCCGAAGTAGTCATAGAACAATTTGGATGGTAGCTTACGCATAGATCCGACTTCCGTTACTAATTTCTCTGCGTCATCCGTGAGTCTCCCATTCGGAAGAAATATTGACGGGTCGAAGTCGGAAGAAGTAGCGGTAGAACCATAGAAATATAAAATATCTACGGGTAGAACTGTTTGTATGAACGCTTTCGCATTAACTCGGATTCAAATCGGATATATCTGCGCGGCTCGACAGCGGGTCGAGGCGCGGGGTGGATTTGGAACAGAGATCGGCGGATTAGTGCGTAAGCAATATCCGAATTCGATCCGAGTTAAATACAAAACAAGTTTGCGAGGTTTCTGTATTTTAAAGAATATGGTGTTTACCCTTTTTATCCCCTCATGTACCCGAGTTTGTTCGTCCTGGGAATGGTCGGGTACACCAGGCTGGCTGTAAGAAGAGACGTCGCGCTGGTCAAATATGTGGCTAGCGTATTGCTGGGTTTGCTGCACCACCCGGAGGTGCTAGAAGCGCTGCGGCTGCGCGCGCCGGATGGGTGCGTGGGCGCGCGCCGCCGCCCCGCTCTGTTAGACGTACCATTGGCTAGGACAAATCTACTCAAGTTTACCCCTATGTCGCGAGCCATACGTTTGATTAATGTCATAGTGTTGTCGGAAGATATATTTTGCCAGAACTTGCCGAGATTTGTAAGAGTAGCGCAAAATCTAATTGAAAACGGTCTAGCAATATAAATAATGATTAAGGTATCTGATGTATTGTATTATATATTATGTTTAATATGTACCTAAGTTATAACATCGCCTTGGATGTATCTGTAAAGATGTTATAATAATGAATGAATAAATAAATAAATAAATAA
>NDFZ01005390.1:138381-160411 GCA_002192655.3 Mamestra configurata | reverse complement strand
GACGGCACGGTTGACATATGTCGGGCATGTCACCGTCCGGGAGAATCGATTCGCCACATTGTCTCTGGTTGTTCTCGTCTAGCTAACGGAGAATACTTGCATAGGCACAACCTTGTAGCCAGGATTATCCATCAGCAACTTGCTCTGAAATACTCTCTTGTGGAATCGGAGGTGCCGTACTACAGGTATGCGCCCGACCCAGTTCTCGATAATGGCAATATCACATTGTACTGGGATCGGTCCATCATCACTGACAGGACTATTGTTGCCAATAAGCCTGATATAGTGGTGGTGGACCGAATCGAGAGGCGTGCAATGATTGTAGACATAACCGTTCCGCATGACGAGAACCTCGTGAAAGCCGAGAAAGATAAGCAAATCAAATATATTGACTTGGCTCGCGAGGTTGTCGACATGTGGGATGTGGACTCAGCAATCATTGTACCGATAGTTGTGTCAGCCAATGGCTTAATAGCCACGAGCCTCGACCAGCACCTCAGGAGGCTCTCGTTAGGCAGCTGGATCAAGGGCCTGATTCAGAAAGCGGTACTTCTGGACACGGCTCGTATTGTTAGGAGGTTCTTCTCTCTTGAGCCCTGACCGCCGGTAGCTTGGACCCTGTTCCCGATACCGGTGGGCTACTATTTTTATATTTTCAAATGTTTTTTTATTTGTGTGTTTTTTAAGAAATATTTAAAAATGAATAAAATAAGTTAAAAAAAAATATGAATAAACGAAATAATAATAATAATTTTTTTAGACTCTTGATAGGTGTTTTTACGAATTCGAATCGGATATAGTCATCATCAACATCAGCCGAATGACGTCCGCTGCTGGACATAGGCCTCCCCAACGGGAGGCTTTGCCACGCTTGGCAGGCGGGTTTGCGATCGCAGTTTAGCCGTCATCGGATGAAGTGGGAAAAGCAATAAGTAGCCGAATTTGGTCCTTTTTTATCCGTATGTTCACGAATTGAGATCGGATGCTATGCGTAACCGCTCTAGTGTAAAAACTCGCATTAAAGCTACAGAAGACTCATACCCAACCCCAGTTAAGCAGTCGACAACCTCATAGGTTGAACTGCGAGACGCAACATAGAAGACTCATTCACGTTTGCTTGCTTGTTTTGGGCAATCGCTGCAATATTATTTAACGAATTCGCTTCACGTTCCAATGGGTGCAAGTTACTCAATCGTAGCGGAGGTCAGGGACGGCATTCGGAAGTGTGTGTGTGAGCACGACCTTTATCAACAGCAGAAATAGCAATCAATCGAGTAAGTTCGTACCTCTGGAAAAACGCGTTTATATGGAACTAGCACTTCGCCCGCGACTTCATCCACGCGTATTTAGTACTAGTGGCAGCCCTGCGGTTTCACCCGTGTTAGTCTCGATCCCGTGGGAATATCCGTATAAAAGTTGCCGCTGCCGCCCGCGTGATTGTCGTAAATTGTCCCAAGTGAGCATACTCCCGGAGTAAAAAGTATTCTATGTGTTATTCCAGACTATAATCTACCTCTGTGCCAAATTTCATCAAGATCCGTTTAGCCGTCCTGACGAGAAAGAGTAACAAACATCCATCCATCCATCCATCCATACTTACAAACTTTCGTGTTTATAATATTAGTAGGAAGGTACTCCACAAACTTGAACGCGTTCAAGTTTGTGGAGGACTATCCCCTTTTACAGGTTAGTTTTGGAAAATAAGCACAACGATCTTCATTACTGGGCCTACGAAAAAAAATTTTGGAAAAGCTCTTTTCTTTAACTATTAATATTCGTTGTGATTGTCTTAAAACTCACATAAAATAGCATTCATATGATATATGTCACGTCACACTTGCCAGAATTAGATAAAGTGTTCAGCGAGAAATACTATGCTTAAGTCAAATTTATTTCTTAATTTTATGAAACTATAGCGTTTTCCGTAAAATACAAAAGTGAAAAATAAAAAATACTCTTCCAAACATGGATGGGCTCAGTAAGAGTCTGACACTCCCTTTTCCACACACACACAGTCTTTTCCCACTGGTTGGAGAAGGCTTCCAGTCTGAATGCTGCTGAGTACCAGTACTTTACATGAAACATCTGCCTATAAGACCTCCACAAACCAGTAACTGGGCAACATGGTAGGATTGGGAGGTACTTCTTGACCCTGGGTCGATGGCGCGTTATGTTCTACGCGCGCCTCAAAGAGATGTCAGCATAGAAGACGGGACCCGCTAGGGCCAGAGCCTGCCAGGGTTGCGGAATTTGTTCGAAAGAGTCACCGCAGCCCTGGAACGCAAAGGGCCAAAGGAGGAACACGGATGGGTTTTAGTCAGTAAGAGTCTGACACGCCCTTCCGCTCCACCCAGAGTGGAGGAGGAGGAGTCATTTGATGATTTATGCTAAAGATAAAAAAAAACAAAAGGGTTGCACTCCAGGACCCTGCCGACAGAAGTGAAAACTTGAACATTAACGTTGTGCATTTTTGATATTTTGCGGATCTAAAACATAAAATATATTCATTTTGCGGCGGTCTACTCTCCCTGCGTCTTACGAATTTTCGATCAGGTCACGTGTCCTAACGCAAGTTTAACATTTTTTACCCATCCTAAACAGTGAACAACGCAGCTAAAAAAAGTTTTCACTTCAAAAAAATAGCTACCAACGTACTGGCCTCCACAACCCAATGACTGGATCCGACACTTATAATTCGTTTTACCAGCACAGCGTTGGCAAGTGAGTGTAAATAACCGATTTGTTTTCCGTTACAAAGAAAATGGAAGGCATTTTCCTTAATCTTACATCATACATTACGTAGGCCATCGGTTGCGGAATTTGTTCG
Source organism: Mamestra configurata (assembly GCA_002192655.3). Lineage (NCBI taxonomy): Eukaryota > Metazoa > Arthropoda > Insecta > Lepidoptera > Noctuidae > Mamestra > Mamestra configurata. The sequence goes on along the minus strand of NDFZ01005390.1, from coordinate 157,584 downwards.
AAAGAGTCACCGCGGCCCTGGAACGCAAAGGGCTTTAGAAGGAACACGGATGGGTTTTAGTCAGTAAGAGTCTGACACGCCCTTCCGCTCCACCCAGAGCGGAAGAAGTCATTTGATGATTTCCAAACCTTAAAAAAAAAAAAAAGGCCATATCAATCGGTGTGCGCGTACGCAATTCTCTCACGATCACCACGTAATAAATAATTGAACAGTTATATTGTTTCACTAAGGTACTACCTACCAATAATGTATATGTCGCAGCGAAATACCTTAATCAGCCGTTTAATTGGTTGCCTAGTCTTTTAATTTAACTGCACCGATTTTGCAGCGACTTAAGTGGTCTTTGGTTCAATATAAGTACTTTAAAGTTTTTTTTTGTTTTTGTACTACAATCTGTCTCCTTCGTGGGACATTCAGAAGTATGTTGGTTGGTGCTATCGCTGACTCGCTCAGTATGTGACCTGTGTCACATCCTCGTTGTTAAACAGTAGTTATATTTACTGTGATTGGATTAGGTCTTGGGGTATTTTGCGCTTTAATCGGCGCGCTTTGTTGTGATTCTCCATTAGTGGCCGAGCCAGAGTATTTGGGTGTTGTTGGATTCGTTCTTTGTAGGACTTGGTGTGGCGTACGATTTCCTGCTTCACGGTGGGCATTCGTAGGTCATGGTGTAGTAATTCGTTGGGTACAAACCAGGGCGCGTTGGTTATCATACGTAGAGCTTTATTTTGAAACCTCTGTATAATTTCTATGTTTGAGTGAGATGCGGTGCCCCATAATTGAATCCCGTACTTACTTACGTACATACTTTAAAGTGTAAGATAATTTTTATTTACATAGATATTTACACCTGTTTTTATAAATACATAACTAACTACATGCACTAGAAATAAAAATAAAAACTCGTAACTAAATGAACCCTAAATTATTATGTTATTTCCATGGAAGATGGGTAGGCCATTTGTGTGTGTCGATACTCTTGCGCCATCCCATCTTCCTAGATCTTCGTGCTGTGCTGGCGCTGCCGCTGCGGCTGCAGAGAACCTCAAGCGGCGGAAATATAATAAACTTGTTGGTAGTTATATTTTCGAGCCGTTTGGGGTTGAAACTCTCGGGTCTTGGGGTCCGAGTGCACATAACTTGTTTGAAGATGTCTCAAGAGCTTAGTTGACACTTCGCGTGACCCAAGGGCTGGCTTTTACCTTGGTCAAAGAATAAGCATTGCCATACAACGTGGCAATGCCGCCAGTCTTTTGGGTACACTTCCAGTCGACAGCGATGCGGATGAATTTTTTGACGCCATATAGTTTAATGACTTGCCTTCATTATGAACAACTGTTACTATTGTGAGACCAAGCTCGAAATCGCGATCACGTTGTATACAACGTGTAACAGAATAAACGCAATACCTCTTAAGGGGTCATTGTACTCATCATTATGAACAACTTTTACTATGGGACCAACACTGAAATCGCGAAAAAAAATATTCGGGGTCGGAAAGAGATCGTCACCGTATCTCCTTTATCGCCGAATTGCCCCGAGGCGAGGCAATTTCGTTACGATTCCAATTAGTATGTGTCATAGATAAAACAAACAACTGTTTTTTTTATATTTCTATGGTATTTGTATTGTGTAGGGAGTTTCATACAAAGAATACTACACGGCTCAAATTGATACGGTGACGATCCCTTTCCGAGTTGATATGTGTGCTATGATCATAAATCAGACAATAGTCTAACTACGGGTTATCGTGTTACCCAGTCATTAGGGTGTTAAAGTCAGATAGTCAGTCAGTGGTAGAAAAGGCTAGGCAGATACGACATAATTTTATCACACGCGGGCCACCGTTCAATTTCTGTCTATATTTTTAGGGTTCCGTTACCCAAAGGGTAAAACGGGACCCTATTACTACTGTCACCAGGATGTATCTCATGAACCGTGATAGTTAGACAGTTGAAATTTTCACAGAACATGTATTTCTGTTGCCGCTATAACAAAAAAACCTAAAAAACAAAATAAAATAAATATTTACGGTACGGAACCCTTCGTGCGCGAGTCCGACTCGCACTTGACCGGTTTTTTTAATACAATGAGTTTGCTGAAATGGTCCAGGCTCCTTTCAAAACGCGTGTTTCCCGACATTAGTTAATTTGACGTCAACGTCATGTTTACGTCAAAAACGTGGTGCGCCTACCCCAAGTAGGTAACATGATATCCCTAAGGGCAGGAAGATGATGATGATGATGATGATCAAGAAGTGAAGTAATCGGGCGCTTATATACCTAAACTTCTTCCCGTGAAAGAATAATATGTACATTCCTTTATGAATAAATAAGTAATCCCGGTTTCCCGGGATTCAACAATTTTGTAATAACAACTATAACGAACTTAATGAAATTATAGCAGTGTTTATTTTGATTTAATTTCTTTATTTGATTCAAAACAAATGGAAAATCATAAAAACTTTCAATTTAAATTAAAAGTTCCATTAGAATCGGCTTTTTAAATTTAAAAAAATTACAATGACAGTTCAGAATGAGTTCTCTATATTTTATATGCGAGCATTTTTAGCAATCTCAGGAATTTCGAACGATTCCGGGATCCGGGATTCTGAAAAGCATGTCCGTATTATACTTTCGTGGGAATAAAAGTGAAGTTTACGTATATTATCGCCCGATTATCTAATCACTGGTCATAAGTTACATTTTCAAAGTAGACGACCTTGGTCGCGCTAACTGAGACTCTAGATCTAATGGCATTCAATTAGCGAATGCGATTCTCGAAATGCCAAAATACAAAGGATTGATCACTTGACAATTCGACAGCGTTTGTCAATCCCATACATTTCTAACCGAAAAAAAAGGAGGTTCTTAGTTTGACCCGTATGTTTGTATGTAGGCACGTATGTTTGTTTGTCCACGCTTTTCTCGCGTTTGGCGGAACCGATTTTGATGCGGTTTTCAGAATAGCATTTGTTACATTCTGGAGAAGGTAATGGTATACAATAAATGGATACCCGTGCCCTCGTCCGCATGGATCCGTTATTTCTTAGCAAAAAATCTTTTTAAGTGACAGTATATGTACTTTCCAGTTGGTTTTGCTTTCTTGTGACTTTCTAGTAGTGTTGTTAGGTTACTAACTTTAATTTCGGAAGTCGGTGTTAAAATACGAGGAAACAACCAAAAACAGCGACTTCCGAAATTTTAGTTATTTTATACTTTGTAGTGTTTTTTTTTGGAAGTCGATTGTATTTTTTTGTAAAAAGTTGTTTTTCTATTTTAACTTTTTTTGACGTTTTTACAATCGCCTGCGCCACGCTACCGCTGTCAGAATTTTGAAAAACTTTGTCTAGAATTCTAGAGCCTTTTGAGGTGTAAATTTACCTGAAAACCCTCATTCCAAATTCGCAGGATGCGTCAAAGGCCGACAGAAGGATTTTCCGCCTGCCTGCATGCTGCAATAAGGTTCATAACAGCATGCAGTATTTACAGTAGTTACTTGCAAACTTTACATTACCTAGGTACCTATTATGTTTATGTGTTTTATACAATGATTACTGACGGTATGTGATTAATATTTAATTAGGTACCTATTATGTGTGGAACGTGCAGTTTTCATGTCGTTTGCTCTATAAAATACTTTGCCTGCCCAGATTTGCAGACTGCCCAAACAGGGCTATCTATAGACCCGTCAGATACCCAGTGGCCCTATAAAGGGAGCGCTCAAGTATAGTTTCTCTATACCCCCCTCCCCCTCCCGAAACGTTACGTATCATCCAAGTGACAATTTTTACCTAAATGTCACAATTATGTCTACTACTCTCATGTTACCAAATTTTTTAATTAATAAATGTCATTTCAAGAAAAATATTGACGTTTATTTTTGTTTGGCAAAATGACTGCGTAACTCGAAAATATGTTTAGTGAGCTAGCGTTAAATAAAAAAACAATGTTACGTAACGCGTTGTTCGAACACCCCTCCCGCCCCTGTAACGCATCGTAACGTTTTACAAGACGCCCCCTCCCCCCAAATTGCGTTATGTAATAAGTACTTGAACGCCCCCAAACCTACAATTTGTGAATGCTGCAATTACTTAACATTCAGATCCCAAACAATCTGAGGAGTTCACCGTCGACTCGAATAAAAGAAATACCAATACAAGAGGAAATAACAAAACAAACCTGAGAACCAGATTACTTAAAATTTATTCAAATCAATAAAAAATCCACGATGGTCGATTGAATTCACGTTTTTCTGATGAGGTATCAGCAATAATATCTTTATATCTGAAAATATAAGCTTTTAATACTTAAATACTTCGAGTATGATAAACAAATTATTATTAGGTATCATTGACCGGCCCCCAAAGGATTATAATGAAACATAATTTCTAGCTCTCCTACAAGATATTATGGATCAAGTTTAAAACATGTTCATTTCGGTTTATCTTCTAAACATCAAAATAACAGGTTTTTACTAAATACATTTAAAAGTTTATACGATATTTATAACCAGAGATCGGAATAGGTAGACTATATTTACCTAAAGTTCGAGGAAGTAAGTAACAGAGTAGATAATACCTTCTTTAAAATGTGACAATTAAAACCGGGATTATAAAAAAAAAATGTTCAGATTACAATATAATCAGGTAAATAACAGAAATTTCAAGACTTAATTTTGTATGTAAAACAAAGCTCTTTAATTTAACAGTTCTTTCTCAACTTTAAAAACTAAGACTCTTCAATATAATAATTCAGTGTATTCAAAGCGCAAAAAGTAATTTGCAATTTCTTAAATCCCGGGATTTAATCGTCATGTTTACGATTCCTGGATTTTAGTGGAGGTACTCTATATTACTTACTTCCTCGAACTTAAGGTAAATATAGTCTTCCTATTCCGATCTCTGCGTATAACAAAGAAATAAACTATTTTAATTTTTTTCCGTCCAATCTCCGGTACGGTCGGACCGATTTTGACGACGAGATCTTCATTACTTTTATTTTTTACAAAATTAGAGTTCCATGAAATTAATGAAAGCCTATGAAAGTACTTTTCACTCGGGCAGAAGCTATGTACCAACAATTATTTACTGAATAAATGCAAGCCAAAACATAGTACTTACTTATTTCAGTTAAATATCTCTGAGTTTCACTCAATCATGTGAATGGCGACTCGAATGCATTATGAAGTTATAACCGGTCATTCGCTCCGGCTCATTTGAGCGAAGGTCTCGTTCTATCGTGGAAAAGAAAAACACATACAAATTGTGTTATCATCAGTGATCGGAAAAGACTGAGTATATTCAGCTACAGTTTGTAGAACAGAGACAAAAATGGGAGACTTCCTTATAACTAAAAATTTTTTTTTCCAGTAAATTTACCAGAACTTTAATTACGTGAATTTAAACGTCTTATAAATTCTATAAAAAAGTATTTTGCTTTATTATTCTTCCTTCGAAAGTTTTGGACATGGTGCTACATTTTTAAAGACTTAAAAAAAGAAAGTTTTCAATTCGATTGTTTGATTTTTGTATGTTTGTTACACGGATTTTTCTGGATCTTGCGGACCGATGATTATTTTTTATTAAGAAAGTCATGCTTTAGAAGTACCTAACCCCGTAGTGATTTCTCCGAAATAAGTAGACTGATATTAAGATTTCTTAATAATGATTTTTCACAAGGGACACCACTAAAGCAAGAACCGTAAGTACAATTAATTTGCACTTCTGATCTACCATTTGGTAGATGTGAAGTTATGGTGGATTAAAGAAATAAAGATCACGTGAACCATGAAAACATTGCACTCCTTTTTTAAGCACTCGTGTTAAAACGAAAAGCATTTATAATTTAAATATTAATAATAGGATGTTAAAATTCACGTGATTAAAGTTCGGGTAAATTAACTGGTAAAAAAAATATTAAGTTATAAGGAAGTCTCCGACTTTTGTCTCTGTTCTACAAACTGTAGGTATGTCTAAATATACTCAGCCTATTCCGATCACTGGTTATCATTTTTCCGTTATACAGATTAGTACGACGAACAAGTCACAACTTGTCTTAGGGCGATTGTAGATGTGGTTTCATAAATTGATAGCATAACTTTTTTTACTGACTTCCAAAAAGGGAGGAGTTTTTCAATTCGGTTGCAGTTTTTTTTTAGTTTTGTTACCTCATTACTCCGTCATTTATGAACCGATTTGAAAAAAATCTATTTTTGTGTGAAAGGATATACGTTCCGATTGGTGCCATAGCAATTTCATCAAAATCGGTTCAGTGGTTTGGTTGTTAAATCAAAATAGCTGGGTTAAATAGAAAATATGTCATGCAAGTTAACGAAATTGTGTGTTTTGCTTTCCTGTGACCTTCCAGTGGTGTTGTTAGGTGTGGAGTACCACTAAAAAGTGAAATCAAAAAACTTTTATTACAAAAAAATACAACCGACTTCCAAATAAAAAAAAAAACAGAAAAAATAACTTTAATTTCGGAAGTCGGTGTTAAAAAACGAAGAAACAACCAAAACCAACTTGTAGTGAAGTTTTTAGTGTTTTTCATTTGGAAGTCGGTTGTATTTTTTCGTAATAGTTATTTATGATACTAGGGCGGTAAGTTGGTTTTTACAAACGAGAATTTTTAAAACCAATTTCCGCACGTGTGTCATTCAACGCCTTACAACACATTAACGAGAAAATAGTACAATAGGTAATGAAAGTCGCAACAATCTTTGACGTTCCTTATGAAAATAGCGCGAATTTGCAAATGGCGCCACGTGCGTGTAGTGCAAATTAGAACTACATCATTCGTCTCATTTTCTCTTTAGTATTAAAGTGAGACAAACGTATTGAGCAAAAGCGCTTCCAAGGAGGTTCGATTATTGTGAAACTCCTTGGTGGAATTCTTAATTTTTTTTACGGAAATAAAAAAAAAACAGTAAAGGATACGCACGGCGCTTTACAACGAGGAATGCCGTAAAATAGGTATTTAGATACCTACTCCATTCCGTTCCATTGTATGGTGCGTAATTTTTAACTTTCGAACCAGTAAATGTCTCCGGGAAATGGCAAACATCGTAAGATTATAAAATAACTTGAGAAATTGTAAACTCTCGATAAATTGTCAACTGAACATATGGAATACTTTTTTACGCATCAAAATTGTTGGTTTGGTTTACACAATTTATATGATATAAAAGCTTGTCACGAGATTTACTTGTGTAGACAAACAATTAAATTAAATAACTTGATGTGATTGATTTTAACTATAAAAATTTCAAAGTAAGTAAATACAAGTACTTAAATAGTTTTGATTTTTTAGATTTTCCATTTTCCATGACCTCGCTAAGGCGTTTGACACAGTACTAGTCTGTATCTCCAACCTTTTGACAAAATTGCATGGGTATTCAGGGCAAACAACTTGATCTTTCACAGATTTTCTAACAGATAGACCTCAGTCTGTTCTGTGTGTTAGTATCGGTGAGCACGTATATGTGATGATCTTCAGGTGTCTTATGGAGTCCCGCAGGGGACTATTATTGGACCTACATTATTTCTTTAGGCAGAGTTTAACAGTGTCTGTCACTAGCCTGCCTGTTTTCTTTCATCACAGTATAGTAAATGCCCACTTGTCAAATCAGCTAAATGTAGGTTTTCATTTGAGGAAAACATTCTCTCAAAAATTGCTTAAACTTATGTATATTTTTAAACAACTCAGACTGAATCAAGGCATAGTTAACTATGCCTTGATTCAGTCCATTGTGACCTATTGTGTATAATCTCATGGGGTGGCGCCGACAAAACAAAATTATTAGAATTGGAGCGAGCACAAAGGCTGATTTTGAAGGTTGGTTTTTTTAAGTCTAGACTTTTTTCTGCCTGGGAATTATATCAGGAAACTGAGGTACTAACTTTTAGACAGCTGTTCACACTATCAAACGTCTTTCGACAGCATACAGATGCATTTGTGTTTAATCAAGAAATTATCAACACGAGAAGGCACTATGACGTTTGCTAAACCTATAAAACTAGAACCAGAGTTGCACCAAAATGCTATAACTTTATTGGACCTATATTATAGAGATACAATCAATCGAATCTCCTCTCAGACCGGCTATGAGGTGAGAACTCTGTTCCTCATCAGTGTCCACTCCGGCCAGCCAAAAAAAGCAAGCCGGAGATGAGGAACAAGTCTTCTCCCGGAAAATCAGATCTGTGGGGTCGCTACTGCCAACAGTTCGCCACAAAACTGTCTTTCGGATTGTATCTCCCTTTGTCTGGCCCCTCACCCTAGGTATGAACTAAGTGTTCTGTGTACTAACAGTTCGCCACAAAACTGTCTTGCGGATTGTATCTCCCTTTGTCTGGCCCCTCCCTCTAGGTATGAACTAAGGTTTATTGGAGCGCGCAAGCCCCACCACGACGGCAACGTAGAGATACGGCGGTGGGGTTATTATTATTATAGTCTAACAGGAAAACGTACTGAGTACCTAATACTTTCCCATCCGGAATGCTTAACTAATCTCGTATAATAAAACGTATAGAATCAACAAATTAACATATCCAAGTACCTACAAATTCTAATGAGTCGTCATAAGGTATCTAGTATCTACACAGTTGTTATCTTATTTAAATTTCAATGGTATCTCGAGTCATATCACTATACGATGCAGTGTGTGTCTTGATAGCGAACGGTAAGCACTTACCTATAGTTTGAATAACATTATCCACAGAGCTAAGTAAAAACAGCCACATGGGCCGATCTGAAAGGTTAAGCAACGCTGACCGAGGTCGGATCATGGATGGGTGACCATCCGTATCATATAATCAGATCCCTCAGATCCCTCTGCATGCTCTTCACTATCATGAACGATCCTTGTGCTCCTGATTATTTAAAACAATATTTTAAAGTGTTGGGCAGTTCTCACAGTCTCAACCTTCGAGCATCTAAAAACTTACTTCTTCATATCCCTTCTCACCGCACCGGGTTTTTGTCTAATTCCTACGCTATTTCTACAATTAAACTCTGGAATATGCTTCCCCTTGACATCAAGAAGGCGGAGTCAAAATTTTCCTTTAAGCGTAAAATCCGTAAACACTACTTAAAAGCTTGTCATTCTTAGTCGTTCTTCGTCATGATTACTATGAATTCTCTTAATCGGTATNCTGGTGCGCCCTGGAAACTGGCGTTCCACAAGGCGGTATACTCTCTCCACTCTTATTTTCTCTATTTATAAACTCTATTACCACCATTCTAAAATGCTCTTACCATCTGTACGCTGATGACTTACAGCTCTACGCGCAAACTGACATTGACAACATGGACAACTGCATCGCATTGCTGAATGCTGACCTTCTAGCTATCAGCGATTGGTCAAGCAGATTTGGGGTTACTGTCAATGTCGGTAAATGTCAGGCTATCCTCATTGGTAGTTCATATTTTCTGCGTAACTTGGACACCAGCCAACTGCTGCCGCTTACTTTCAACAATACCGTAATCACTCTCTCGCCACACGTTAAAGACTTAGGTCTATACATTGATGACCGGTTAAGTTGGAATAAGCAGATTGCTCAGGTTAGCCAGAGAGTAACATTCACACTGCGATCTCTCTATAGATTCAAGCATTTTCTTCCTTCAAGCACTAAAATCACTTTGGTCCAGTCACTTGTGCTTCCTATAATTGATTATGCTGATGTTTGCTACTCTGATCTATCCCAAGAACTTCTCAACAAACTGGATCGACTTCTTAACAACTGTATTCGTTTCATTTTTGGCCTTCGTAAATATGATCACATTTCTTCCTTCCGTTCTCAGCTTAAATGGTTGCCTATCCGTCAGAGAAGATCCCTCAGATCCCTCTGCATGCTCTTCACTATCATGAACGATCCTTGTGCTCCTGATTATTTAAAACAATATTTTAAAGTGTTGGGCAGTTCTCACAGTCTCAACCTTCGAGCATCTAAAAACTTACTTCTTCATATCCCTTCTCACCGCACCGGGTTTTTGTCTAATTCCTACGCTATTTCTACAATTAAACTCTGGAATATGCTTCCCCTTGACATCAAGAAGGCGGAGTCAAAATTTTCCTTTAAGCGTAAAATCCGTAAACACTACTTAAAAGCTTGTCATTCTTAGTCGTTCTTCGTCATGATTACTATGAATTCTCTTAATCGGTATGATTATTATATATCATATTTATTAGTTTATTATTTTAGCATATATATGTATTTTATTAGTATTATATATATTATCTGTATATTCTTTCCGAAATGTTAAAATTCAATTTTGTATCTTAATTTTATTTATTGTACACCTACCACAGTATAGTCTTTATAACCCAAAGGTTGACTGGTAGAGAATGCCTTGATGCATTAAGTCCGCCCATGTACCACTATTGTACATAAAGTTTAAATAAATAAATAAATAAATAAATAATCGAGCCTCTTTCTAACTCCTCCGCTGTACTTTTCTGGTTAATTTCATCGTATCTCCGGGACTCGTCGAGCTTCATTGACTCGGCGGTTTTCAGGTGATCGCCTCTGTTGATTCTGGCTCGCAGGCGTTGCAATGTTTGGGAGTAGTGTAGCAGGGTGTCCCGTGAATACAAGCCAGTGGGGATTTTAACTACCTATGCCACTCAGCTGAAACTTGCGTGGTCACGAATTTTTTGGGAAAATTCACATGTACCACAACCACATCGCAGCGACAAAAAGTGGACAAGCAGTGTGAATAGTGTCGCTGCAGCTTCTTGCAGTTGCGTTGTTGTAGCTACAAAATGTCGATTTGGTTGCGTTGTCGCTAATAGTCACGATAGCGTTACGTTGTGGCTAGTGTTGGCACGCAGACAGGTCGAATCGGGCGCGCGGTACCGTTGCTTCGACGCAACGTCCTATTGTGGTGACCGGCCACATTTTGCTGGTGGTCGGCTGTGGTCGGGTAACCTACCATTGTATTTTTCGGAAAAATGTGGTGCCTGTGAATTAAACTATCAATTTAATAATTAATTTTCATACCAATAAGTGTACACCCACGTGTTGATAACTACGTGTTGTGGTGTGGTGTGGTTGTGATATATTCGTAGTAAGGCTTGTTTTACACGTACCACGACCACAGCACGTGGGCGGGCGCTAATTTGTATGAAAATATCAAGTTTGTTAAATTCACACGGATCACACTTTGCCGTCATTATCGACCGCGTGTGTGATACCGACTATATTGCAACTACATCGCAACCACAACGCAACCACAGACACCGCGAACTAGCGGCAGGCCACATTGAAACACATGCAGTTTGTAGTACCACAACGCAACCGCAAGTATCCACAGCGACACTATTCACACGTAACCACACCTTGACCACCTTTTGTCGCGACGGTGTGGTGTGGTTGTGGTACGTGTGAAACAATACTTACGGCTGAATAGCTTTTGCCAGCGGCTTCGGCTCGAAAGTCGGAAAAAATCCCAAGGGAACATAATCCAGGGATAGAACATTTCATCAAGATCTGTTTATTCGTTCTGGCATGATTCTCACCAAACCAATCGATCCAAACTTACGCATTTATAATAGGTAATAATATGATTTACAGGTATTACGTTAAGTAGGCATCTCAATTTTAACTTAATTTGAAGCGACTAAATACATGTAAACACGGAATTTAGTAACAAGTTGCAAGTTAAAATTTAGGATACAACTAAACAAGTTAATTAAAACTTTTTCTATTTTTCGGTGAAGTTTTGTATGGTGTCGGACGTAAAAGAAAAGTATCATCCCATCACTTCCCGTGGATGTCGTAAGAGGCGACTAAGGGACTCACCAGAGAATGGGCAGCAGCATTCTCTGTGCATTGCAACAGCTACACTGCGATCGCCAAACCGCCTGCCAAGCGTGGCGATTATGGCAAACGCCCCTTTGGGGGAGGCCTATGTCCAGCAGTGGATGTCTTTCGGCTGATATGATGATGATGATAGTGGCCGGGCATATCACTTGACACGTTTGGACAGGCACAATTAAGTTTCAACTCGCTTCTGCCAGAATGGCTTCACTCGCGTCAATGTCGGAAATAAAGCATATACAACCAACTTCCGGGATGAAAGGTAGCCTATATGCCATGTAATCTATCCTGGGCCAAATTTTATCCAGATCTGTTCAGCCATTCTGGCGTGATTGAATTACAAACACTATCTATCCCAACTTTTGCATTTCAAATGCTTACGTATGGTGAACCGCTCGAATTCAATTTATTTTTTATTTAAAAAAGGCACTCCAACGACTTATTCACTATTAACATACAACAAAGAACTTATTATCTATTAGTATAGTGAATTTGTCACTTAAAGAAGTACACAGCTTAAACATAAATCACTACAAATTTTGAGATCCTTAAACTAAACTCATTTTTTGCTACAGTGAAAGATAAATGAGAGCTACTTTACCATATGAAGACTATATAAAAGAAAAGACTACATCAGATTTACTTAAATAATTAATAATAATCAGTTTAAATTAAGTGTGATATGATAGTAAACGTAAGAATGTTTGGGCATCATAAGTTTTTTACGGAATTGGCAAAATATGTCGGCAAAGATGTCAATGTTGCTGCTACCGTGGATTATTTTATTATAATCAGCCATAAATCGGTTTGTTGTATAAGTTTGTTCGTGATGAGGACATAACAAGTATATCTGGTTTGCGAAATGAGCTACCAACAGTAGCTGAAACGTCATGTTACAAAGGCAAATATGACGTTTCAGCTACTGTTGGTAGCTAATTTGACAGTTAGATAAAGTTAGATACGTTATTGAGACCGGCTGCTAGTAATATTGAGCCTAGGTACAGTGATACTAAGTTCAGATAATAGCTGAATTTGTTTGTCAAGTGTTACTTCTTAAAAAATTCCAAGTGGACGGAAGATACTCCACTTAAGTTTGTGATTTGCTAGCTCGTGAAACAAAGTGGTAATAACACCATATCTTATCATTGTATTTAAGTTCTGTTATAGTGTTATTTCCTTAATTATTTCAACGTTAATTTCGTCCTAAATATCCTGGCGTCGTTGTTCGTTCTTCTGTCAGCGTGGTCATGGTGGACATTTGCCAGATTTAATTTTTCATATATAATTGCTAAACCTTACTCGTTGTAATACAATAAAAATTGGAATCATCTTCATCTAAATTCTTTCTTTTATTTTGTTTTTTTTAAAAACAAAGTTCTTGTTGAAAACCCCTTTATTTATATGGCCTACAGATAGTTGCTCCGGGTCTGACTGTTTGTGTATATGTGAGTTTATTTATTTATTAACACTTTACGCACACAAATGTACAGAGGCGGACTTAATGCCATAGGCATTCTCTACCAGTCAACCTTTGGGGTGATGCAGAGAATGGTGGTAGGTGCAACATGGTGAATAAAAAGGGATTGATATTTAATTATCACATTCAAACATTTAAATAAATAAAACGAATATATAAACTATACATACAATATAAATATATAATAATTACTCAAATTAACAAGATAAATAAGTTAGTAAGTTTATGTATTTGTAAACGCACTCACGATACAGGAGAAACATATATATTTTTAAAGATATGTATTTATAATCTTACGGAGTTTTTTAGAATAGGTCCTCAGTAACACTTGTCCATATTTGAGTCCCCTGACACTATTGTAAAGACAATCTGTTAATATGAACCCATACCAAAGCTAAACTGGGAAAAAAAACACAGCAGTGAACGTGTTACAAGGGAAATCAGTAAAAAGACTTAATAACTGCAACCATTGTGCGCCACTTCTGACCGCCATTTCTGACCGCCATAATCACATAATGTTCAACAGTAAATTGTTGATTGTTAACAGTTTACTCACTCGCGCGTGTATTGTTAGTAATGTGTATGGCTTTGGAACAAAAAGGTGTATCAATGAGCGTTTACTGAAATTGCCAGTGGCGGCCTTACAGGGTGGCGAGCGGGGCAACCGCCCGGGGCCTCGCTCTTACAGGGGCCTCGCGCTACCAGAGTTTTTTGGTATTGTGTTGAAAATCTTCATGGATGTCCTCGTCCTGCGGCGGACGGAGGAACCTGTCAGGCTTCTACTGACTAAAACCACCTCGTGTTCCCTCGCACACTTACACCGGGGGCTACGGGAGCACTTAAGCAATCTTCAATGCAGCCCCCGCCTCAGCGAGCCCTGTCTGGTCAAGCTGGGGAAATGAGGTGTTTAACTCCCCCTGAGACGTATAAGTGGGGCGCACGTGGAACGATACGCGCCACTACCTCGGATCCTTTATGATGGGGGGCGGCAGAGTCTCTGGACCCATTTAGGGGGGCCGGAAGAGGGCATTATCTGCTTTCCGCCAACGCTCGGCGTGCCTGCTGCGGGCCGACAGGGCACTCGAAATCTCTCTCTCCCGTTCCCGGGCTTAGTTACTTCCTCTAACTTCTTATCAAAACTTTATTTATTTATTTAAACTGTATGTACAATAGTGGTACATGGGCGGACTTAACTTTAATTTATTTTTCTTTTTTTTTCAGATAAAATGGTGCTCATCAAGTTCAAACCTCTCTCAGCCAGACACAGAGACTCAGTATACTTATAAGTGAAACAAAAAACAATTAATTAGTCTTAATTTATAAAAAAAACTCTAAAAGTGATATTAGTTCTAGTCAATATTAATTCAAATTAATTAAAAATGGAAAACACGGACCCTGAAGCTAGGCTGAACTCAAACTCGGTAAGTTAAATTCAGTTTATAGTTTTTCAGCACATTCTTAGTAAACACAATAATTATTTATTTACAACTTAACTTAATTGTAAATAATAATTTACAATAATTATTATTTACAATTAAGTTATAAACAACATTTACTATGGAAACCCTGAAATCGCGAAAACAAAAATCAACCGCCCCTTAAATTCATGTTTGCATAACTCGACAAAATGTACAGACGGCATATCAAGCTACCCGAAACTGTCAAATTTTCCCAATCAACCTTGAATCGCCATTTTATTATAATCCACAATTTCTCTCAATGAGAGATTATAGACTATCAAATTTTGATGCGTAAAAAGTATTCCAAATGTTCAGTTGACAATTTATCGAGAGTTTACAATCTCTCAAGTTATTTTATAATCTTACGGAGTTTGCTATTTTCCGGTGACATATACAAGACTAGATTGCAATAAGATTAGGGTCCAACCTTTGGATGTTCTCTAGGATAAGTGAAAAAAAGTTTATAGTTTTTGGAACCTGTGTGTGCGAATTTACAAACCGTTTCGTTGGCGGATCCAGGGAGGGCTAAGGGGCTCAAGCCCGCCCAAAAGCCCCAGATTTCTTTGGTAGTCTACAACCAAGTCATTGAAGAATTTATGAAAAGAAATCCAAGGACGCTTATTTTAATATACTTTATTGTACACCTAATAATAAGAACAGGCTTGTTATGCGTTTAGAAAAATACAATTTTACGTGCTATTTTCATTGTTAACTTTGCTAAAACCCACCCTCAGCGGGGTCAAGCCACAATCCTGGATCCGCCCCTGCAACTAAGTCTGTCAGGCTATCAGCTTACGCAACAGGATACGTTGGCAACTTTACAGACAAAAATACCCTACTTAATGTATTTTCCCTATTTACGGTTAATATTATCACCGTATGTTATCCTTTGGTCAGTGCACAGATAAATGGGACACTCGTAGGTTGGTAATCATCTAATGACTCTTCTTGCTCTGGGTGGAGTGGAAGAAAGTGTCAGACTCTTACTGACTAAGGTCCATCCATGTTCCTCCAAATGCCCTTTGCGTTCCAGGGCCTCGGTGACTCTTTCGAACAAATTCCGCAACCCTGGCTCTGGCCCTAGCGGGCCCCGTCTACTATGCTGACTTCTCTTTGAGGCACGCGCGTGGAACACAACGCGCCATCGACCCGGGCCTGGTTCTGATCGGATAGCGAAGCACCCAATGCTCGATGTCCGCAGTCCCGCGTCTACGGTGGCCGGGAATCGTCCGGCGACTCCCGATGCCCGGGGCGTCTTCTTCTGTTACGCATTCACCCTTAAATGGATGAACCGATTTTAATGAATTTTGGTACAAAGATAGATATGGCTACGTACCCACAAATAGGCTACGTTTCGCGAAAATATAACACGAAAAGCAAGCGAATCCGCGGTCAAAAACTAATAAGGAATAAAACTACATCATACTAAAAACAAAACCTTTTGAAAGTAATTAACATATTTACGTACCTACATAGATAAGATATAAACTAGATTATTTTAAGTATTTCAGATTCCTATTTATCAACAAAAACAAATGATAAGCATTGTTTTTCATTCTTTCCGGGATGTCCCGCAGGTTGACGTAGGTCCTAATTTTAGGTGTCTTGGGCAGGGGCGTAGTTACCACCGTATCAGCCGTATCAAACATACGGGGCCCCCGGGTTACAAGGGCCCCGACGTATGGACGCAAAGCTATAAATTTAATCGCGCCATCTCCTTCGTGGCCTGCCAAGACAGTTCTGAGTTAGTAGGGCCTATTTTGTTTTAAAATCAATACCACTAAAAACGGGACCCCTAAATATGTTTGATACAGGGCCCCTCTGAGACTAGCTACGCCACTGGTCTTGGGTAAATAGCTTCAAGGTTAAATAACCGAGCCGAGATCGGTCCTTGGATGGGTGACCAGCCAGTAAATATGTCGCAGCCGAATAGCTTAATCAGCCGTTTAAATGTTTGCCTAGCCTTTTCATTTAACTGCACCGATTTTGCAGCGACCTGAGTGACATCTTTGGTTCAATATCATTTAATGACTTGCCACTTATGTCGTTGATTAAACAGCGCAGTTCAATGAAATGGCTGAGCTTGTTGATTAAGCTAGTTGGCTGGGACCTGCGACACATACATACGGAGACCCCTCCGTGCCTCAAAAAGCAAGTAAAGCCGCGGTGACACACACAAAGTCAATTTTGACTATGTAGTTTTGACAACTACTTTGACGCTACTTTCGTGTGACAAAGTGCACATTGAAACCTGTGGTTCTCAAAGTGGACTTGAATAGCGTTCTTTTGGCTTAGCCTTTATGTCTAGTTTACACAGTGCGAGCTAGCTTGCAAGTCAGCCTGCGGAGCAGCTGCAATGCAGTAACTCGCATCGTTTGGACGCATCCGAGTTACTTTAACATTTTTCGTTTTCACTCGCCCGCTTGCCTGACAGTACGATCTACTCTTATTTACGTCTGTCGTCATCCTCCGATTTACGAATCTGAGGGTGCCTCTATCGACCGGGGGAACCAATATAAGGAAAATGAAAAAAAAACAAAAACAAAAACAAGGAATAAAAGTTTAAACCCGTTGGCAGTTTACTGGAACCATTTGGGTCCACTCGGACGAAGTCAAGAGAGAGTAATGTTACTTCTAGGCTGGATTCTCGACTAACGTAAGTTCTCAATTAGGAAAATTGTGAATATACTTATATGTCACCGGAAAAATAATATCTTGGGACAACTCACACACGGTCATCCGATCCCAAATTAGGCAGAGCCTGTGCTATGGCAACCAGACAACTGATAAACATACTTAAATATTTCTCAATACATACATATTATAGACAAATTACACCCAGACACAGAACAAATGATCATGCTCATCACACAAAGATTTGTCCTGGGTGGGAATCGAACCCAGGACCTCCGGTTAAGCAGTCAGGGTCACTAACCACTCGACCAACAGGCCAGTCAATACCAACCAATACCAACAGGCAAACTCCGTAAGATTACAAAATAACTTGAGAGCTTGTAAACTCTCGATAAATTGTCAACTGAAAAATTGGAATATTATTTTACGCATCAAAATTTGATAATCTACATATAATATCACCGTGTCGGTTCGAGAAATTGTGGACTGACATAAACTGGCGACCAATCAGCACTCTGGTGTACAATTTATCTGTTTTGGTGTGTAGTTAAATTGGAAACTTGGCCCCTCATTGGTCTTTGCTGGTGTGAGCTCATATCTGAACAGACCGATGAGACCCTTCTTGTTTCCAGGTTTACTGTCACGGGAAAACGGATAAATTGTAGACTTGTGCTCCGATTGGTCGCCATTTTATGTCAGTCAACAATTTCTCGGAATGACTTCGAGATATCAAATTTTGAAGCGTAAAATAGTCTTCCAAATGTTCAGTTGACAATTTATCGAGAGTTATTTTACAATCTTACGGAGTTTGCCATTTGCCGGTGACATATATATACAAATAATGTCTAACATAACCAGGTGGTTATCGATTTTATTTATCGTCTGAAACGATTTCTTGTTTTACGACAAAACTCGTCGCTAACGAATCCAATCAAGTTTGTTTTGGTTTAAATATTGTTGAAGCTCAACACAATGAATTTCTCAACAATATGGATGTTTTAAATCGTAATTTAAACAAAATTTATAGTTAGAAGAAGTATTTTTTTAATTTGTTTTTGGGCCATGTCAAAAACGCTCTACACACCTAAGCCCGCCGGCGAACCAGGCGGGCAAGGCGGCTTGATTTTAACGATCTTGCTGGAAAATAGTCCGGCTCGCAACTTCTAAAGCCGCTGGCACTATTAGTCTGAACTTTGGTGCCACCATTGAGCACAAAGCCCAAACTGCGGCCAAAAAGCTGGGCATCCTAAATAGAGTGAAGCGATACTTCACGCCTGGACAGCTTTTAACCCTCTACAAAGCACAAGTCCGATCCTGCATGGAGTATTGCAGCCACCTTTGGGATGGCTCAGCTAAATACCAACTTGCCGCGCTTGACTCGGTGGAACACAGAGCTAAAAGGCTCATTGGCGACGTAAGACTGGTGGATGCCAAGCTTCACAGCTTGGCTCATCGCCGCAAGGTTGCCTGCTTGTCGGTCTTCTACAGATTGTACTTCGGGGAGAGTGTCCAGGAACTCCACGACCTCATCCCACCGGCCCCCTTCTACCATCGGACATCTAGACGCACTGCAAGTTACCATCCCTACCTTGTTGCTAGGCTAGGGTTGTTGTTTAAACGTTTCCAAACGTCTTTTATAATGCGCACAGCAAAGGAGTGGAACTCTCTGCCTGCGTCTGTGTTTCCGAACGCATACAACCCTAATCTCTTCAAAATTAGAGTGAACAGGCTTCTTCTGGGTAAGCTCGCTCCATCGTCGACTTTGTCTCTGTCATCTATGACCTAGACTAGAGTCAAGAGCAAACCCATAT
>NDFZ01005390.1:117066-138359 GCA_002192655.3 Mamestra configurata | reverse complement strand
ATCTGCCTAGCCTTTTCCCAATTATATTGGGGTCGGCTTCCAGTCAAACCGGATTTAGCTGAATACCAGTACCTATTTTACGTTGATCTGCTGCCTACCAGACATCCACAACCCATTAACTGGGTAACACGGTACTCCTTGGCAAGACTGGTGTCAGATTATCTGGCTTCTGACTATCCGTAACGACTGCCAAAGATCTACAAATGACAGCCGGGACCAACGGCTTAACGTGCTTTCCGAGGCATGGAGGAGTCTCGGTATGTTAAGATGGTCACCCATCCACAGACCAACCTCTGCAAGCGTTGCTTAACCTTGAAGACCAACCCATGCGGCTGTTATTATTTAGCCACGAGCAAGAGCAAACCCATTTTAAATAATAAAAAAAAAACTAAGCCTAAAAGGTTCGTGCCAACTTAGGTGTGTAGACAGCTTTAATAGCATGTTTCACACAACACCCTATTAATTCTCCCGACCGAATGTCGGTTACGGTGGCCCATCTCAATGGAGATAAGCCAAATACCACAGTATAAATAAGAACAGTACAGAAACTAAGCCTAGTTGATGAAACAATTACCTACCCTATCGATTTGGGGATTTTAGAGGAGGTATTATCAACACTATGTTACTTACTTCCACGAACATTAGGTAAATCTAGTCTACCTATTCCGATCTCTGGTCATAACGAACCATAGTATCATTGTTTATTTTATTGCACACGCATAGCAATAAAGTAAGCTAGAGTGCCCATAAATACTTGTAAAAGTACTGTTTGTCACGTCTCGGTGTTAAAGTCATTGAGTTTACGATGCGAAATGTCTTCAAATGAAACGGTTTGTTTGTTGTAAGAATTATTTAATTTGCTATGCTGATATTAAGGCAACAGTCATTGTATTATGAGATCATTTGTAATTATTACAGCCTGTAAATAAACGTACAGTAAGGAGAGAATCTCGTGGTTAAATAATATCAGCCTCACGGTTCGATCTTCGATGTTAAGTGCTTGCCTAGGTCTGTCTGTGGATGGGTGTGCATCTTAACATACCGAGACTCGGAAAGCACGTCAAGCCGTTGGCCCGGCTGTCATTTGTAGATCTTTGGCAGTCGTTGTGGAGGTCTGGTTGTGGAGGTCTGGTGGGCAGTCACTCCACGTAAAATACTGGTATTCAGCTAAATCCAGTTTGACTGGATGCCGACCCCAATATAGTTGGGAAAAGGCTAGGCAGATGATGATCATCCTCTTGCCTGATACATCTACTAATATTCCTCGATTTCCGAGATTTAAACCAATCGTATGGTTAATTTTTTTTAAGGGTATTAATCAATTTGACATTTAGTATAACATCTTATGATAATTTAATATGACCTGTATGTAATGAATCTGACATAACGACATTCCATGATAATTCAATATGACCTTGTATGTATACTAAATCTGACATTTCAATTTGTTATTTAGCTTCAATTTATTATAATATTACTGAAATTATTGATTTGTGAGTCTTAAAGTCGTTATATTTGCACACCATCAGGTAATAGTACAGTGTATCTATCGAACATTATTTGTAACACCTTTATCAACCTGTATTATGCAAATAAAATATTTGATTGATTGATTGAAAGTCCGTGAGGAAAAGCGGAACCCACGAGATCCTCAGGCATGAGAATGAAGATGAATTAAAATGGCTACAATTTAAATGCGTACCAAGTAAAATATGTTAACTTCAACTTAAAAAAAAAACGGGTTGTCCGGGAGTGCCGGCAGAAGTGAAAACTTGAACATTAACGTTGTGCATTTTTGATATTTTGAAATGGTTAGGGAATAATTATTTCGCACGAATTGCATATGCATGCATTGAGGTATACATTTTCGCCGCGCGGTAGAAAGAGAGGGGGATATTACCTCCTCTCCTACTCACCCTCCGTCTTACGAATTTTCGATAAGGTCACCTGTCCTGACGCGAGTTTAAATTTTTTTTACCCATCCCAAAAAGTGCAAAACGCCGCTAAAGATGTTTTCACTTCAATAAACCCAGTCTATACCGAGGTGCCTAAAGAAAAACGTTTTAAGTTCCAAAATAATTAAACACTCATCAGAATAATTGTACGTGTTGTATTTATATTCTTTTTGCCTACCAAAATGGATAACTGCTCACCAAATCTTGTTTCCCTGAAATACAATGTTACTTCTGTTACTAGGAGAACTTGGATGCAAGAGCGAGCTAAGCGAGCTCGGGACTCGGGGCACCCTGACTCGGACAGGTTAGGTTAGAAGGGGATGGCGGGGTTTAGTGAGTGAGCGAAGCGAGCAAATCAGACCCCGCTATCCTGATTGTTTTTTTAAACCATAGACACCATTTATCCATTCTGGCAGGTATTTCAAATTCTTTGGTAGTAAAATAGGTACTTTTCTGGTAGGCGTTTAAACACAAGCCAATTAAAATTAAGGCTCTGAATCTAAACTAATATTATTAAAATCTAATTCAAAAGTCATTTATTCAAATTAGGCTGAGTGCCAGCACTTTTTGACTACATAAAGACAGTCCCCCAAAACGCCCGCCCGTCACCACTTCCTAGTGTTTTAGCTGGGAAGAAGAAGTGGCGCAACAAACTCCCCAGTATCTATAAACTCCAATTATATGTTTAATAAACTAGTCAGTGGGTCATTTATATTTTCTTCAGTCATTGGCATGTTGTTACTACGTTTATGTTGTTTAATATTATTAAATAGCAAGCTAAGTATATGACAACATACAATGTTTTATTTAAATAACAATAAGAACTATTGATTCAGAAAAATAAAAACATTTTCCAGTTGAGTTTGTGCTCTGCAACGCAGTGGTTGTAATAAAAATAACAGTAGTTTGAGTGTCGTGATAAAACTGTTTAAATTGGAGACTTATAGTAGTTTTTTGTTAAGAAAGAAACAATAATAAGGTAACAAATTGTAAAGTGAACTTACGATAAATTAGGTACAAGTAGGGTAGAATATAGGTTAAGCAACGCTTGCTGAGGTCGGTTTGTGGATGGGTGACCATCTTAACATATCGAGATTTCTCCGTGCCTCGGAAAGCACGCTAAGCCGTTGGTCCCAGCTGCCATTTGTAGATCTTTGGCAGTTACGGAATGTCAGAAGTAAGAAAATCTGACACCAGTTTAGCCAAGAAGTACCGTGTTACCCAGTTAATGGGTTGTGGAGGTCTGGTAGGCAGCCGCTCCACGTAAAACACAGGTATTCAGCTGAATCCGGTTTGACTGGGAGCCGACCTCAATATAGTTGGGAAAAGACTAGGCAAATGATGTAGGGTAGAATAAACCTCTCTCGTCTCAACGGAGATTATCCAAGTTCGCAGGAGGTATGAAAGAGCACAAGTCAAAGTCAAAGCATTTATTTCAAATAAACCATTAACAGGTACTTTTGAATTGACAAAGTCAGTCCGTCAAAAACATGAAGCTATTTACACGTTCGAAAGCGTAGATCTCTATGGAGAAGAACGTGCAATGATGTTTACAATAATCCTGATTACATTAACCTTGTTGCTTCTATATATGAGAACAATGTAAAGAAAGACAAAACAATGAATAGTATCAAAACATTAAAATGAGGCAGTGGCAACTAAGGGATGACCAGTCTCCACTGACGGCGCCCGTTCACGAACATGACGCGTGCATCAGCACCATTCAGCTCAACCATTTTGAAGGGATAGCAAGTGATAGCCTCAACATAGGTGCACTCCTCCAGGTGTTCCTTAACTCTGATATTCCATGCAACGTGTAACAGAATAAACGCAATACCTGAAAAGGGTTCATTGTACTCATCATTATGAAGACTTTTACTGTGGAACCAGACCAAAAAAAATTGTGCGGTCAGGAACAAAGTTCCGTAACTAATACATTTTCATGAAATTTACACGTGTCTGTACGTTGAGGTTATATGATAAAGAGAGACAGGGACAGAGAGAGAGAGAGAGAGAGAGAGAGTTGCGCACCCGGTTGCGCGCTCACTTGCTCGTGTGCTCTTTTGCTTGTAGTAGGCTCACGATACACACTCGATTTCTACCCAATCGCACTACCTGTAAGCCGCGTTGATGAACTTCGTTCCATACCATTTAATAATAGGTAGACAGTTGAAATTTTCACAGAGATTTCTATTGCCGCTATAACAACAAATACTTGATTGCTATATTGATAGCATATAATATTAACGAGGTTATAGCTAATATAACAAGTATTAGGTTAAGTGACGAGCCAGTGTGCCGGATAACTCTTTAAACTGAACTGCAAGACAACAGAAGTTACCCCTCTTAATAACCAATTATTATTAGTGAATAATAACAAGGTATCTTCTGGCGATTTAGTTCATGGTAAAAATCCTAAGGGAGGGCAACACACTTTAAAATTATTTTATCAAAATATTCAAGGTTGCGCTTCCAAATTACTTGAAATAGAAATATTTTTAGAAAAAACCAGGTTTGATGTAGTTTGCTTAACTGAATATTGGTTAAAAGATTACCAAGTAGAATCCATTAATTTTGAAAATTATTGTGTAGTTAGCCATTTCAGCCGACAATACATGGACATGGAGGATCATAAATTTTAATTAAAAGTTATATTAAGTCTAAAGAAAGAAAAGACATTGTTAAACTATGGGTGGAACACACCATTGAATTGTCCTGTGTTGAGCTAGATAAGCATGTTGTAGTATGTGTCTACAGACCTCCAAGTTACCAGAATCTATCTGTGTTTGATTCTGTAATGGAAGATGTGTTAAAAAAAGTTAGTACTAGCAATAAATCAATAATTATGTGTGGCGACTTTAACATTAACTTACTAGAGACAAACTCAAATAGTATCAGATTATTAAGTCTATTTAAATCATTTAATTTGTTAAATGTTTATATTGAACCTACTCGAGTTTCAGCTACTTCTGCGACTTGCATAGACAACATATTTTGTAATTGTGATTACTTACATAAAGAAATATTAAATAAGCTGCCCTCTGATCACAGTGGACAATCAATAACGTTTTGCACCTACATTCCTTTACAAAAAAATCTAATTAAATTTAGAGCGATAACAGATAAAAATTTAGAAAAACTTAATAATACTTTATCCAGTAAACTATGTGTCCAAAGTTTTAATAACATAGATGACCCAAATGAGTTTTACGCCGAGCTTTTTTCATTACTAAACACTTTTCCAATTAAGTCTAAAAGTATTAACACTAAGTTTATATTTAGTGATTGGGCAACTCCAGGCATTCGCATAAGTAGGGAAAAGCTATACGAACTATATGGCCTAAAGCAACATGTGAATAATATAAGCTTTCATAAGTATGTTGCGAAATACTCAAAAACGTTTAAAAATGTATGCAAAACAGCTAAAGCTCTGTTTATTAGCAATAAAATAAAATCGGCAGATGACAAAATAAAAACTACCTGGAAAATAATAAATAATGAAACTGGTAGTAAGAAAAAGCGTGAAACTGAATTTAATTTAAATACTGTACATGGCCCCATAAACTCAGATGCAGAGGTAGCTCAGGAATTTGAAAACTTCTTTGCTGATATTCCTCGTAAAACGACAGAGGCTCTTAACTCGTCACCCGCGCTCTCTGCTGCCTTACTTCGGAAGAACGTCAAGGTATGTCCATCAGAGTTCAAGTTTCAACATACAAACCCCCAGGCCATTATAAAAGCTTTTATAGATCTTAAAATTAAATCAACAGAAGATCTTTGGGGAATGTCTGTAAAAGTCTGTAGATCTATAATTGAAACTATTGCTCCCTACTTAGCTCTCATATTTAACTCGAGTGTGGATCAAGGAGTATTTCCTGATCTCATGAAACACAGTAAAGTCGTTCCACTGTTTCAATCGGGTGATAGTAATGAACCCAACAATTATAGGCCGGTGTCAATCCTGCCGGTTCTCAGTAAGGTGTTCGAAAAGTTAATGCTTAATCAGATGTTACTTCACTTTAATAAAAATTCCATCTTTCATGAACAACAGTACGGTTTCACCAAAGGGCGTTGTACAACTGACGCCGGTGTCACCCTAATAAAGAACATCTTTAACGCCTGGGAAGATTCAAAAGACGCCATTGGAATCTTTTGCGACCTCTCGAAGGCGTTCGATTGCGTTAACCATGAGACTCTTTTGTTGAAACTCGAGCATTATGGGATTAGGAATACATCTCTTGATTTGATTAGATCATACTTGAAAGACAGACAGGTTAAAGTCCAGGTAAACGGTGTAAACTCACTAGGGTCTGAAATGAAAATGGTCGTTCCGCAAGGTTCAATATTGGGTCCATTCCTCTTTTTAGTAAATATAAACGATTTTCCCGAATTGCTTCAAAATCAACCAAAGATGGTGCTATTTGCTGATGACACACCATTGATATTTAGGATAAACCGACGGTCACAAAGTCTTGATGATGTCAATAACTCTATTCATCAGGTCCAACTTTGGTTTACGGCAAAAAACTTAGTACTTAGTAAACCAAATGTATTAAATTTACTTTACCAAATGTTAGAAGCAACGAATGTGACATCGTATTGAATGGACAAAAACTAGAATTTATTGATCAGACATAACATCTCTCGCGGGGCGGTTAAGCTCAGCCGCTTATGCTGTTAGAAAGATAAGACAGTTAACAGATGTAGAAACCGCGCGCTTGGTCTATTTTAGTTACTTTCACAGCATTATGTCGTACGGTATTTTGCTGTGGGGTCGTGTTGCTGACATTGAATCTGTATTTATTTTGCAAAAGCGTGCTGTTAGAGCCATTTATAATCTTCGTCGCCGCGATTCTCTTAGGGAACTTTTTAAAAAGATTAATATTATGACAGTACCTTGTCAATTCATTTATGAGAATATTATGTATGTAACAAAAAATCGACATCTCTTTAACAAAATTAGTGATAGACATCATTTTAATACTAGAAATAAAAATAATTTAGATCAAACATTTTATAGATTAGCCAAAGTACGAACATCTTTCATGGGGTACTGTGTTAAATGTTACAACAAATTACCTTTGGACATATTAGAACTAAATGAAAGAAAATTTAAAACTTACATTAAAACCACACTTTGTAAACAAGCATATTACAAACTAGATGATTATATTAAAGATAAGAATGCTTGGAAACATGCTGGTCCTGCTCCATAGGACAATCGAGGGTATAGTAGAAAAAGTCAAACTTGTTTTATTTACTGGTGTACTTTCAGGTTTTTAATATGTAATTTAACTCACACACTGATCCATTGTTTTTAAATATATTGTATATATGTGAGTACCATGTCCCTTACTAGCAAACTTAATTTTATCTCTGCTGGTATTGCTTGGTTGTATAGTATATAAGTGTGTGCTGTATATTAGTGTAATGTTGGATGCATTGTGCTCACATAATATAATCAATTGATCAATGTACCTATGTATACAAAATATTGTAAAACTTATATTTGAAAAGAGTAACTATGGAGTTTCTTGTCCGTTCTTCCCCATAAAAATCTACTTTTTGCGAATGGACAACTAGAGTCACTTATATTTTAATTTTAAACTGTAAATTTGACGTTCAAAAGTGCCTTTTAATGGTCTAGTAACTAGACCATTAAAAGGCACTTATTTCAACTAGACTCTAGTTGAAATAAATGAATTGACTTTGACTTTACTTAATAACAAATTAAATTAAAAATTAAAGGGGGCTCCCATACAAGAAACGTGTTTTTTTCTTTTTATGAAAGAAAGAAAAGAAGAAAGAAAAATGTTTATTTGGGACTCGCACAAGACGGTACGGAACTCTTCGTGTGAGAGTCCGACTCGCACTTGGCCGGTTTCTTATAAAGTTGCATGACCAACTAGAAACTAAAATATAGTGACTATATACCAAAAGCCATTTGAACAGTAGCAATTTGTAAAATAAAAACATAGTATTGCAAATAGTTGCAGAAATTCATTTGAATTAGTTAGGTATAAAGTGTTTATGGATTAGCAGCGTATTTATTACAATACTAGCTTCTGCCAAACGCCTTCTCCCGCGTGAATGTAAGAAATTATCCCAAGGGAACATACTCCCGGCATAAAGTAGCCTTTATGCTATTCCAGACCATAAGCTATCCCTGTGCCATCAATTTTATTCAGATCCGTTCTGCAGTTCCGGCGTGATTGAACCAAACTTTTGCATTTATAATAGTAGTAAGATTGACCGAAGGGCTGGCTTTTACCTTGGTCAAAGAATAAGCATTGCCATACAACGTGGCAATGCCGCCAGTCTTTTGGGTACACTTCCAGTCGACAGCGATGCGGATGAATTTTTTGACGCCATATTTTAGGGTTAATTTAGTTAGGAGTTTCTATTTTAATTTCTAGTGTTTATAGTTAGTTAAGTGTTTAAAGTTGTAATGGTGTTGTTAAAGTAAGATTACATTTAAGCTTTTTTTATTTTTTTATTTTATTTAATATGGGTTTGCTCTTGACTCTAGTCTAGGTCATAGATGATAGAGACAAAGTCGACGATGGAGCGAGCTTACCCAGAAGAAGCCTGTTCACTCTAATTTTGAAGAGATTAGGGTTGTATGCGTAGTAGTTTCTAACAACCGTATAAATAATATTATATGCTTAACCTTTTATACCCCATGTCACTTATATGTGACAAACGAAAGCTTACCCTGTACGCCAGACGTCACAAATACGTATGTGACAAAAAGTACGGCGAACTTGTGGCTTGGCGGTGGGGGCACGCCGATGCGTTTATGCTCTGGCGTTCAAAAGGTTAATAAAGTAGTAGCTGTAGTTAAGATCATCGATCTATGGAGCAATCAGGGCGTTAAGTGTTTTTAACCACTGTGAGGATCGCCTGGAGGACACGGTGGAGGTCTGCCCTGCTTGGGCTGAGCACCGCCGTGCCAGGCGATCGGTGGCGTCGACCTTTCGCGTCCGACCCTGGTTAAATCCATGGTCCGAGTGAGGAGGCTTGGGAAGCGGTCTCCTTGAGGAGGCGGGCCGCGCGAGGGAAAGGCAAGGCCTGCGCCCCAACCGCCGCTACAGGAGAAGACGCCCCGGGCGTCGGGAGTCGCAGGGTGATCCCCGGCCACCGTAGGCGCGGCGACCGTTGGGTGGCTCGCTGTCCGATGGCCACCAGGCCCGGGTCGATGGCGCGTTGTGTTTCACGCGCGCCTCAAAGAGATCTCAGCATAGAAAACGGAGCCCGCTAGGGCCAGAACCTGCCAGGGTTGCGGAATTTGTTCGAAAGAGACCGCGGCCCTGGAACGCAAAGGGCTTTAGAAGGAACACCGATGGGTTTTAGTCAGTAAGAGTCTGAGACGCCCTTCCGCTTCACCCAGAGCGGAAGAACTAATTTGATGATTTCTTATCCTTAAAAAAAAAGTGTTTTTAACCAAGAATCTTTGTTTTTGCAGAGGCCAGAAGCCAATGAAGTCGAAATGGATGAAGTCCGGAAAAACGGAAAAAATGGCAACGTAAGTATTATTAATAACATCTAAATATAACTTGTAATATGCTAGTTGAAGTTTACTAACCCCATTAGGTGTTGCCTTTTATTCCAAGATCCCAGAGCTCCAGACTTTACTTGTTTTCTCAGTAACAAAATGTTTGGGATAGAGTAGTGTTAGTCATATACTTTAAACGGATCTGTAGCAGAATCTATACCGCCAGCAGCAAACTACGTCAAAGAAATCCTACATCGATGTATCACAGTTTTTCGTGCGATTTGCAACAGCCCAAATATCAACCATTGGGCACCAGACACA
This sequence comes from Mamestra configurata, assembly GCA_002192655.3. NCBI lineage: Eukaryota > Metazoa > Arthropoda > Insecta > Lepidoptera > Noctuidae > Mamestra > Mamestra configurata. The sequence continues at coordinate 128,588 of NDFZ01005390.1, read as the reverse complement.
ACAACCGTCTGGTCGGAGGATCCTCCCTTTCCTCCTCAAACTCAAACTCAACTTTTGAGTTGAGTTTAGTTAATGCTTTGGCATTTATTTCAATTAAACCATTACATGCACTTTTGAATAGTCAAGTTCGGTCTGTCCAAAGAGATGAAGCTAATTACACGTTCCAAAGCGTAGATCTCTATGGAGAAGAACGGGCAAGAAACTCCACGGACACTCTTTGAAATCAATATATTTTTTGTCCAATGATATGGTTACATCATTCGTGTGAAAATTATACAACATACATATATGTGAGAACGATGTAGGAAGACTACTTGCATGATGAAGCGTCAGAAGTAAAAAAAAAAGCAACAATTTAAGGAACAAATAATTGAAATAAGCAGGTAGCTGAGACATGACCGGTCCTAGCTGACGCTGCTCGCTCAGCAATATGACGCCTGCGCTAGCACCCATTTTCAATGAAGGTTTGCGGGACTTTTCACCCTGTTCCGCATAGCTACGCATACCTGCTAGCTTGGGACGGCGGCAGTAAGTCAGAGTACATTGTACTAACACATCTCTATACCACACATTCTTTTACCGAGAAAGTAAATAACGTCTGGGACTCTGAGATCATACCAATCTAGAAACTAGTTTTTTAAAGCCTGTCAAACTAGTCAATAAACATTAATTCACAATCGTCAAACGTCAAATTAAGTTTAGTTAACTTAATTTTATCATTTAATTGTAACCAGCTGTTTATTGATGAACGGTTTCAATCGAACAACCTCGATTTTCATCAAGAAAACCATAATTTTATATAGGGTCACAATAATTGACAAATGAAAATCCGCATTTGTGCATCGTGTTGGTTGATGTCGAACTCAAATGAGGATATAATAAAAAATACTAAACTCCAAGTACCTACTTATAGCAATGTTACCAGAGTCCGGTTTAGATTTTAATTGGATTGACTGTTTATTTTATTATTGTGGCCTTATTTTATTTTACAATATTGGAATTTCAATTTAAATTTTATTCTAATTTGTGTAGCCGTGACATTCTTACAGCGACGTTAGGGCCTTGTCTAACTGCCGACGATTAGTGAGTAGCGAGTAAAGCTAGAAACTGGATACGAGTTGGCGAGCAGCGAGTTTGTAGTTCCGATAGTTTTGTCGCTCGGCTATAAGCGAGTGTTCTTGTGCGACGGGCAATTCCTCGCACCACTTGCTCCGGCGCGGTGTGCGGCGCACTATAGGTAGAAATTACTAGTGGTTGGTCTCTAGGCGTGAGTACTGACTTCTAGCCGTCAAGCGTGCATCGCTGAGCGATTATTATCTTTGATAGCTCTTGTCGCTGAGACAAACTAGTGGTAAGAGAGTTCTCGCCGGCAGTGTAAACAGCCAGCTATCGACTATAAATGTACGTGTTTCTTTTACTCACACGGGATCTGTATCTTGTGTCCGTTTCCTCAGCGAGAAAATAGTCGATAGCTAATGGCTTTCTCGTCGGCGGTGGGATAACGACTGACAAATTCCTAAAAATGTATGTAATGGTCCACCTGACATTTCTACAGGGTGACTGGTGGATTGTCTTATAGTGCGTCCAGACGATACAGACTTATGTCTGCGTCGTACACTTTAAACTTTGTATAAAAATATTCAAGCACATTGATATTTGTCTGGTATACAAAACCATTTCTTATTCAGGGTTCAAAGTCTGCGCAGACAGAAGTCGTGTGGACCCAATATTACAGCATTAAGTGCAACGAACTTATCGTAGTTTTCATGATTTTTCGGTTTTTTTTTTCCTTCACTACCAAAAACTGCAAACAATTGCGAAATCTACTACATTTTTAGACTTTTCGATAAGTAGTCATTATCACAGTTTCGATAATTTCACGTTGTGGTCACCTTTATGGCGTGCGCGGCAGTATGCGCTGGATTCTGCCAGTCTGCAAAAGCAACTTTTCAACTGCGTAGTCGCTAGTGGAATAATCAGGTGGCTACTCGGTAGATACCGCGGCATACCGGCGGATGCTCGCGATATCGCATTGGATTTTACTTGTCAGAGTGCGCTGGCGGATAGAGGAATCCTCCTCAATGCCTCGATGCTCTCCACGTGCAGAGAGCACGGGGAGAGCGTTGCGGAATTTGTTCGAAAGAGTCACCGCGGCCCTGGAACGCAAAGGGCTTTAGAAGAAACACGGATGGGTTTTAGTCAGTAAGAGTCTGACACGCCTTTCTGCTCCACCGAGAGCGGAAGAAGTTATTTGATGATTTCCCATCCTTAAAAAAAAAAAAAAACTGGGAGAGCATCCAGGCACCGAAGCCCGCCGTCCACCACTGTGCGCAGGCCATAAGGGTCACTTTTAGGTGTCTATTCTAGTCCGAAACTCCTCCGGCAACCAGTAATGAGACCCCTAACCAATACCACCCTTTCTTCCAGGTCATAATCCACGAGTACCTGGACTACGAGCCCACTGGCTGGCTGGAGACCACTCTGATGAGGGTGGGCAGTTCCACCGACGACTTCATGAAGGAAAACCGCTCCGTCGTGAAGACTGTGTCGGTGTTCATACTGAATGGCGTCATTCTAGGATTCTTCTTCGGAAGCCTGTACTATTGGCTTAATTATAGTGAGTATATTTTTACTTGAACCATATTTCCTTTTTTTTACGTGTATCGTCATAGTTGTCCTCCGCCCAGGGGTGGGCGTAGGGGTCTGTTAGACCCTGCAAGAGTTGCGGAATTTGTTCGAAAGATTCACCGCGGCCCTGAAACGTAAAGGGCTTTAGAAAGAACACGGATAGGTTTTAGTCAGTAAGAGTCTGACACGCCCTTCCACTCAGAAGTCATTTCATGATTTCATCATCTTCCTGTCCTTATCCCATATTACTTGGGGTCGACGCAATATGTTTTTTTCTTGCATTCTGTCCTGTCAGCCGTCACGCTATCACTAACTCCCTTTTCTTTCAGATCACTCCTCACACAGTCCATCCATCAATTCTTTGACCTCCCTCTTCGTGTCCATCCATCCACATTTATATTCATAACTCTTTTAGTTAAGTACATGCATTTCATCCCTCCTATTCACATGACCATACCAAGATAAGCGGTTCCCTTTCAAATTTTCGTCACTGGCTCCACTTTTAAACTACCTGTAATGAACTCATTCCTCACTTTATCCATTTTCGATACTCCACACACCATCTCGACATGCTCGTCTCTTCTACATGCAATCTCTTCACATCCGTCTTTTTCACAGCCCAACATTCTGTCATTTGATGATTTTCCATCCTTAAAAAAAAGAGTGTGTCAGACTCTTACTGGCTAACACTATACGGTATTCTGCAGCTATATTTCGCCGGGTCAACCCAAACCCCAATCAAGTCAAGTCAACCCCATTCAATAATTATTAATCTTCTCTATTTGTAGAAGGCATAATTGTTTGTTTGTTAGGGTTCCGAACATCCGTAAGAAACGGAACCCTGTCTCTCTGTTTGTCTGTCCTTCTGTCATAGCCAATTTTCTCCGAATCGACTGGACTGATTCTGTTGACATTTGGTACACATCATTATGAACTTCTCAACTAAAATTTCAAAAAAACAGTTTTTAAACAGAACCGTGTGACTTTTCAAATGAAAGGGCTTATTGTGAGGGTTTTAATTATATTTTTTTTCATAATTTTAAAATAATAGTTTTAAATTTTAGAAAGCAGATGAAAGATGACTGTCCTGATGATGTCATATTTTATAAGATTTTTCAAAAGGTTCTTGAAAATTTTGTGAACTATATTTTCTGTTACCCAGGCACCGATGCCCTAGAGCTATGTCACGGCTTTGGCAGCCTGATCGCCTTCTTCAGCATCATCTACTTCTTCGTCATCTACTTCTTGGTGGTGAAGAGGTTCTTCGCGGCCTGGTTCCAGCGAGTGGTGTGGAGCAAGGTGGAGACCTTCGGAGAGAAGATGTGGGCCATATTGTGAGTACAATGATGATTTTGATGATGAGTCTGACATATCGAGAAATGGACCTTTTTAGTGCAGCCGTGAGACACACACTTCGTTTTTGCCGTACCATATTTTGTTATTTCTATGTAGGGACCGTACGTGTTTCATGTATGTCCTAAATAATTTGTATTCTTTCTTAAACGGCTGGACCGATTTTGATGAAATATTTTAGATGCGTTTGAATGGGGCCCTGAATGGTTTAGATTTTCAATTGGACCTGGTAGGTGGCGCTGTAATCGGGTTGTGAATGTTTTTCTTTCGAAAAACCAACGTTCGGGCAGGACGTCTGTCGGGACCGCGTTGCGCGTTAGCGCGCGTCATCTGACATTGTCGACGCGTTAAAAAAACACGGTGTGCATAGGCCCTTAGATCGTCAATTAAATTTTCGCAATACATCAAATGGACAATATGTAGGTACATATTTCTAGTAGTGATTGTCGGCGAACTACACAAAACATTAATTGGATCAAATTGTTCTTCTACGAGTACAATAATTAAGAATTTGAGTTAATCATCCGGTCAATGATTCTCGTTAGCGATTGTCTTTCGCTGTAAATTATGTACCTAGATAATAGGTATTTTTTAATGACCGATTCAATTTGTAAGTCGTTATTTTTGTAATGAGTTTGTAATTTGTCTCTAAATGGACAATTTTCAACAGCTATTATTTATATAAATACTTACTCAAATTTTTTCAAAATTACTCACTTTTGTAAATTTAGAAAATGTGGTAACATTGTAAACATCGACACAACTTCATGAACTGGTTATCGTGTTACCCAGTAACTGGTTTGTGGAGGTCAGGAAGGCAGGCGCTCCAGATCAAATACTGGGACTCAGCTGCATCCGGTTAGACCGGAAAACGACCCAAATATAGTTGAGAGAAGGATAGGCAGATGAATATTATGGATTTCAAAAATTGTGAGCCGTCACGGGACGCCTGGCAGATGTGAAAAATCGAAATTATTTTGTACAATAATATGCATAAAAGAACAGATTACGACAGGAACGAAATATGGCATAATGAAAAAAATACATAATATATACTGTATATTTGTCACCGGAAAATGGCAAACTCCGTAAGATTATAAAACTACTTGAGAGATTGTAAACTCTAGATAAATTGTCAACTGAAGATTTGGAATACTTTTTTACGCATCAAAATTTGATAGTTTATAATATCTCGATGTCATTCCGAGAAATTGTGGACTGACATAAAATGGCGACCAATCAGGGCCCCAAGTCTGCTAATTTTTATAAATTCGTCATTCCAACACGATCCCATTGTCATTTTGCTAAAAGTTCGTAATCTGCTAAATTATAATGGTCGATCATTGGTCGGTCAATGGTCTCGTAATAGAATCGTGGTAGAATGACATTGTCGTATTGCCATTAATATAAAACCCGTTAGTAGAAACGATTTTTGAAAAACTACTACTAAATTCGATAATTAAATAATGCCAGATTTCTTTTAAATATATTTTTAAATATTATTTATTGTTGTTCTATGCAATCTGAAGTAGTGAGAAGTTCGAAAACAGCAAAAACATGATGAAACTCAATAATATTTTATCTGTTTTGCTGTCAAAGTCAAATGTGTCATTACTGCACAGAGTACTACTATACTGCTTACTGACGTTAAATCTGTTTTTATTTGTAGCGGCCGATGTTTTGCAGTTAGGTTAAGTTAGTTATTTCATTTATTTTCAGTTATTTCACAAAATGGTGCTAATTGAGCAAATTTCGGCTCTCATTGACTTTCTGGAAAACCACAAAGACCTGGCGCATTTATTGATCTTGATACAGTAATTTTTGAAACATTATGGAGGGCACTATGTCCAATCAAATTTTGGTAGGACCCCGATGCATAAAATGCAAGTGCTATTAGAATCTGCAATAAAAAATAGGTATAACAAATTAATCAACCTATTTCATGTTATAAAGCTCTAGGATAATAAATCAATAGACGGGTTTGTATTCATTCTAGTCAAGCGACGGGCTCGACAACGTCTTTTGCATTCCGCCCATCTTTTTTCTCTAGCATCCACTGCGTTGGCTAGCTCGAGAATATTTGCTCGTAGTGAATATATTTCTCCATTCAATATTCCACAAACACGATAAATTATCAAACACTTTTTGACAACAGAGCTAATATAAGCAATGACTGCACAATGACGTTCTAATGGTAGGTCACTGATTAAAGGAACTGTCAACATTTTAGAAGATTACCGCATAAGTCAGTCATTCATTTGTCATTATGTACGAGATTACCATTCTATGCCATTTCTTTCAATGGAGTGTCAGTGGTTGACCATTGGAAAGTCATAATGACGCTATTATATTAGTAGATTACGAAATTTGTCAAAATCCACAATTATGAAATCAATGATAGACCATTATGATACTATTGTAATAGCAGACTTGGGGCCCAGAGCGCAAGTCTACATTTTCGTGTGATAGTAAACCTGGAAACAAGGCTCTCATTGGTCTGTTCAGATATGAGATCATACCAAAAAAGACCAATGAGGGGCCAAGTTTCCCATTTAATGTCAGTCCACAATTTCTCGGAATGACATCGAGATATTATAAACTATCAAATTTTGATGCGTAAAAAAGTATTCCAAATCTTCAGTTGACAATTTATCGAGAATTAACAATCTCTCAAGTTATTTTATAATCTTACGGGGTTTGTCATTTTCCAGTGACATATAAATACCATCGCGTCGCCACGGCATGCGTCGCCACGCCAACAATCGGTTTTACCCGCGGCTATAGATGTTTCACATAAAAAATAGTGTCACATTGAAAACTTGTCACTCATTCATGTAATTTATCAATCGTAATAGGGATTGTAAGTTTCATTGTTAATATCGTATTGTACACGTACAGTCAACAACAGAGACATAAATCAAATTAAATAGGTGTCAATGTATCTGATCCTACATAACAATATATTGTAATTTATCTATCAATGATGTATTAGTGCGCATAACTTGTTTAAAGATCTCTCAAGACGCTTAGTTGACACTTCACGTGACCGAAGGGCTGGCTTTTACCTTGGTCAAAGAATAAGCATTGCCATACAACGTGGCAATGCCGCCAGTATTTTGGGCACAAATCGTCTTTGATAAATGATATTTATTTTGTAACTAGGTTAAACATAACACTTTTACACGTCAATCTTTTTGGGTAATTTTAAACTAGATGAGGCCGGTGTTTCCTAGCCTACCCTGAGAAAAAACACCGAAACAAACTCAGAGGTCAAAGTCTCTTTTAAAGTTCATACAATCGTACTGGTCAAATCTTATGAGAACCTGTCCAGGCAGTCCTTGCATTTGACAGTTATCGTATAGCTTTACTAGGGTTCTCTGCTTTTGTTTCATAATTATTATTGTATATATGTATTTATCCATTATGTATTTACTGTATATATGTATATTGTAAGGAGGATCTCCTTGGCTCCAGGTCTCTGGCAGACAAGGTAGCCCTTTGGAACAATACATATAGTCCTCCTGGCCGATTTCGACCATGGCGGCCAATCTCAACCGAGACTAGCCGTCGCGGGACGTTTTCTAGTGCACAAGTGTGTGCGCAAGCACAGGTGCACTCTCTCTTCCATTACTCTCATATTCCGATGGGACGGCAACCCGACACGAGCGGAGAGAGATCTGGCGCAGGACCAGTGGCTTAACGTGCTTTCCGGGGCACGGGGGTATCACACCACCAACTTCCTAACTCCGGGCTATCACAGAGAAATTCCTATTGGAAACACCCAATGACGGTATTGTAAATATAAATAGTACACCTAAGACTACCTACAGCCACTGTCTTTCCTTCTCTCTATAAAATCCAAAGGTTGTCTTGAAAAGATCGCTTTAGCGATTAGGCGCGCATTGTGTCACACCCTATGTAATGTTTTACTTCATCTATCTTTTCTGTAACTTATATGGTGTACATAATAAAGAGTATTCTATTCTATTCTAAATGTGCTTTTTCTTCCACAGCTGGTTCAAATTGTGTGTCTGCATAGTTGTGCTGGGTGCGATCGCGCTGTACCTCTATTTTGACGCCAGACATGATCCAGGGAGACTCATCTCTTTGCTGGGACTTTGTATTATTCTGATGCTAGGTAAGTTAAACTACTTCATAACTTAACTTATGATTTAAATGGTGTAAACGGATTGTGCGTCGGGCGAAATAGAATGTTTATTTATTTATTTATTTAAACTTAATGTACAATAGTGGTACATGGGCGGACTTAATGCATCAAGGCATTCTCTACCAGTCAACCTTTGGGTTAAAAAGACTACACTGTGGTAGGTTTACATAAATTTAAAATATAATTTTGTTTCGGAAAGAATACACAATTTATAAAAAATATATATTATATATATTGACTGGCCTGTTGGTCGAGTGGTTAGTGACACTGACTGCTTAACCGGAGGTCGTGGGTTCGATTCCCACCCAGGACAAATCTTTGTATGATGAGCATGATCATTTGTTCTGTGTCTGGGTGTAATTTGTCTATAATATGTATGTATTTAGAAATATATAAGTATGTTTATCAGTTGTCTGGTTGCCATAGTACAGGCTCTGCTTAGTTTGGGATCGGATGACCGTGTGTGAGTTGTCCCAGGATATATTATTATTATTATATTATACTAATAAAATACAAGCACCAATACACCACCAACTAACCAATAATCGTCTTTTACGATGCCCTCATACCGTTATGGGTTTATCCACTCCTCTTTCTTTGTCTAGACGATAAAATTATGGAATGCGAACTCTCTCAATATAAGGACGGCAACCAGTGGGTTCTACTTCAAGTCAAGCCACGTGAACACATTCGCTTGAAGTTGATAATATCATCATAGCGTTAATTCGATGGATACCATTTTTCTCGAAAACATTGTTAATCTAGGTCAACATGTAACCACAGATTAACTAATAGATCAAAATGAACTGTGTAGTATAGTATAGTTTATATTTACATATATTTTTTATATTATCAATGTTAATATAATAAAGCTGAAGAGACCGGGCTAATCTCTGGAACTACCAGTCGGATTTGGAAAATTATGTTTGTATATGATAGCCACATTCATGAGGAAGGCTATAAGGGGAAACGGGATATACGCGTACGAAGTCGCGGGCAAAAGCCAGTGTACTTATACCTAATTGTTTCTTTTTCTCTGTTTTTTTTTCAAGTTACACTTGCCATGTTCTCGCTGCACCACCCTAAGGTCGACTGCGTTTAGTCAGCCTTTGTACTGTTTTACAAGTGCATATTTTTTAATAAATAAATAAAATCACAGCAGAATGGAAATAGCTCTTTACAGGAAAATATCTAACATAGAGGCACAAATTATATAAATTCCTTCTTTCCTTAGGTTTCGTGTTCTCCGCCCACCCCGGACGAGTGAACTGGCGCACAGTGTCCACTGGTCTGCTCATCCAGTTCTTGTTCGGTGTCCTCTTCATCAGGTGGACCCCTGGAAGGGTCGCGTTGCAGTGCTTCTCTGATAAGGTAGACTCCGTTCTAAGTGCATGAAAGATTAAGGACAGTAAGATTCATTTGCTACAGGAAAATTCTTATAAAAATTACGTTTATCTTGACCGACGACGGATTACACATAATAACAAAAACACATACATTAAATTATACACATATTACTGGTTTCGATTGCTCAGTAAGTGAACCATACAGCAATGGTTCAGGTACTGACAATCAAACGTCTGCGCGAATGCCCTCAGGATGCCGCTGAAACTGGCCCGAACCCTGCGCACCAGGGATGTGCACCGTTTTCGCATAGTAGAATAGAAACAGTCTACTTGTGACTCGGCGAACATCCCTGATGCGCTACAGAATAGGCCCCATCAGCATTCTGAATGCATTGTACTGCAATGTGTTGTACTGCCCGCTCGTGTATGAGACCCAAAGGCTGCTCGTGTAGAAAGATGTACAAAGTGCTTTGAGCGTTTTTGTTTTTACTTAAGTGGTACAACGAGCAAACCTGTGGGCAATCATATTCGCCCTTACAGACAACGCCCTGTTTTTTCACTCTATGTCTGCATCGTCCTTCAGATCAGAAGACATCATATATCCAAGGTATTGTGCACGAACACGACTGACTAAATTTACTTTACGTGTACAGTTCCCCCTTATTAGCGTGTCAATGGTATTTCAAATCTAAAGATAATCAGCTAGGTAGTACCTTGATAACTTTCTAGGTAATAATGTTTGTTGTGTGTCCATGGCTTGAGCAGTGCCCAATTTTTAATACCGAGACAACCAGAAAATGGAAGGATCCCTACGTGTTTTTTTTAGTTAATGTCTAACTGCTGGACAAAGGCCTTCCCCAAGTCCTTGCAGGACTTATTTTCCTGCGCTACCTCGTATCAGCCTTTACGCTATGCATCTAGGTAATTTCGCCACATTTTTCTGGGCCTCGGTGGCGCCGCCCGTTTTCGGGCACCCTCAGGTAGAGACTTTGGCCCAACGGCCACAGCTCATGCGGTTACCCTGACCCGCTCAATCCCATTAGAGCCTTCTTATCCACGTCAAATTATTCTAGTGTTGGAACGAAGCATGGTGTTAAGAGCTAGATAAGTATATCTAGTACCTGAGCGAGCTTAACTTACAGCCGGTCTCAGCCGGTACCTTTGACCACCTGTCAAATAAGCCAACTTACAGTACCAGCTGAAATGTCATGTTTGCCTTTCACGATGTTTGCAAACAGATACGTAATTGAAACCGGTCTTAAATCTATCAGAACCTCAATCCAGGCTATCTTCAATACACCAGGGGTTTTCTTGTGCTTCATGTTAATGGCTTCTATTCATTTCCTCAGGTAGCGACATTCCTGTCGTATGGAGTGGAAGGAGCAGCATTTGCTTTTGGAGACCTGCTCGTGAGGACTGAAGGAGTCTTCGCTTTCAGTGTGAGTTGTTTGATTATTATTGCTTATATGCTATTGCTTTTATGTGCCAGAGGATTGAGGGCTCCTGCGGACGGCGAGCGTTGGCTGGCTCGCTGTCCGATCACAACCAGGCCCGGGTCGATGGCGCGTTGTGTACCACGCGCGCCTCAAAGAGATGTCAGCATACAGGACGGGGCCCGCTAGGGCCAGAACCTGCCAGGGTTGCGGAACTTATCGAAAGTCACCGCGGCCCTGGAAAGCAAAGGGCTTTAGAAGGAACACGGATGGGTTTTAGTCAGTAAGAGTCTGACACGCCCTTCCGCTCCACCCAGAGCGGAAGAAGTCATTTGATGATATCCGTGAATTGAAAAACTATTGTTAACTGTTTAGGAGAAGTTGTAGACTGGGAACTCTTCGATCTTTACTTAAGGAGTCCCATACCTCGGTCAATTGATGCAAGTGCATGCTGTAATTATCTAATATAATAAATACTCCTCCAAAATTAAGCACGATCAATGAACAACGAAGTTTTTACAGGGGTTTAAACAACTCAATCTTTATTTCTTTTTTCATTACCTCGTCAAGTCAAAAAAAAAAAAAAAAAAAAAA
>NDFZ01005390.1:94119-116463 GCA_002192655.3 Mamestra configurata | reverse complement strand
CACCCTTGATTGTCCTATGGAGCAGGACCAGCATGTTTCCAAGCATTCTTATCCTGAATGTAATCTTCTAATTTGTAATATGCTTGTTCACAAAGTGTACTTTTAACATGAGTTTTAAATTTTCTTTCATTTAGTTCTAATATGTCAGAAGGTATTTTGTTGTAACATTTAACACAATACCCCATGAAAGAAGTGTGGACTTTAGCTAATCTAAAAAATGGTTGATCTAATTTGTCTTTATTTCTAGTATTAAAATTATGTCTATCACTAATTTTACTAAAAAGATGTCGGTTTTTCCGCACATACATAATATTTTCATAAATGAATTGGCAAGGGACTGTCATAATATTAATCTTTTTAAAAAGTTCCCTAAGAGAATCACGGCGACGCAGATTATAAACGGCTCTGACAGCTCTCTTTTGTAAAATAAATATGGATTCAATGTCAGCAGCCCGACCCCACAGCAAAATACCGTACGACATAATGCTGTGAAAGTAACTAAAGTAGACCAAACGTGCGGTTTCTACGTCTGTTAACTGTCTTATCTTTCTAACAGCATACGCGGCTGAGCTTAGACGACCCGCAAGAGATGTTATATGAGGCCCCCATTGTAATTTCTCGTCCAATGTGATACCTAGGAAAACCGTCTGATTAATGAACTCCAGTTTTTCTCCATTCAACATGGGATAAGGTAACATGGGATAAGGGCAGGTAGATGATGATTTCAAGGAGTGAATCAGTGAGCCTGTACCATATTTAAATAAATACTCGTAGTTTATTTAGTACTCAATAAAACTACTACGAAGAGACTGCTGACTACTCTGAGAAAGTAATGCCCGCGGCTTCGCCTGCCTGAAAAGTTGTAGCGGCATTAATGCCGTTACAAGAAAAATTCAAGAAGCGAAATTTGCACGGCAACAAAAAGAACCGCAACGCCATCTATCCCGCCAGCAGCAAACTACTAACGAAATCCTGCATCGCGGTATCAGAGTTCCCCGTGCGATTTGAACATATGTATACAACAGTCCGAATATCAACTATTGGGAAGTTACCCACCGGACAAAAAACCGTCCGGTCAGAGGATGCCCCCTTTTCAATGGAGGTTTGCAGGACTTAACGCCCTGTTTCGCATACCTCTGTAAAGTATTTTCATGGGTTTGAATTTCTTTTGCACGGAAACCTAATCTATTTTTATTTCTAATATAAAAATGCAAATAGACCACAAAAAAATGCGGATCTAACCTGTCTCCTTCTCTCCGCAGACCCTACCAGTAATCTTCTTCTTCAGCATGCTGGTAGAGATGCTGTTCTTTTGGGGCGCGCTGCAGTGGTTCTGTCTTAAGCTGGGGCTGCTCCTCAGGTCAGCCACCGGCACCACCGTGTGCGAGAGTGTCATCGCCGTTGGCAACGTGTTCTTGGGGATGGTGAGTAGCCTTTATGGTGGGCGCCAGAAAAATTTGCAATAAAGTTCATTGCCCTTTCCTTCATTTCCCTGCGTATAGGTACCCGAACAATCAATTATGAATCGTTTTTCTTTACTAGAAAAGGTAAAGGATCACGATAGATGTTGATTCAGGACAACTTTATGTCATTATTTCTGTTTTCGGAATTAAATATGTCAATAAATGTATGAGGGTAGTCCATAAAAGGCTTTAAAACAAGATTTTAAAGAAAGGGATGAGGGGTTACAGTAAAATAGCTGTTCGAAAGATAAATAAATGATGACGCTATGTACGAGCTACAAAAAGAGATTTGATCTCACAAAAAATCACATCGCGAATAATGAATAATAAATAATGATAATGAAAGTTTAGAAAACTATACAACAGCCCGACAAAAACAATCGAGCAGTTGCCCTCCAGACAACAGACTATATCGTGGTAGCCATTAATATACAGGGTGATTTTTGAGACGGCACAGGTGCCTTAACCGTTATAGTTACAGGAAAACGTTCCTAGGAGACCATCCATAACTTTTTGAGGTATTTGATAAATTATATTTATTTTGCCAAATAGAAGTCAAATCTTGCAAGCTGAATTAGAACCACTTGCTTTTATCCTACATATTTGAAATTTTATGTTGGTTCAGTTCCGAAAACAATGATTTTATTATAAAAACTATCTAGGGTTGGCTCCAGACGAAGTAACTCCTTAAAGGTTAACAGCACAGATACGAATTTAAAAAGGAAAGAAAGATCAAACACTTGCATTTTGTCCTACAGAATTGAAATTTTACCTGTTGGTTCAGTTCCGAAAACAAAGATTTTTATAATAAAAACTTATCTAGGTTCCAGACGAAGTAACTCCTCAAAGGTTAACAGTACAGACACGAAATTAAAAAAGAAAGAAAGATCAAAATGATACCAACAAAGGCGTCGCATGACTCTCATACTACCTCGTTACATTTAAATACTAGTGTCTTCAAAGCTCGCTCTTTTCAGACGGAGTCAGTGCTTCTGGTGAAGCCCTACCTGGCTGTACAGACCCCTTCAGAGTTGCACGTCGTCATGTCTTCTGGATTCGCTACTGTGTCAGGTAAGAAAAAAAAGAAAGAAAAAGAGTTTATTTGCGCCAAGCATAACGCATACCATAAAAACAAAATTACAAAAGTTACCCAAGTTAGGAAGATACGCATCACATCCGCGTAAACGGCCATCGCTCAGCAAATCGAGACAGCGCTGCACACTGGCGGACGGGACGGCAGAGGATTTTTAATTTATCAATTAAATTTAATAGTTAACCAATCGAAATAAGATATGTATTTCAATGCTCGGTGATCGCAGCGCAGTTTTTTCTGGATCATCGACCATTGAAATAATACCTTATTTTGATTGAAAAACTATTAAATTTAATTGAAAAATTAAAATTCTTCTGCCGTCCCCTCCGCCAGTGTGCTCTGGTTTTCAGCGAAAGCCGGTGTTGACAGGCTTGTGATTGACCACGATATCACGTGATGTTTAGCGATGATGTGTTCGACGATGGAGCACGCTTGCATTCCTAGAAGTAACCTATTCACTATACCGTCAGGATGTAGCTAAGTTATATATATGTGGGCAGGGAATTCCACTCGTTAGCTGTATGCACAATTAAAATTCAGCCTAAACATTTTGTTTGTCAACAAGGTTCCTACTAAAACTGCAGAGATACATGGGGTATATTATAATTCATGATCAAAATTAAAAAAACCAGACAAATTCAAGTGTGACTTCCACACCGATGAAACCTTGCGAAGTTGTATGTAGATTATGGAAATCGAGTAAGTATACTTAACATATCGAGACGTGTCTCGAAAAGTACGTTAAGCCGTTGGTCCCGGCTGTCTGTTGTACCGAGGTCTTTAGCAGTCGTAACGTATTGTCAGAAGCCAGAAATTCTGTCACCAGTCTTGCTAATAAGTATCGTGTTACCTAGTGGGTTGTGGCAGTCAAAGAGGCAATCGCTCCACCTAAATGATGGTATTTAGCTGAACCCGGTTTGATTGGGGGCGAACTCTAATATACCTATACTCGTATATATAATCCTCCTCACCGATTTCGGCTATGACGGCCAATCTCAACCGAGACTAGCCATCGGCGCGGGACATATTATAGTGCACAAGTGCGTGCGCAAACACAGGTGCACTCCCTCCTCCATCACTAATCCAATATAGTTGGGAAAAGGATAGGCAGATGATGATCATCCTAGCTCTTGCCTGATAGTCTGATACATCTTCCTACTAATCAGTATTTAAACCATAGATATCCCTCGATATCCAGGATATTTTATTTGATTGGAGGTTGATACAATATTCCCACATGCTACGTTTACACATGAAAACGATTTAAGGGTGGGTCCCAATACCAACAGTGAGAGTTATTCATATACATGAGTTCCTATTTGAACCCCTTTGAAAGATTGGCAACAAATTAAGTCTCGTGTTTACGATTGGTACGACATAACTATGATATTGACACACTATATACACAATAGATATAGAATAGGTTGTTATCGGACAAAACCGGTTTTGGATGTCAACCGGTAAAAACTGGACCAAACAATTCGTCATCAAGGAAAATCTAGTAGAACTTTGACGTTCAAAAAGTTTTGGCACTCAGCCTAATTTAAATAAATGACGTTCGTTTTTTTTTTTTGTTCATAAAACTTGCAAGAGGCATTGATATCCTATTGATACCCATTAGGTACAGGCATAATGCAGGAATGAACTTAATTCTTTCTTTAAAAAAGAGTAAGTAGGTAAGTATATATTATGTGCGATTGTTTGAAATGACCTTTTGTAAGTAGGTGCCTAAGGCATTCACCAATCAGAGCGCTAAGCGTGGTGATTGATTATAAAAAACTCGTCACTTACCTACCCTACTTAATTTGAATAGCTAATCAACGAATTGATAATGTTTTTGCACTAAATACCTTATTCAAGATAAGCCTACAATGCATAATCAGGATGATTCAGTGGCATAGTTTTTAGGGTTCCGAGCGTCCGTATAAAAAAACAGAACCCATGGGATTACTCGTGTATCTCTCTGTTTGTCACAGCCAATATGCTCCGAATCTCTTGGACCGATTCAGTTGTTTGGTACACATTTGAACTTCTGTGGCCCAAACACGAATGAATAACATAAATAAAAAATATAAAGATGTATTATAAGTAAACCTATTTGAAGCCTATGGTTTTTAACTAAATGTTAATAGTTAATTATGATACTAGTACGGTAACTTGTTTTTTACAGACGAATGTACCATAGTCACGTGTTTGTAAAAACCAATTTCCGCACGTGTGTCATACAACGTTATTTAGCACATTTGCGAGAAAACAGTACAATAGGTAATGAAACAAACTTTTTTTAGTTAACAATCTTTGACGTTTCTTATGAAAATAGCGCGAATTTGCAAATGGCGCCACGTGCGTGAGGTGCTCATTAGAACTACATCTTTCGTCTCATTTTCTCTTTAGTTTTAAAGTGTGACAAACGTATTGAGCAAAAGCGCTTCCAAGGAGGTTCGATCATTCAGCTCATTTATTCTAGTAATGTGAATCTCCTTGGTGGGATTCTAACATTTTTTTTATGTAAATTTAAAAAAAATCGTAAAGAATACGCACGGTGTTATACAACGAGCAGTGCGGTAAAATAAGTACTTATAGTACCTGTTTTACCGCACGTTCCATTGTATGGTGCGTAATTTTTTACTTTCGAACAATGTATACAGGCTCCGTAAATGCATTTTTTGAGCAAATGTGTTGAAAAAAATATGATTCTTTCGAAACAATTTGCGCGCGCGTCCGACTCGTACTTGGCCGTTTTTAAATTGTAAAACATTATTCCCAAAAATATTTAAGCACCTATCCCTCTGGAGCAGTCGGGTATAAACGTATTCGTTTTCATAACTATGCAATTATAAAAATTCTTGCTGGGGAGTTTGCTGCACCACTTCCTCTTCCCAGCTATAACACTAGGAAGTGGAGACGGGCGGGCGTTTTGGGGGACTGTCTTTATGTGGAACTTTGACGTTCAAAAAGTGCTGGCACTCAGCCTAATTTGAATAAATGACTTTTGATTGATTGATTGAATGGTGAGAATTAGTTTATCCCAGAATTTTGTATACTTAAAAGGGTCAGTGACTTTCATTGCTAACCATCTCTAAGTAGATAAGTCTTACTTATCTACCTAGAGAGGATTAATTTTATCAACACTCAAACATTTATTTATCATTATGTTATCAAATTACAATAAAATACTTTTTATTTATATCTTAACTATTTTTATCTCGTAAATAAATACTTTAGACTATAATCCTATATCCTACTAATTTTAAAAATTGTAAGCCTGTATGTGTTTGAATGATGTTTCTTAACCAATCACAAATCAACGGCCAAATGGATTTGAATAAAATTTAAACATGTTTGAATACAAAATTCGAGATAATATCTAATAAAATTTTCGTCTTATATGACATGGTTCAAACTCCATTGCAACACTTATTTTGTACAAAAAATACTCTAAAAATCATCTTAAAATACGCTACTTTGAAGTAAATACGATGAATTGAAAATACTAAACCGGAATTATAAATTCAAGTTCTTTAATAGGAACTATAACAATTTATTTGTATAGATATTTACAGCTGATATAATATACACACTCCTAACTAAGTTAACCCTAAAATATGGCGTCAATAATTCATTCGCATGGCTGTCACCTGAAGATGTGCCCAAAAGACTGACGACATTGTCACGTCCTTTATTTGAATTTATAATTCTAGATTATATCGATGAACTGGTTTAACACATGGGATAACTACTTTAACTAACTACTACTCTCACATCTTAGCGAGTGAGAAATTTATCGACTTTCATGCAGGCAAAGCCGCTCGCAAAGTCTAGTTCATTATAAACTGAAGTATATTTTAATGACCCCGTTCTTAATCTGTTATTAAATAAAAACGTATTACACTTTTCAAGGTAAAATACCGTTTGTGCTTTGACAAAGTGACGTTTGTATCGATAATCTTAAGCGAAAACACGGTTAAATCATAAATTAAAACAATTGGCCATTGTTTATATTTCAAACTCTAATTAAAACATTATTTTAATTGACTTTGTTGCCTCAGATGTCCGAATTTTTTTTAAAGGAACATGGCTGGTTTTTTTCCATGGTTTTTTTATTGAAAGTTTTAATATAGTCCGAGATTATCCTGGTTCTGTCAGCTCAAATTAACCAAATTGACCGCCTGTCATTCGGAAAATTTGCTCAGTACGATCAACAATAAGTTTCAAACTATGTTTATAAATTTGTTTAAATAACTTTTTCACATTTATGACACTGATTAAAAAGCGGCCAAGAGTAAGTCTGGCTCGTACAGGAAGGGTTCCTTACCTAAGCCCAAAAAATCATGTTTCTTGGTAAAATGGTATCATTAGGATTTGGTGTTATAGCGGCTGAAGTTCACACTCTGTGGAAATTTTAACTGTATACCAAAAACGGTTCATTAGACAGCCCGCTGAAAGACAGACGGATGGACAGAGGAGGTTTAGAAATAAAAAGAAGCATAAAATTAATAAGATTTGTTGTGATTTATTTAAAAGTTTTACAAACGAATTGCACACAAACATGTTGAGACGAAAACCATATTGACGGATAATTACAGTATCGCAACCGTAGATTAACAAAATACAAAAAAAACAAGTATTATATCAGTGTTGCAAGTAAATACAACATGTTAATTTTGAATTCACAGGGTTCATAAATAGAGTTGCGTTGGTAACCCTTCTGGTACGGTCCCTAAAAATACATAACGCGTATGTCGATACATGAGTTGGTGCCCCAGTTATTGGAGTGCCGTTACACCTGCACCATGGAGGACGTGATGAATGTCACTGGTGCTGCTAAAAACGTGGCCACCGACAGGAATCAAAGTGTTTAAGGATCAACATCGACTGGAAAGGAAGGAGTTGGTTGCTATCGATTCTAACCTCTTCTTCAAGCCGTATAAACCTACAATGCTCTTCTCTTCACCATCAGGCACGATCCTGGCCTCGTATATCGGCTTCGGCGCCGAGCCGGCTCATCTAGTGACTGCAAGTGTGATGTCTGCCCCTGCTGCTATCTGCTACTCTAAGCTCCTCATGCCGGAGACCAAGAGGTCGCTCACTACCGTCGATAATATCCAGCCGGTCGTGTGGTAAGTGGAAAAATGTTTTTTTTTTTTATGTATGGGAATTAAATCATCATAAGACTTCTCCCACTTTGGGGGGAGTGGGTCCCTCCCACTCCCCCCGTGCAAGACATTTCTGACTAAAACCCACCCGTGTTCCTTTAATTGCCCTTTGCGTTCCAGTTCTGCGGTAACACTTTCAAACAGTCCCGCAAACCTGGTGGATGGCTTCAATTCTAATCTAATGCAATATTCTTTCTCAACAGCGAAGACCAATCAGTTCTCTCCGCGGCCACCAGAGGCGCCACCAACGGTATAGCTCTGATCCTGAACATCATAGCCAACATTATCGCCTTCGTCGCCTTCATTGCCTTCATCAACGGCGCCCTGGGCTACTTCGGTGGCATGCTGGGGAATCCTGACATCAACCTGGAATGGATCCTCGGGAAGGTGTTCATACCTCTGTCCTGGGTCATGGGTGAGTAAAATATCGTAAAGCTCGTGGTTAAGAAAGGTTAAGCAACACTTGCCAAGGTCGGTCTGTAGATGGGTGACCATCTTAACATACCGAGTTTACTCCGTGTCTCGGAAAGCACGTAAAGCCGCAAGTCCCGGCTGTCATTTGAACATCTTCGACAGTTGTTACGGATTGTCAGAAGCCAGAAAATCTGACACCAGTCTTGCCAAGAAGTACCGTGTTACCCAGTTACTGGCGGCAGTCAGATAAGCAGTCGCTCCACGTAAAATACTGGTACTCAGCTTTATCCGGTTTGACTGAAAGCCGAGCCCAATATAGTTGGGAAAAGGCTAAGCAGATGAGATTAGGCATCCCTTATCATCATAAACTCACGCCTATATTCTCCACTAAGTTGTCACATTTCAAGAGTTATAAAAACTAAGTAAAATTTACTGGTACGAAGGCGTAGGCCCTTTGCCTGCTACAATTTTATTGTGTTCGACACCTCCGGTCTATTTTGTCATCATCTCAACGTGTAAACTTAGGTGAAGTGAGCATGAAGTGAACTGTCATTCCATCTTGTTTGTATGGATTGACAGCTCACTTAATGTTCTTGGATTGATATCCATCCAGATAGGATTGCCAAATCTTCAAACCAAAAAGCCGGACAGATCAGCCAGTTTAGCCGGCAATTTTGTAAAAAGGCCGGTCACCCTTCATTTTTTAGTATTAGTATAACAAGACAATTTTTTTTTAAAGTAAAACAAGCCTTTTTTTATCATTTACCATAAAAATTACCTTAAATTCAAATGAAACAAAAATAAAATTCCATTCAATATTAATTTCTATAATTGCATTAGTAGTAGTACGTGTGAGGTAGGCGGACCAGAAATCAACACATGATTTAATGTAAAAAAAACAGCTCAAATTTAAAAAGCCTAACTAAAGCCGGACAGGCCGGACACCGTCTAATTTGGCTAGATACACAACCAAAAAGGCTAATTGAGTCCGGCTTTATCCGGACGCCTGGCAATGCTACATCCAGACAAGAGGTGGAATAACAGTTCACTTCAAGCCCAACCTACCAAAATTTTCTCGGTATAATTTATTCAGATTGGACGAGCGGGTTAGTCACAAACATTTTATAATAGGCACTCAAGTAAATTCCTTGAAATTACGAAACCAATTACCCTAACAATAGCATTCAAAATTACACCTACTTAAATACAATTTCCAGTGGAAAACAATCAGCTGAAAATTAAAGATTCGCCACGCCTCAGTAGAACAATAAAAACGTAGGTAATCTTATTGTCACGGAGTATGAAGCACGAATATAATAATTTCGATATTAAATGTGGCATTCATGATCTGACAATCTGAGTAATAAAAATACAAAATAAATACCGTTTTGTCAAACATTATTCTTATGTTTATCTTACCTAATAGTTAAACGACAGCGTATCGAATCATAATAATGTTATTGTCACACGTAGATATAGTTATAAAAAAATACAACCGACTTCCAAAAAAAAATACACTATACAAAGTATAAAATAACTTTAATTTCGGAAGTTAATTACTTTGTTGTGTTTTTTTTGGAAGTCGGTTGTATTTTTTTTGTAAAAAGTTTTTTTTTTTAACTTTTTTTGTGGTTCACACGTGCTTACCCCTTCACAGCGTACCGGCGTGATGTTATGTTATGAACTGGTGTAAACAAGAGACAGACATGAGCTTTCAGCAATCCTAGTCCTTTTGCTATCATTTATTGAGGAGTTCCGTTGCCTATCTCCGAAGTTCTTTATCAGATCTTTAACAAATTGAAATGGGACCACTCCGAGAAAGTACTCTTCCAAAATCTACCCAAATCGCTTCAAGTGTGACTATAAAATTTGAAGAGTTCTCTCTATTTCTTCAGGATCCCATCATCAAATTCTGACTTGATGTTCATGGGACCACCTGAGAAGTAAACCCTTTCAAACAAAAAAAAAACCAAATCGGTCCAGCCATCTTCGAGTAATCGGGGAAAAAATAGGTTCCGACAAATTGAGAACTTCCTCCTTTTATTGAAGTCGGTTAAAAAGGAAAAGGAGATTATTCGATCTAAGGGGACGGGTGCCACTTTTGATAGAAACAACATAATTTGGGGCGTATGTTTAATTATAAATCGTTGGCCCTGAAAACTTTGTTTGTATTATTGCCAAAATAAAGCACCTATTTTCTTATTATTTTATCTTCCAACCGCTTCGGGTGATGTAAACGTTCCTCAAACAATATCCTGTCGTTTCACACTCGTGATTTCAATTTCAGGAGTGCCCTGGGAGGAGTGCGAGCTGGTGGGCTCCCTCATAGGCCTGAAGACTGTCGTCAACGAGTTCGTCGCCTACCAGAGAATGGGGGAGATGAAGAGGGAGGGACTCTTATCGGTAGGTATATTTTACGTAAACATGAATATTTTTCGTAGTGTAGGAGCTCGTGGCTAAATAATAACAGCAGCACGGGTTGAGGTTAAGCAACGTTTGTCGAGGTCAGTCGTTGGATGGGTGACCATTTATTAGATTCAGAGATTCCTCCGTGCCTCGGAAAGCATGCCGTGTTGAGCGGTTGGTGCCAGCTGTCATTTGTAGATCTTTGGCAGTCGTTACGGATTGTCAGAAGCCAGAAAATCCGACACCAGTCTTGCCAAGCTTGAAGCCGAACCCAATAAGTCGGGACTTCATGGATGACCAAGTTTACTATCGAAGGTGACGCTCCTTCGCTGTTCTTTCCTGATTTATTTCGCGGAATTCAAGACAGTTGAATCGTTTCTCCGAACCTCGTCGAGCTTCATTGAGTCGGCGTTTTTCTGGTGGTCACCACCACTGTTGATTTGTAGGTGTGTTGGAAAACTTGTTTCTATACAAATTGAAATAAGTGTAAACGGGCACTCCGTTTACACTTATTTCAATTTGTATAGAAACAAGCGAACTTAAAACTAACCAAATGTTCCATTATACCTATCATCATAATAACTTGTACCTAAATCTACCTTTGTTTTTTATTTCCAGCCCAGGTCCGAGCTGATAGCGACGTACTCTCTCTGCGGGTTCACGAATCCCGCATCAGCTGGTATCATGATAGGAGCCATTGCAGCCATGGCACCGAACCAAAGAGAAGTCCTGTCCAGCGTAAGTACATTATTTAGTTGATTAATACAGCGACCGGCCACATAAATGCCAATTAAAAAGGCCTAGAGCACCACACGGGTTGAACTTTCCAACCAACATCTTAACATACCCAGACTCCTCCGGGCCTCGGAAAACACGCTAAGCCGTTGATTTTGGCTGTCATTCCGGATTCAGCAATCGTTAGGGTGTTACCACACCAATTGATCGATGCCATCGATCGATATCGATCGACGTTGATCGATTGGTGTGGTAGCTTTGGCTGATCGAAGGAGACCGGTTGATAAACAATTGAAACCACACCTAATTGGTATAAGTAGAAGCCATCGATCGTGTAAATATAATCGAATCGTCAAATTTCGTTTCGGGATCCAAGTCAGTTAAATCGTTTCTCCGGGACGCGTCGAGCTTCATTTGCTCGGCGTTTTTTTCTGGTGGTCGCCACGGTTGATTCTGGCTTTCAGGAGTTACAGTGGTTGGGAATGTGTGGCGGGCTTGTCCCAATAAAAAAAAAGAAACAAGCCATTGATCGACGTCGACTAATCAATTCTACCATCGATCGCCGATCGATCGATTGGTGTGGTAGCACTCTTACGGATAGTCAGAAGCCAGATATCTGACTTCAGTCTTGCCAAGAAGTACCGTGTTACCCAGTTGATTGATCGTGCGGTGGAGGTCTGGTAGGCAGCCGCTCCATCTAAACTACAGCCGGTCGATTCTGTAAACATGTCGAAGTGAAGGCTAGGGTGAAGTGATCACGAGGTGAGCTGTCAATCCATACAATCAAGATGTCGCGTGATGACGAAGTGAGCTGTCATTGCATTAATTATATGAGTATATGGATTGACAGCTTACCTCGTGATCTCTTTACCCAGGCCTTAACTTCGACATATTTACAGAATCGACCGGCTGGTATTCAGCTGCATCAGACTGGGAGCCGACAATGGAGCCCAACACATGTAGTTCTAAACGCAGTTTGCTTGACTCGAATCAAAACACTTAAATCCTTCAGTTTTCACAGAAGATTATGTTTTATTTACAGATAGCCGTGAGAGCGTTCTTCGCTGGCTGCGGTATATGTTTCATGACTGCGTGCATTGCAGGTTTGTATCTATTCTTTTAACACCATAAAAAAATCATAGAGCCTGTGTCACTTCGACAACTAAAACGAATCCAATGATTACCAAATAAATGGACATACATCATCATTTCATGTCAGCGTCCGAAATCCTTCATCAGATCTTCACCAGATTGAAATTGGGGCCAGTTCGGTAAAATACTCTTCTAAACAAAAAAAAAATTCATCCAAATCGGTTGACAATAGGCGAAAACATCGCTGAACAAACATTTTTCCTGGAATCCCAGCATAAGAATCTAACTTATACCTTCCATCATCAGCTCTGTAAGATGATATGTTGATTATCAGGCACAATTATGAATTGTGTTAGAAAGTATATGTAAAACATTATATGTGGCCGAAATCAGTTAGAAAGACTATTATAATAAACTAAACAATTTTTTTTTCTATCCACAGGTCTTTTGATGCCTGAAGACGCCTTCGTATGATTAAAAGTGATATTTATTCATTAGTATAAATATTTAAATAGGCTTAATTAATTTTATACAATTGTTATTTATTTAATAAAAGGTTTACGTAATAATGTTGGGTTTTACTCTATCGTAGGGGTTGTCAGAAGCCAGAAAATCTGACACCAGTTTAGCCATGAAGTACCGTGTTACCCAGTTAATGGATTGTGGAGGTCACACGGTACTCTTTGGCAAGACTGGTGTCACATTTACTGGCTTCTGACAATCCGTAACGACTGCCTAAGATCTACAGATAATAGCCAGGACCAACGGCTTAACGTGCTTTCCGAGGCACAGACGAAACTCGGTATGTTAAGATGGTCACCCATCCACAGACCAACCTTGGCAAGTGTTGCTTAACCTTGAAGACCCGTGCGACTGTGATTCTTTAGCCAGGAGCACAAATATAAAGTACATTTGGTAGTAATTAACGAGTAACTTTCGTTTGCGAGAGCTCCTGGCTCAATTATAACAGCCGGGTCGAATTTCGAGATTAAGTAACGATTACCCGTGGTAGTCCGCGGTGCAAGCTGGTTGGCGTCTGTCTGCAAAATCACGCAACGTGGGATCACGGAACAGTGTAAAGAACCTAAAACCAAGTTTATGGTTCTTTACACTGTTCCGCTCCCTAATTATGTACTAGCACTTCGCCTATGACTTCATCTGGGATGATTTAGAGCATTTTTTTATTTAATTATTTTAGGAAAGTTACAGATAAACAAATACAGTAAGTAAATAGGAATCTTTTGTGACCTCTCCAAGGCATTTGATTGCGTAAATCACGAAACCTTGCTCCTAAAACTAAAACATTACGGACTAGGTAATCTTGCTCTCAGTTTAGTGAAGTCGTACTTAAATGACAGACAGCAGCAAGTTCAAATAAACGGTGTTAATTCAAGGGGTTTAAAAGTCAAAATGGGGGTACCACAAGGCTCAATATTGGGTCCTTTCCTCTTTTTAGTGTATATTAATGATTTACTCCATCTTTTAAAAAACCAACCAAAGATGGTGTTATTTGCTGACGATACGTCCTTAATTTTTAAGATAGATAGACGTTCTACAAGTCTTGACGACGTAAATAATGCGCTACAGCAGGTCCAAAATTGGTTCACTGCGAATAATTTAGTATTAAATGGGAAAAAAACTAAGTGCATCAGATTTGCTTTACCGAATGTCAAAAGTAATACTTGCGACATAGTATTGGACAAAGAGAAACTTGAATTCGTCGAAGACACGGTTTTCCTAGGGATCACGCTTGACTCAAAGCTACAATGGGGTCCTCATTTAACATCTCTTGCAGGACGGCTAAGTTCAGCAGCATATGCTGTCAGAAAAATCCGTCAATTTACTGATATAGATACCGCGAGGCTGGTTTATTTTAGTTACTTTCATAGTATAATGTCTTACGGTATCTTATTATGGGGACGAGCTGCAGACATCGAGTCTATATTTATTCTGCAGAAAAGAGCCATCAGAGCCATATACCATCTTGGTCGGCGCGATTCCCTAAGGGAACTGTTTAAGGATATTAACATCATGACGGTACCTTGTCAATACATATACGAAAACATTATGTATGTTCGGAAAAATATTCATCTTTTTAATAAGATTAGTGATAGGCATAATTTTAATACTAGAAATAGGAATAAATTAGATCAACCCCGATTCAGATTGGCTAAAGTACACACTTCTTTTATGGGATATTGTATTAAGTTTTATAATAAAATACCACGTGAGATTCTCGAACTGAATGAGAAAAAATTTAAAACATGCATAAAACGCACTCTATGTAGACAGGCATATTATAAACTGGAAGATTATATCCTTGATAAAAATGCTTGGCTAAATGCCGGTCCTGCTCCACAGCCTCAGCCGCTTGGTTCCACTAGTTAGGTTTTATATTTGGAAGAGATGCTCACCCTCTTTTATGTCTAATAATAATACTATTCCGCATAATCTTATATTATGTTTGGAATAAACTTTTCTTTTTCTGTATTTTCAGATTGATATTCATAGTTTTATATAATTTAGAAGCAATTTTTATTTCAAGTTCTGTAAATGTGAGAACCCTGGACCATTATGTTAATAGATAGTTTCCTTGTTTGACATGAAATAGCAGGGGCAGTTGAGGGTGTGTCATGCTCACTCCAATGTCTCGCTGATGGTGGCGCGTGTATCGGATCATTCAGTTCCCTTCAAAATGGTTGAGCTGAATGGTGCTGATGCACGCGTCATGTTCGTGAACGGGCGCCGTCAGTGGAGACTGGTCATCCCTTGGTTGCCACTGCCTCATTTTAATATTTCATACTATAAATTGTTTTTTTTCTTTCTTTACATTGTTCTCATATATAGAAGCAACAAGGTTTATGTAACCAGGATTTTTGTAAACATAAAATGATTTAAAAGAGTGTCCGTGGAGTTTCTTGCACGTTCTTCTCCATAGAGATCTACGCTTGCGAACGTGCAAATAGCTTCATGTTTTTGACGGACTGACTTTGACAATTCAAAAGTACCTGATAATGGTTTATTTGAAATAAATGCTTTGACTTTGACTAAAAGTTTAAACAAAATATGGCCAATTACAAGTTTCCACATGTATCACATGAAACAAATAAAAGCGTGTAAATAACTATTTACGCTCGAAGAAGCTATTACTTAAAATTTTCTTCAAATTAGCAACACTAGTATTGAAAATGCATATCAGGGCCTACGCACACCGGGACGGAATGGCAGAGGATTATTTTTTTTGTTATCAAAGGCATTCAAACTTATCTAGTAGGAATACGACATAAATGCCAAGAGTGTGTATTTCTATTGCTGCTATTACAACAAATAATAAAAAATTGAAGGCTTCCATACAAGAAACTTGTTAATTTTCGGTTTTTGGTACGGAACCCTTCGCGTGAGAGTCCGAATCGCACTTGGCCAGTGTTTTAGTACTTATTGGTACACTCAGCAACGAAAGTCGATAAACTTTTGGTTTTGCAAATCTTAATTATTATTATTTCATTTAAATCGAAACACAAGTATTATGAAAAGAATATGAACGGTGTTATATGAAATGATAAACACTAGATTATCGAATCATTTGGTGTTTTAGATCTTGTGTAAAAGTAGCAGCGTTAATCGATTTTTGTAGCTGACTGTACCTTTTTTTATTTTTTTATTTATTTTTACAGCTGACTGAAAGAAAAGATTATTTTTGAGAAATTTTTAACGTATATCTTGTACAATGTCGTATGGCCACGAGAGATGTTTTAACGCATAAAATCCCACTTGCGGGATGAGTTTGGACGCGGCGTCTTTTTTTTTATACAATGTCGGTCGCATATAGTTTTATTAAGGAACATGTTTCCATTTCCTCCGCAGCCGCCCCAGATGAACTTCTCACACGTTTTTGTCTCCGAGTTATAACCGTACCTGAAAATATATCCAGAATTAACCAGGAGCCTTATTTTCTAACGCACAACGTCCAAATTGGGACTATTCAATTCAATTCAAAACATTTATTTCAGACTTTTCGGTCCATAGAGTGTTAGGACATCAAGATAACTTAAAACTATGTTAGTAATTTACACATACCTAGAAAATAATAAATTAACAAACAAAAAATATACATATAGGAAAGAAAACGCATATTGGCCTACAGCACATGCAAACCTATCCAGTGCCTCCAAATAGGCCTATGGATGTAACCCGCAATTACACTCGGTAGCTGTTGGGACTGCCCCTCACCCTTCGCATCAGCGATGCTGCTCTCTTACGTATAAAGGCGTGAAAGCCATTCACTTGAGCATCAGCAAACATCCCTGACGCACTGCAGTAGCCACTACGCTACTATACTTCTTGAATTTGCGCAGTCATTCGCCTAACGCCTTTTATTCAAAATTAACTTTATTCCCATGATTTTGGGTATAATTTCTATTATCTCAGTAACGAATATTTTGACAAATGCGCGAAGTGTACCTTTACAGATAGAAGTTAGTTTTGGTGCCTGCGTGGGAGAAAAGAGAGATAAAAAACGCTTTTGAAATATGTACTTGAATTTTCTATTTGAAATACCTTTCACTGTTTGTTCAGGTATATAGAGGTATACGGTACAGAAAGTAAAGTCCCGCATACCTCCACTGAAAATGGGAGGATCCTCCGACCAGACGGTTGTTAAGTCTGGTGGGCAACTGCCCGATAGTTAATTACCGGACTGTTGTATATGTTCAAATCGCACGGAGAATTTTGCTTGCGCGATGCAGGATTTCGTAGTAGATGGCACTGCGGTTCTTTTTTGTTGCCGTACAAATTTCGTTTCTTAGTTGTTCATGTGGCCGCAACAGATATTATTAATAATAATAATAATATCTTGGGACAACTCACACACGGTCATCTGATCCCAAACTAGGCAGAGCCTGTGCTATGGCAACCAGACAACTGATAAACATACTTATATATTTCTAAATACATACATATTATAGACAAATTACACCCAGACACAGAACAAATGATCATGCTCATCACACAAAGATTTGTCCTGAGTGGGAATCGAACCCACGACCTCCGGTTTAGCAGTCAGGGTCACTAACCACTCGACCAACAGGCCAGTCAAATAACAACAAACAACGTGTAACAGAATAAACGCAAAACCTGAAAACGGGGTCATTGCACTCATCATAATTGAATAACTTTTACATTGGGACCAACACTGAAATAGTGAGAAAAATCGACTGGCCCTAACTAAATACTTACAAAGAAACAACTACACTAATAGATTCAAGAATTAATGTACAAACGCGTATAAAAAATAACGGCCAAGTCAGACTCGCGCGCAAAGAGTTCCATTCAAATCATGTGTTTTTAACGTCACATTGAAACCAGTCAGTGCGCTAATAATTAATTATTACAAGATAATTTTAAACAATTTTTGAATTGTGTGTTCCTCTTCAAGCCCTTTCGTTTGAAGTCCATATTAAGGGGGTGGAAAAAAATGTAATTCGACATCTTGGAGCGGCGGCCATATTGAATTTAGTGTGATGTTACTAACTTTGTCGTTTTTTACTCTTCAAGCCCTTTCTTTTTGTATAATATCAGCTTACCAGCTCTTAACTGACTCCTAAGTCACAGGTATTCTTAGTTTAGGAGTCAGGGTTTCAACTTTTGTGCGTCTTTAACATTGAGAACTTTAGCTAGATATTAAGTATATTGTAAGGACTTGAATCAATAAAATAAAGTATTATTATTGTTTCATTTGATACTCATAAAATTTGAGTTGAGTTGAGAAAAAATATATAATCCGCCATATTGGAGAGACGGCCATTTTGAAATTATTACAATATTGAGTATTGCACATTGTATTGTCACGACAACTAAAGGTGAGTGCAAAATTTCAGCTCAATCGGATACCAACAAATGGTCGAAAAATGGTTTGCAACTTATGACGGACAAATTACACAATTATGTAGGTACAGTCAGCAAAGCTATTTGGTATGCAGGCAGCTAACTTGCAACTACTTTTAAACAATGTCGTGAGTGTGCTGAGTAGACAATTATTGTACACTACACTCATATGTACATATGTCATAAGCTTAATAGGTATAAAGGCACACATTAGAAATAAATATTGGCAGTACGGTGGAAAAATAATAATTTTGCCTGTATACCAAATAGCTTTGTTGACTGTACATACAAACAGTGCAAGTTAAAAAAAGCTTGTAAAAATATATCTAATACACGCGTTTTTTTTTGTTTTACCACGTTTGAACAAGAAAATCAAAGGTTCAAGAATTCATAGTCATCCTTGTCGATACGAACGAGATACATACATAAGTGATGCCAATTCTTCGAAAATAAAAAAACTTTTCGTGAAATATGTTCTGATTGCACGGAAGAAAAATACACAGTCTCCGAAGTAACCCCTGTATAAGTTTTCCGGTAATCTGTAATTATAGAACTCATCATCTGCCTAGCCTTTTTCCAATTATATTGGGGTCGGCTTCCAGTCAAACCGGATTCAGCTGAATACCAGTATTTTACGTGGAACGGCTGCCTACCAGATCTCCATTACCTGGGTACAACCCATTAACTGGGTAACACGGTCCTCATTGGTAAGACCGGTGTCAGATTTTCTGTTTCGGTATGTTAAGATGGTCACCCATCCACAGACCAACCTCGGCAAGCGTTGCTTAACCTTGAAGATCGTGCGGCTGTTATTATTTAGCCACGAGCTCCTTCCGTAATTATAAAACTACTGCCTAGAATATGTCACCGGATAATTGTAAACTCCGTAAGATTGTAATACATCTTTATTAGATTATAATTTCTCGATATATTGTGAACAGATAATTTTGAAAACAATAAATCTCATCCAAATTCACACGGTTCACAATTTCACATGTTATTTCACAATCTGCAGCGTTTAGCAATAATCCGATGACTTTTTTTTTTCAAAATTTCACGCCCCGAGGTTTCGTAGATGAGGCGTGAATGTTACATATTTATCAATTGTCATAAATAACTTAAAACTTATTTATATAAAAATTAAGAAAATGTTTCTAATTTTCTTCCAAACAAACATTATCTAAATTTTCGATATTTCCTAACAAATTACGCAATTAGTTACAAAAACGCAATGAATATAAATGACGGCGCACTGCGTACTGAAAATAGATCTTCACGCTTTTTTTTTGTAACAGGATTTTGGTTTTGCTGGATATAGTTCTTGTTTCCCATCACTATGCCCAAATATATCACCAAGTTAATATAGCATAAAACGAATGATTTGAGAAAAATACGAAAAATGTGTATTAAGATGTCATGAAAAATTAATTTATTATTCTTACAGAAGATCATAGTAGGTACTATTTATTTATATTTTTTTGGCATAGCTACTGTAATGTAATGTAATGGTTACTGCTGCGGTTTTTTTGGTAATCTTGAATTTTTTTACATTTTTTTTTTAACGCTTCATTTTTGTCTATGAAGATCGATCTTCAGCCCACAGTGCGCCGCCGTTCGTACAACACACACGTAGGCACAGTCGGTTGCGCGCCAAAAAATACAGCGTTTCATTGCCTAGAAATTATTTTAGGTCAGTGTAATTTAGTTTTTTTTTTGTAAGTATGTACTTCGGCTATGTGATAGGTCTTTTTACAACCTTAAATTAATAGAAATCGCCTTAATGCTCATCAAAGTAAACTTACACTTCAATATACCTCAGGCAGACTATGGTCATTTCTTGCGGATTAAATGGTAGAGTACACTTGTAGTCCTCGCCAGATGGAAAAAGAAAATCCATGTTTCCTTTAAAAAATCATAAGATTAGAATAATATTACAATCTCCCATTTTTAACCGACATCAGAAAAAGGAGGAGGTTATATTCGACTGCGTATTTTTTTTTTTATGTATGTTCACCGGGTTCTCCCCCATTTGTGGACCGATTCTCAAAATTTTTATTTTCTTAGAAAGAATATACTCCTGAGGTGGTCCCATTGGCACCAAGTCAGGATCTGATGACGTAATCCCAGGGAAATCGAGGGCAACCCTCAAATTTTAAAAGTATTAACAATATTTTTCATCGTCGACTTTGTCTCTGTCATCTATGACCTAGACTAGAGTCAAGAGCAAACCCATATTAAATTAAAATATATATATATATATATACTTTCTAACGCAATTCAGATCTCATCTTGCTGAGCTGATGATGGAAGGTATAAGTCAGGATATGATGCTAGGATCCCAGGAAAAATGTTTGTTAAAAATATTTTCGCCAATAGCCAAGAGTATTTTTACAAACTAGTCCCGTTTCAATTTGGTGAAGATCTGATGAAGAACTTCGGAGGTAGGCAACGGAACTCTTCAATAAATGATAGCAAATCACCTGGGATTGCTGAAATCGCATGTTTGTTTATTGTTTACACCAGTTCATAACATAACATCACGCCGGTACGCTGTGAAGGGATACGCAGATGCAAACAAGTAAATCTGAATTAACATATTTTTGGGTATATCTTTATTGTTTATTAACCGATCTTGATGATTCTGTTTGCGTCGGGTTGAGTTATAACTATATTGCATTTGCATTGGACGGTGAACTTCAAAGATAAACCAGTCACCTCCTCAACTAAAAATCAATAAAATGTAGTACCAGAGCAAAGTAGATATTTAACTATGTAATAATGTCACTAAGTTGTGGGGTATCATCACTAAAACGTGAAAACTAAAAAAAAACAAAAATACAACCGACTTCCAAATAAAAAACACTACAAAGTATAAAATAACTTTAATTTGTAGTGTTTTTTCGTTTTTTGACACCGACTTCCGAAATTAAAGTTATTTTATATGTACTTTGTAGTGTTTTGTATTTGGAAGTCGGTTTTTTTTTTAGTTTTTTTTGAGAATGTTGGGAAATCATCAAATGACTTCTTCCGCTCTGGGTGGAGCGGAAGGGCGTATCAGACTCTTACTGACTAACCCATCCGTGTTCCTTCCAAAGCCCTTTGCGTTCCAGGGCCGCGGTAACTCTTTCGAACAAATTCCGCAACCCTGACAGGATTACAATCTCCCAAGCCTTTTCTCAATGTTTATGTTGTGTGTTGGGATCAGCTTCCAATCTAACCGGTGCAGCTGGATACGTGGAGCGACTGCCACGACCTCCACAACCCAGTAACTGGATAACACGATACCTTTGGCCAGACTGGTCTCACAGTTCCTGGCCTGCCGGTTGTCTATAATATGTCAAGTGATCACGAAGTGAACTGTCATTCCGTCTTGATTATATGGATTGGCAGGTCACCTCGTGATCACTTCACCCAAGCCTTCACTTCGGCATGTTTACAGAATCGACCGGCTGTTTCAATTTCCCTCAGTAACAAAAATCCTCCCACCCGTTACAAAATTACAACCTAAAAGCAAACCAAAAACAATTCAAAATTCAAAAGTCATTTATTCAAATTAGGCTGAGTGCCAGCACTTTTTGAACGTCAAAGTTCTACATAAAGACAGTCCCCCAAAACGCCCGCCCGTCACCACTTCCTAGTGTTTTAGCTGGGAAGAAGAAGTGGCGCAACAAACTCCCCAGCAACACATCTGTCTGTTGAGTTATAAGAACTATCACTTATACAAAGGTATGTAAGTAGTCAGTATTCTTACAAAGAAAACAATACAACAAAGGTAACACGTAAAAACATAAAACTTAATAATTCGCTACTTGTAAGCTAGCACACTCCATTATGCCAGCATAAACAGACAAACTCAAGCATAAAAACAATATCAAATCAAACTAAATAAGCCTCCAGACATGAAGGGTGTGCCCGCTTACACGTACAGAGGGTAGAATTTAATAAAAAGATCTGTGACTCGACGCCACAAGTGATAAACCAGGGCCATCAAAATTAAACATTAAGCATATAATCGTTATAACAATAGTAAAATCCATGGCTAACAAGACGACCTTTCACCACAAGCAGCACCCGTTCACGAGCATAACGCAAAGATCAGCCA
>NDFZ01005390.1:11003-93526 GCA_002192655.3 Mamestra configurata | reverse complement strand
ATTCAAAAGTCATTTATTCAAATTAGGCTGAGTGCCAGCACTTTTTGAACGTCAAAGTTCTACATAAAGACAGTCCCCCAAAACGCCCGCCCGTCACCACTTCCTAGTGTTTTAGCTGGGAAGAAGAAGTGGCGCAACAAACTCCCCAGCAACACATCTGTCTGTTGAGTTATAAGAACTATCACTTATACAAAGATATGTAAGTAGTCAGTATTCTTACAAAGAAAACAATACAACAAAGGTAACACGTAAAAACATAAAACTTAATAATTCGCTACTTGTAAGCTAGCACACTCCATTATGCCAGCATAAACAGACAAACTCAAGCATAAAAACAATATCAAATCAAACTAAATAAGCCTCCAGACATGAAGGGTGTGCCCGCTTACACGTACAGAGGGTAGAATTTAATAAAAAGATCTGTGACTCGACGCCACAAGTGATAAACCAGGGCCATCAAAATTAAACATTAAGCATATAATCGTTATAACAATAGTAAAATCCATGGCTAACAAGACGACCTTTCACCACAAGCAGCACCCGTTCACGAGCATAACGCAAAGATCAGCCATTACCCCCCTCGCCATATTTGAGGGAAAGAGGTAACCCGACCCCCGACGCTACCGCAAGCAGTAAAATCTAAGGGCGCATGACGAACTTGCTGCCGGTTGCTCAGGATAATGAGCAACAATGACTTGCACCATCACTATTAGTTCAATCCTTAGCTTTCGAAACATACATAACACAGGCCGGTGTTGGTCTTAATCAAATTAAAGGTAGCTGAAAAAAACAATTAAAACGTACATTTCGTATTTTTGGACATGGGTGCTAAGAGAGGCAAGACGAGGACGCATACTGAGGGACCCGCGGGCGGTGGGGGACGGCTAAACAGCGTTGTTGCCAACTCGAAAACGGTTATAGATTCCGCGAAATTGACGTTGTTTCAACTCACCTCTGTTTCAAGACCCCTCGGTCTCCCCTATCACGATTTATCTATTAGTTGAGTTAAACGTTTAATATGAACACATTTTATTAAAAAGTGGCCATTTAATACCTTTTTTCAGGCAGCCAATAAAAGAAGTTGCGGATTTGTTCGAAAGAGTCACCGCGGCCCTGGAACGAAAAGGGCATGGGGAGGAACACGCATGGGTTTTAGTCAGTAAGAGTCTGACACTCCCCTCCGCTCTATTCAGAGCGAGAAAAGGCATTTGATGAGTTCCAATCCTTAAAAAAATATAAGCCTAAGAAGTGCTCCTTCAGCGATATCTCCATGCTTCTTATTTGGAAATGCCGTCTTCAAAAATCGCTACGAGGCTCATATCTAGTGTGCACATTCAACTTGACTTCGAATGCTGCGGAGGAGTAACGGTGCTAGTTGTAGGTATTTATGTATAAAGTAAGTATATTTACCATGAACATCAATATAACAGGTCACACCAAATATAAAAAGACATTTTAAAAATAGATACTTCATTGCGCACAAGTTTTCTCCAGGACTTTCTATGGACAGCTAATACAATAATCTTGGTGGCTTATTCAAGATAAGCTTATCCATCCTAAGCCGTTAAGGTGCAGTTCAATTGCTGCGCGGCTTAGCTACCCAAGTGTTCTTCGTTTTGTATTTGAGAATATTTACCATCCACGAAGACGCGCCCCACAAATTTATATTCGATGGGATCGCGGGATGTGGGTTTGGCTTAAGTGTCAGATGCAAATTATGTATGTATGATTTCATTAAAAAACGAAGCTTGTGACCTACGCAGAAAAACTTACCGATGCGCGATGGAGAACCTATGGTGAGCAGGCTGTTGGAGTATCTAAAAGCACAGTGACTAGAATTCATGCTTAGACCTTGAATGAATCGCTTATCTTCGTATGGTCATGTGTAAAATAAATGTGGATGGATAGACAGGGAGAGGTAGGCCATAGAAAAGATGGATTTATTGTGTGAGGAGTGATATAAAAGAAAAGGGAGTCAGTGATAGCGTGACGGCTGACAGGACAGAATGGAAGAAGACCCCAGGTAACATGGGATAAGTGCAGGGAGATGATGAAGGCTCAGTCCTTGAATATGGATGGGGAGATTATTATAAAAGCGTATACATTGTCAATTAAACGAACCGATTTTCTTGAGCCTGGTATTAGGAACAACATGTTTGTTCCTAGTATTCATTAAAATATTCTTATTAATATCACTGTATTTTTTTAAAGATTAATATTTCATGTGCATACAGGAGATTCTTATAAATATACTAAGACGGCACAGTCATTATATTAATCTCTTTAAATCTTCCTAGGACTTAATTTATAAAGAGCACGAATATCCCTTTTTTGAGAACAAAAATAGTTTGTATGTCGGCGGCACCTCTCTACAATAGAATGCCATACGACATCACACTATCAAAATAACTAATATATACTAAACGGGCTGTCTCTAAATCAAATTTTCTAATTAAACTACGAATTTTTCTAACGGCGTATGCCGTAGAGCTAAGTTTTTAGACAGTTTATCTATATGAGAGTCCCACTGAAGCTTTGAAGCTTCCAAAGTTATGCCTAAAAACACTGTGCTGTCTTCTGGTTTCAACTCGTCACCCTTTTTGGAGACACTAATGTTAACTTGCCTAACATGAGGTTATGTAAACTTTACGCATTTAGTTTTCTTCTCATTAAGAAGAAGATAACCCAGTCACTTACAGTGGCAAGAGCACTATTTACATCGTCAGTAACCAGTTGCTGACGTTGGAGTTTAAATAAAAGTGTAGTGTCATCTGGAAACAACACTATATCATGTTTATTCATTATGTATAAAGAAGTTAAAACTTCTAGGGTGGGATGACGGAAAGAAAGGAATAGTGTAACTTTAAGGACTGCCTTTGAGCCCTTTCAAGTGCTTAAAGGTTAGTTATAAATGTTCCACCCCATGAAGTGATGCAATATGTCAGGAGAGATTGGCACAACGCTCAATAAACAGGTAGTAGTTGCTTGGAGTTAAAGATAGACCGAAGATTTTTAACCACAAAGATAAATTTTCGTATTCTGCTATTGAGACAATTTATATCTGCGGCAAGTTTAATTTAGAATCCAAAGTGTTAAAATATTTTCGACTTTCTGCAATTTATAACAAGAACAATCACCATTATGAGGGGATGAACAGGTGTGAGCGAGAACGGAGAAAGGTTGGAGTGATGACTGCGGGCTGTTTCTTAAAGAAAAGGCTATATATTTGGTTTTTTGGAATTTAAGGTGAGTATGTAGTTCTAGCCAACCATACACAGTATTAAATCCGACTTGAGTGTAGTTATATACCTCTTCCCACGAGTGTACACTGAAAAGAACCACAGTGTCATCCGCAAAAGTAATAATGCGTCCATTTTGAAGCAGTCGTCGATTGCAGAAGTCGTTAATAAACACCAGAAATAACGTGGACCAAGGATGCTTCCCTGGGGAACTCCAAACGCTACAGCAAGAGTGTCACTGACGTAGTTATCAATTTTAACAAATTTCGTGCGGTTATTAAGGTAATCTTTGAAGAGTGACAACTGATGTCCACGTATTCCGAGGTTTTCAAACTTACGTAGCAAGATTGGAACCGACACTGTATCAAAGGCTTTAGAAAGGTCTAAAAAGATGGTTTTCTTTCATCCATGTTAGAAACAATAAAGTTAGTCAGCAGAATACATCTCAAGATACCTGGGGTTATCCAGGGTTTAATATTTTTTTTCCGTTCGGAGAAAATAAAAACTGTGGCCGTAACGCTCTCCTGATTTGTCTATATTGTAGTGTGCGCGTGCACTCATAAGTACTTGTGTGTACTTATGAATTTCAAACATTAGCAGCTAGTTGCACACTTACACAATAAACGATTAGGAAGAATAGTGGGGCGCGTCTTTGTGGATAGCACGGTGTATATTATATATTTATACTTATCTATAGCGTGCGTAACTTCTCCGTGTGGGTATATCGTACGCGCAAGTGAAATCGCACCTTTAGGTATACACGTTTACTCTTATATGGCTATATAAACTGAAAGCATGCCAATAATTAATAACACTAATATTTAATTAGTTTTTTACCTTGGAACTAATGAGGCGTAAGTAATTTACCATGATTAAATTCCGTGTAATATTTAGACTATGAGTAAGCCACAGAAACATTATTATTTTTTCTTAAACCATATAAGTTAACATATTTCAATATTTCTTTTTTAAAAAAAAAACAAGAATATTTAAAAAAATATAAAAATAGTAGCCCACCGATGAGAACAGGGTCCAAGCTACCGGCGCGGTCAGAGCTCCAGAGGGAGGAACCTCCTAGCTATGCGAGCCGTGTCCAGAAGTACCGCTTTCTGAATCAAGCCCTTAATAGCTGCCTCAAGCATTGGCTGTCACGACTATCGGTACAATGAAGTTCACATCCTACATGTCGACAACCTCGCGATCCAAGTTCAGATATTTGATTTGCTTATCTTGCTCGGCTTTCACGAGGTTCTCGTCATGCGGAACGGTTATGTCTACAATCATTGCACGCCTCACGATCCGGTCCACCACCACTATCGGCCGGTCTCAATAATGTATCTACCTTTAACCAACTGTCAATTTAGCTACCAACAGTAGCTGAAACGTCAAGTTTTAAAGGCAAACATGACGTTTCAGCTACTTTTGGTAGCTAATTTGAGGTAGATACGTTATTGAAACCGGCCGTATTGGGCTTACAAGGTTTGTCTACAAGGTTGTGCCTATGCAAGTACTCTCCGTTAGCTAGACGAGAATAACCAGAGATAATAATATGGCGAATTGTTTCTCACGGACGGTGACATGCCTGACATTGTCAATCGTGCCATCCTACACAATAAAACTCCTTATTATTGTTATTATTTACGATAGCCGTGTCGTGATCGTGGTCACTCCCTTTAATCAGGGTTTTGGTAGTTTAGTTTATTACTGTGGCAGCTGGCATCAACATCCGCGCGCTGTGCGTGCGGGCATACAACTAACGTAGTGTACTCGACGCAAAGCATATATAGTTCGTGCAAATACGACCGGCGCAGGGCCGCGCATTCATCATTACTACTAGTGGGTAACATAAAATATTATTGTGGTTGTTTACCCTACAGATGTGTTACGAGTTAAAACAAACTGTATATAAATGCCAGCACACAAAATATAATTCAGTTCGATCCGAATACTCTTTCATTTATCCATCTCCTGACGACTGGTAAATTACAAAGTGAATTTCATACATACCTACATATTCCAACCTTCTTTAATATATGGCTGAACAGAAAACATATTTCTAGAAATAAAGAAAAAAAAAATTTTTTTCTACCTCTTTCCGATTTCAAACATGACGACTCCGCCAAAAAAATGTCACTACACTATGCACCTATTTGAAACAAGACAATATTATTTGAAAAACCCTTACTTATTAACTGTAAAGCGGTACAGTTATGATACCATATCGAAATTGCGAAGTGTTCGCTAGTGTTATTTTCTTTCTTGTAATCAAAATTTTCAGCAGTTTTGTAATCTGGTATCGCGTTATGTATAAAAAACAACCGACCTTAATGAGTATACCAGAACGAAACGAAGTGGAAGATGAGCATCTGACCAACAAATGGGTTCCGAAGAAGAAGCACGAGGTCCTGAAAGCAAAGTATAAATGTTTGAAAAAGCTGTTCCAAATTTATGATGCAAGCGTCATCGGGATTCTTCCCGAGTCTTACAGACCCGAGGCGTGTGTTGAGGAGGATTCAAAGTCGACCAGCAAGCGGAAAAAACGCTCTCATCGCACGAAGACCGATGCGTGCGCAGGGACCACTGAGCCGTCAAGCGGTGATGTGTCCATCCATTCGGATGAGGAGAAGGACTCCATAGCGACAGCTGTCATCAGGGACTTGAAGATCAAGAAGTGTTTGTCGACGTCCACTCAGATGGAGTCCCAGGCGTCTAAGGAGTACAAGTACGC
The DNA here is from genome assembly GCA_002192655.3 of Mamestra configurata. Taxonomy (NCBI): domain Eukaryota; kingdom Metazoa; phylum Arthropoda; class Insecta; order Lepidoptera; family Noctuidae; genus Mamestra; species Mamestra configurata. The sequence goes on along the minus strand of NDFZ01005390.1, from coordinate 87,559 downwards.
CGCTACTCAAGATTCGAGAGACAACTTAATGCTGGAGCGAAATATGTCCGCGGAAGGTAAATATTAAGGTGGAACTTACCTTGGCGTATTTGTCAAAATATTCGCGTTACTTGGATAAAAGGATACTCTAAAATTATCGCGATAGTTATTTTATTAACAAAAAAGTAAGGCGAATTTTTGTGCAAATATGTGAAGTGCATATTTGAAACTGATACATCTATCATTTATCCATTCCTCATGGACGAGGGATAGTAACTTTTTTTATTGCGCCACGTTTCCATCTGCAACCAGCTGGCATGCAAATTGCCTTACATTGCGGGCTACCGAGGTAAATCTGATCAACCGCTCGATCGTGTCGTGCAATGCAATGCAATTAAACTTGCCTGCAAGTTGCTTGCAGGTGAAAAACCAGCGTCAGAAATCGACCTTTTTGGCGCATCTGTGAGGCACGCATAATAGCATTGGCTGTCGTACCTATATGGAATATTATTTCATTACCATTGCATTCCTCTCAAAATGGTGAAATGGAACATGGTGAGGACACTGGCATAGCCTAAAACCACAAATTCATCACACTAGGCCCGCATAGTTGATAGCCCACTCTCTTTCACAGAGTTTAGACCTTTTTATTGTACGTCAGTGGGAACGCTACATGCTGATTACTCTATATACATATACCTAACCCTTTCTCAGTTCCTTTTTCTATGAACTGTTTCCAACTAAGTAAGTGTTAATATTACTTTTACCAGGCGATCTAGTACGCGAACGTCAAGAATGCGAGTTCACGCAAACGAGCGACCCCCATCCGATTCCCTACCTCCTGATCAACGAAAAGAGGGCGCGTCTCAAGCCCACCCGCTTCCAATGCTTCATCCAACGGATCTTCGGGATCCATCGGGAAAGATCGTACAAGAACTGTGTCCTGCCGAATGGGCATATTTACGCGGCCAGTGACAACAATATCTCTGATAGCTTTTGCGAGAAGCGACGGCGAAGGGGGCTGCGATTTCGTCGTTTGCGGCGCCCTAAGAAAATACAGTCGGAGATCGTGCTGAGGGACGTCAATAGTCCTGTGATCTTGACCTATGTTCAGTCGGTGCAGAGGAGCTGTTTGGCGGACACCACGCCCCGCCAGTGCCCTATCTTGGGATGCCTCATGATTTCTTATGGTGCGTAAATATACGTATTTACTCCACATGAAATTACCCTTTGAATCTACTTGCAAGTTCCTATAACAATCCAATCCAAGTCAACACGAGGTTCCTCTGGATCCTGGTACTCTTGGAAATTAATGAACCAATTTTAATGAAACTTGAAACGCATACAGGATGCCTAGGTCTTAGAGCCTTGATATACAAAGCGCTCCGGGCGCGCGGCCAGGGCGCTGTGAAGAAAATATATGGTGTCTGTCCGCGCGCCCGCGACGCTAAGTATATTTCGTTCCTTTGACGCCATACATTGCCGCGCGCCCTGTCCGCTTTGTATATCAAGCACCTTAAAAGTTTATTGAAAGCTTTTTCAAAAAAGGGTTTAGAGACAGAGTAATTTTAAGGTTTGTGTAAAAACTGAATTATCATTCTGCACAGAGATCTTAAAATTACTCTCTTTTGCGCTAAAGGAAAGAAAACCGCATTTCTCATCGGTCCCATACTCAGGAGTGCTCTAATTTAGGTACGTATGCAGTTTATCCACCAATACTAACAGAATTTCTTCACAATTTCAGGGATAATAAACTACAACGACCATCTCAACCTCTGCCACTTCCCCGAGAGGAAATTTATCTGTCACTACTGCCACGAGGGCTTAGAGAGCCAATATGACAAGTTCGTTCACGAGAACGAACACATCGGGATCTCCAAGCTCGAAGGAACCAACATTTCGAACCCACCCACCACCAGGCAGTCCGTCAAAAAGGCCAGCATCACCCAAACCGAACCAGAAATGCCGAAATGTGGCGTTCCAGAAGAAAAGTTAAAGAAAATCTTGTCGTTCTTCGATAAGATTTCGGATCCGGAGCAAATGATTACGGAGATTAAGAAGAATAGGTTCTCTGAGTGTAATTTACAGCATTCTAAGACCGAGATTGATACGGCTGAGTCCACGGACTCTTCAGACAAGCGAAACGTTAGCTGCGTCAATCTTCATCGGAAGATTGAGAAGAAGGCGTGCTCGTCAGGATCTGAGGTGACTTCGAGAGTCCCTCATTACGGATCACCTGTTAGTTGCCATTTATGTGGAGAATCTTTCAATTTCAGGTAAGACTCATGATTTGAAACGGCAGAATAGGAACCTAAAACGGGACACAAAAACTTTGCGTTTAGGTACTTATGTATTCAAGGAATTAAAGAATTGTCTTCTAAACCCAGATATTTAAAGTATCTTTGCATACCTACCGTGTATCAAAATCAAAAGTCATTTATTCAAATAAGGCCGAGTGCCAGCACTTTTTGAACGTCAAAGTTCTACATAAAGACAGTCCCCCAAAACGCCCGCCCGTCACCACTTCCTAGTGTTTTAGCTGGGAAGAAGAAGTGGCGCAACAAACTCCCCAGCAACACATCTGTCTGTTGAGTTATAAGAACTATCACTTATACAAAGATATGTAAGTAGTCAGTATTCTTACAAAGAAAACAATACAACAAAGGTAACACGTAAAAACATAAAACTTAATAATTCGCTACTTGTAAGCTAGCACACTCCATTATGCCAGCATAAACAGACAAACTCAAGCATAAAAACAATATCAAATCAAACTAAATAAGCCTCCAGACATGAAGGGTGTGCCCGCTTACACGTACAGAGGGTAGAATTTAATAAAAAGATCTGTGACTCGACGCCANAAATTCAAAAGTCATTTATTCAAATTAGGCTGAGTGCCAGCACTTTTTGAACGTCAAAGTTCTACATAAAGACAGTCCCCCAAAACGCCCGCCCGTCACCACTTCCTAGTGTTTTAGCTGGGAAGAAGAAGTGGCGCAACAAACTCCCCAGCAACACATCTGTCTGTTGAGTTAGAAGATGCTGTATGGTGTGTGGAGGTCAGGCAGATACTCGGTCCATGTAAAGAAGTGGTATTCAGCAATTTCATGGAAATTGGCAACCAATCCTAACATAGGGGACCGGTTTCTGAATGTTGAGTATGTAAAGTTAAAATGTGTAGCGATTCCCTGGCATTAAAGTAATGCCAGAAAATGGGGAGATTACGGGGGATGACCTATTTTTCAAATTCTCTAAGACTTGAGTTCGTCATTGATAAATGAATCACTCTTTTCCTTTTCAGACGCCAGCTAAGTCTCCACGTTGATTTAGAGCACCGCGTCCACGGCAAGTTCTCCAAATTCCACAGCTGTGCTGGCATCCTGAATCACAGGTCCCAGAACCGAATCGATATGGTCTCCGAAGACGGGAAGATCCAAGTCCAGAGCATCGACAGATCTCGGATACAGAGATCCACCTCCTCATTGAGTCAAGATTCTTATACCGAGCTATCCCGAAGAAGGTCTGAAGAAAGTTTAAGCTGCGATCCCTCGACTAATATTGTCTATTATACCTCTATGGAAACAGTCAAAAAGCCCTCAGTGGTAAACAACATTGTCCAGAAAGTCAGGAGCGGCCTCAATAGTTATAAATGGGAGCCGGGAACAAAAATTATTCGTGTGTAGTCCTTGTGCTATGTGGAGTGACATTGTGGTTTGTCAATATAGTGAAAAGTCCAGTTGGTTGGTTTTATTTTTTAATCCTTTCCTTATTATAGCTGTTGGAGTCAGTTTGGAATGTTTTCATATGTGCATGAAGACTTTCCGTTAGCCACGTTTTAGAGCGGTTCCGCACTGCATCAGATCCGAATCCGTGAAAATACGTCACGAAGTAGCCATTTTGAACTATTTGCAATGGTAGTTAACGCACTAGATCCGACTTCTGTCATCCGTGAGTCTCCAATGCGGAAGAAATATTGACGGGGCAAAGTAGCCGTGGTTCTGTTTGTATGAAAGCTTTCGCATTACCTACCTCGGATTCAAATCGGACATATCCGCGCGGCTCGATAAGGGCCTGGGGTGGATTTGGATCAGAAATTGGATTAGTGCGTTAGACCGGTTACGCACAGCATCCGATCCGAATTCGTGAAAGTCTTGTGTAGTTCGCGAACGAACAAGTTCGTAAGAGCGTTCCTACAGGCGAACTAGGTCCCAGGCCCCAGGTCGCAGTTACGAAATGGCCTAACTAATAGTATTGCGAGAGTGAGCGAGAGCGCGGAGCTGCCCTACCTTGTTGGTGTGCTCACGACCTGTTTTTGCCGTCACTCCTAGTCGCACGAATGCAGGCTTGCGGGCACCTTCTACGTCGCCTCACAGGCAATTTCAATAATTTCTTCTCTAACTTGGATCTATTTTCACTGTCTGTTGGCGAATTTAGAAAAATATGGTTTGACACTATCCAGAATGTATGCAAATAATGTTATCTTTAGTATTCCTTGTAGTAGCTGTAACTTGTGTATTTTGTTTCATGCAAGTACACTTCTCATCAAAAAAATCGAAACACCTCGCAGTTTATGATTTGATAAGGATTATCAGAAAAATGTGTATATTTAGGAATAAATGTAAAATGTCATTTAATAGTGAGTAGTATGAGGTTTTTAAATCCTAATGTTAATGTTCTAAATTCAAATTAAGTCTTCATAGGTTTCGTATTTTGTATAATGAGTAATTTTTACCCTGTATGGAATATGAAGGAAATGGGTAAAACAACACGCGTAAATGAAAAAAAATGTAAGAAACGTTTATTTAATAACTTGTATTCCCTCCGCGAGCTCTTATTACTGCTTCCATACGGTTCTTCATCGATCGGATGAGAGTCACGATCACATGTTGTGGTATATTATCCCATTCCTCTTGGATTGCATTTTGCAGCTGGCTAAGTGTTTCTGGGGCTGGATCTCTTGCTCGAATTCGTCTCTTTAATTCATCCCATAGATGTTCAATGGGATTCATGTCCGGGCTTCTTGCTGGCCATACCATAATGGAGATACCGACTTCGGTAAGATAATCTCGTACGACGCCCGCGGTGTGAGCTCTAGCATTGTCGTGCATGAATATGAAGTCGTTGCCAATAAAATGTGCATAGGGCATCACATGAGGTTCAAGACACTGTTCGATGTACCGATGAGAGTTTAGTGCAGGCAGCCGTGGCCCAGATACAAAGGCAAGTTCTGTCTTACCGTCGGCGCTGATTCCTCCCCAAACCGTCCACGAACCGCCACCATAGCTGACCTTTTCTTCAATGCAGCATTGTGCAAAGCGTTCTCCATCTCTTCTGTAGACCTTGTTCCTTCCGTCGTTACCATACAGCATAATTTTACACTCATCAGAAAACAGTACTTTGCTCCACTGAAGGTATGACCAAGTTAGGTGCTCGCGTGCAAAGTTAAGGCGCGCTCTTCGATGGTCTGCAGTTAATTTCGGCCCATTCGCTGGCTTATGCGGTGCCAATCCGCGTTCCTTCAACCTTCTTCTTATTGTAGAGTCACTTACAGCTACTCTTCGTACAACGCGAAGCTGCTGCTGCAGTTGAAAAGCGTTAAGGCGTCGATTTCGTAAAGAGGTTGTTACAATAAATCGATCATCTCGCTCAGAAGTGACCCGATTCCTGCCAGATCCTGAACGGCGCGTGAACGAACCAGTCTCCCGATAGCGTTTGTAGACTCTATGAACAGATGATAAGCTTAGATGCAATCTTGCAGCCACAACACGCTGACTAAGTCCAGAATCCAGCAATGCCACCACTTGGGCGGCTTCTGCGGGCGAAGTATCCATATGTTTTAGAAAAAAAAGTTTTTTCAGACGTCCCAAAGTCACAGTAAATGAAATAAGAAACAAAAAGTTTAAAGACAAGCGCTAATTTTAGTTTTTAAACGAGAAACGTACTCCAACCCTAAATACACATTTGTCTCAAAACAGTGATTAATTTCATTTATAGGATAAACAAATGAAATTCTAATTTCGAATTTTGATTTTTTTCTTCTTACTGTAATGACCAAACTGCCAGCTACACAATAATGTTTTTTTTTTCATGGAATTAATTCTCTTTTGTAAAAAATTAGGACAAAAACAATAAAAACGAAAGTGTTTCAATTTTTTTGATGAGAAGTGTATCTACCTATACTGTTTGGTAATATTTTAGGGGTTGTAACTAAGTACCTAGGTACATGGCTTTTTTTAGCAATGTAAGTAATTAAAATTCGCTTTGTATAAAAAAAAAAACCATTTCATTTTATTCCGTCTTGTGCTTTATCAACATTGTCTTTCTCTTTTTGTGTATCCGTGGAGAAAGTTGTTGGTTGCACATTTGTATAATTCCTTATATTCTATTTTTGAAGTGATAACTTCTTATGGGAGGGTAAACCGCTTCGTAACGTAACGCGTTACGGCGCCAGTCTGGCTGGCTTCCCTTTCTCTCACACATACGGCAGCGGTAGGCAGGCTCTTCCTCTCTCACTCTAACCCACAGCGCTAGTCGTATTTCGGACAGACGCAATATTAAATAGTTCAACTTAGATTAGTTTAAGTTATCACTTCTGTCGGGCGTCCCGAGACACACGTTTTTTTGTAATATGTTGTAATTGTTGGTTCTTCCGAATAAATAAAATAAACACCTATCATTCAAGAAATGGGAGCAAATCAATAAAATAAAACAAATATTATAAAAAACCACACATTTTTATTGTAGTTATTATTTTTATATAATATTCCTAACACATCCCACGCAGTGAGATCGCCGCAAACAAACGTCTGGAAGCCAGAGAACAGTGTTACAGAAAAAATATAAATATGTTACAACTTACCCTAATGATAACGTAAACTTAAAACTAAATATACCTACTATTGACCGTCTTCACTAACACTAGATGACAACTAAACGAATGCATTATTATTGCACTGCTGGATTATCAACGCTCTGCTCCGAGCTGAACGTTGGTAATTCAACAATACGCTTTTATCTATAGTTCATCTAGTGTTAGCAAAAACAAGCATAATATGGTGTTTGCTGTCTATTACACAGTACAAGCAAATTTTCAACAGTATGACTGAAAAATTGGTTGTGTGTAAAGTCGGTTTACGGACGATAGTTTAACGTGACAAACATTGATGAAATGATCGTAACGTTACAATGAGTCATCCTTTTTCGTGCGTGCAGCCGGTGTTCATCGATTTATTAGACGTTGCCACGTCAAAAAAAAAAGAAAACAAAACCCTCCTGATTAAGTCGTGTAAGAAATAGAAAAAAGAGCAAAAAAAAATTAGCAAATTTAGCTGTCAATCTCAATATCAGGTTTATTTATTTATCAGTTTAAATAAAAAGCAATGGATAAAATCTATATAACAATATTTTCGAATGCTTAAAATAAAAACTTTTTTCTAGTATATTACATAATAGACAGCCAACAACTTTAACTACGATAAAAAAGAGCCAGTATTTATAAATATTTCAACGCTGCATACATAGCAAAAATATTTTGCAGTTACCTACTTATAAAAATTATAATCTCCCAAAGATTTTGGTCATGCTGTCAATCGAATTGATGTTCGTTCAAATATGAAGCGACAGCTAAACTGCCTGCATTACTCAGTAATTGCTTCTTTTTAACTGCAAAATATCGTTGCAATGCATATTTTATGTAACTTGGAAAAATAACAAGCAAATTCGTTGAAAAAACAACAGTAATCACCTATCAAATTCCTTATTTTTATCAAGAAAACGCAGATTGTAGGTACGCTTAAAGTCAAGTAAAATAACAAAAATATATTTTAGAAAACAACTCTTAACTTAATTTCTTCGATTTATTATATTTAATTAACCAAAACTATATGGTATTTTTTATAACAATAGGTTTTTAACCACTGACGACAGAGACATTCAACCTAATCCCAAACGAGTTTTATAGAATTTTTACATAGACAATCAGATTGTCCGTTTTTCTTACAGTTTCAATAGCTGCTTGTTATAATTTTCATACAAAACTAACTTTTAATATTCCCCCAGGTTGAATACCACTGCTGGTCATAACAAATCCCAAATGTGTTGTAATATACAAACCGAGCTAACTGTATCTTAGGGTAGATTCCTTAAAAAAACTATTTAGTTCGTCAGTTAGATAACGATAGGACTTAAGGTGAAAGCGCCAGGGTAGCCCGCGAAATTCAAATTTTCTTATGTTTTTTTGTAATTTGCAAGTCAGTATCAGGCTGTATGTTGAACAAAATATGATTCGCGACCATCACACGTATTTATTTACGAAGTTTATATATTTAATAAAATCTTTATTGCTAAAAATGGTATTTGTAGTAAACGCGGTATTTCAGAAAATATGAATAGATGTTACAAATTATTGGGTGAGCTGTTGTTCTCCTTGCTAGATTGCTGAGCAACCTGTATTAAGGAGAAACAGTTGCCTCCCTACATAAGTGTACTATATTATAAAAATATGCTACGTGTTGATTCCTTACAATTTGGTTGTTTACTTTCTTAAAACTAAAAGAAAACATGCAAATAAAAATGTTTTAGAGAGTCGTGTCTGTCTGTGAGTGATTGTGAATATGAATTGATGTTATAACATTGGGCCAATAAAATAATAATAAATAAGCTTTGCTGTGAATGAAAGTTAAGAGCGAATTTTCAACAGTGCCTCAGTCTCGTCATAAGTTTTGGAGAGTAGGAACGAGCGAACGGTACTTTTGCATTTTAAATATGTTAGGCCATACATAGGTCTGCCAGGGTTGCGGAATTTGTTCGAAAGAGTCACTGCGGCCCTGGAACGCTAAGGGCTTTAGAAGGAACACGGATGGGTTTTAGTCAGTAAGAGTCTGACACGCCCTTCCGCTCCACCCAGAGCGGAAGTAGTCAATTGATGATTTCCCATCCTTAAAAAAGGCCATATATAGGCTCCGGGCCACCTCTAATGGCATCCTGAGTGCATTGGCGAACAGGTTTGATTGTCATTACATTAATCATTGTTATATGATTAATTTAATGACAAACAGACAAATGACTCAGGCTTTTGTCTAATTATGTATATTGTTTTTGTGTTCGTGTGATCTTGTGAATTTTAATTTATATATAAATGTGATTTAAATTTAATTTTATGACTTGTTTCCAATATAGTATTTTAAATTTTATTGAGTAATTCATTCGATTGTTTTTATGTATATTTATTTTAATTGAAATTTAATGTGAATGTTATGATCTATAATTGATTGAAATAAATGAATTTGAATTGAATTGAATTGAATAGGTAGGGGGATGCATTGCGTCAGTTGTACAGATATGGGCCGAGATGGAAAAATAATCTTTTGATGAAATTGAATGGCGGCCGTGGAATAGTGCATATTATATACTATCCTTACGTCGCCTCGAGATTATTGTGAATGGGGTCTGCCTGTGCTGTAAAAGAACAGTTTGCAAAATATAAAGTTGTCTGACGTTAAGTACATTCCAATTTTTGTAAAGCATTGCTGTTGGGTAAAAAATAGGTTTTACCTTTTGAACGCCATTGTCATGTATACATGGCAAGCAAGCGCGTGCCCTGTACGCCAAACGTCACAAATATGTGACAAAAAGTACGGCGAATTTGTGGTTTGGCGTCGGGGGCACGCCGATGCGTTTATGCTCTGGCGTTCAAAAGGTTAAATGTGGCTACCTTCAGTATTGCTCTATATGCTATTTCAATGTGGTTGCAACTGCGCCACCCAAGCAATACAATAGTGTGTGCACAAACGTTTACAAAAGTTTTTATAACTCGAATGAATGGTTATTTCATAAAAAAAAGTCATTCAATCGAGTTACATGAATGATACAACCTGTATTGATGATTTTAATTATTATAACTCAGTAAAGTCATATTTGTTACGGTCGCCAATCGTATTTTTATCATCATACAACCTGACAGTGACCTGCAAAACGGAAAAAATAGTATGAAAATTTGCGTTTCGCGGGCTACTCTGGCGCTTACACCTTAAACGAAACATGAAGACGATACAGCGTGTTGAAATTTCGCGTGACGTCACGTCTATGTCTATTACATGACGTGACGTCACGCGAAATTTGAGGAGCATGCAAGAACTATAGGTGGCAGCCCAAGAAGTGTCAAAAGTTTCGAATTTGCAACGCTAGATGGCACAGTCTACTTCGTGCACGTTCCCCTAAACGGAGCGTGCAGGAACTATAAGTGGCAATACAGAAGTGTCATTGTCAATGGTATGTTTTAATTATAAGTTACAAATTTGCAACGCTAGATGGTGCACGTTCTCTTTACGTGTATAACTTTTTACCTTGGAAGTAATGAAACATGAACTCTTGAACATTGAAGCGTTCTTCAGTGATTTGATAAAGCAATAATTATATGTCCAATATTTTTTTGAAATCCAACTGACTGACTAAACAATCATATACAATGTGGAGACATCGATACGACAATAAATGAAAACGCTGGCAACACTTGTTCATACGAACATTTTGAAACCATTAAGAATCCCGTCACTGAAAAATAAACTTTCCAATTGCATGAAACTCAAACTAGTCAAGGACAGTGACTACTATTCTGACCAAATATTCCAAGCAGTCTGTTGCAGTTAGTGACATCAAATCTGTGATAAAAGACAACATATTCGAATGAACTAGTATTGCCAGTGTTTTGATTTATTGTCGTATCGTCGTCTCCACCTTGTATATTTACCCAGCAAACGTCCCTATTCTGTACATATGTCACAAGAAGCGATCTCACTTCTATCCACGTCTAACCAACCAACTAGCACCGTACCACGATATTTACCCTTACATTGAGAATGTATTTTTATATAAAAGACAATAATTTCATTCATGAAATTATGATAAAAGTATTTTTTTTGGTACACAAAAAGTACAACGATCAAAAAAAGAAGTGCAACAATTGGTGCATTACTTTTTTTGAGTTTATATGGAAGACAAATAAGTGTGGCTTCGCAACGAGACATGGCCTTAGTATATTTCCACGTAATAAATGCAATTTTCTTTATAATGTCTTAGTAGGTTTTTTCACGTCGTAATTTCTCATATCTCGCTGCGACTAAACATTATCAATTTAACATAACATAATTATAACTCATTGTCTAAATAATATTTATATGACATGATTTCGGTGATATTGTTAAAAAATTAAACAATTATACGATATAAAAATTCTAAAGATATACATTCTCACTATACTTTACTACTGAAATGACGGCAGTTTTTGAGGTAAACATTTTAGAATTTAACTTCAAAGCCGCCGTCTTTGGTAGTCAACCCCGCCAATCTATATAAATTCCATTATTTTTGGTACAAACGGCAAAACTGATTAGTATGGAGGCAACTAACGATAAAAGTTGCAGAATTGTGTCGTTTTATTCGTATAAATGTATTATAACCCGTAGCTCCCACGTTGATGCTGAAATTGGCTGCCATGTTTGATAATTATTTTTTTGGGACCAGCCCGCCACACTATCTCCTGAGAGCAAGAATCAACAATGGCGACCGTCAGAAAAGCCTCGAGTCACTGAAACTAGACGAGTCCCGGAGAAACGATTCAACCGTCTAGGATCCCGCAACGAAATCGATCAGATCAGAACAGCTGAGTATGAAAAATATAATTTCCACTTACCTCTTAACTAGTACTTAGTAGGGCTATAACATTGGTTGCGGAATTTGTTCGAAAGAGTCACCGCGGCCCTAGAACGCAGGGCATTAGGAGGAACACGGATGAGTTTTAGTCAGTAAGATTCTGACAGAGCGGAAGGAGTCATTTGATGATTTCCCATCCATAAAAAGGGGCTATAACATTGTCAGCAAATTTCAGAACTTACATCAAAATTTCAAGAAATTCCAGCCCACCCTGTTAATGTCCCGCTGACTATCTATATTTTCACCACAATGTGATTTCTGTTCTCAGAGTATAAACGGTGATGGAAAACATAGTGATGCAACCTTATAACCAATCGAAGTGTTGTAACATCCACCAACCCGGGGCAGTGTGATTTATTACGTACGGCCCAGTCCCTCTCCCAGAGGCCTGTGTCCCAGCAATGGGAACATAATAAGCTGATTATACCTCGTGGCTAAATTATAACAGCAGCACGGGTCGATCTCCAAGGTTAAGCAACGCTTGCCGAGGTTGGTCTGTGGATGGGTGACCATCTTAACATACAGAGACTCCTCCGTGCCTCGGAAAGCACGTTAAGCCGTTGGTCCCGGCTGTCATTTGTAGATCTTTGGCAGTCGTTACGAATAGTCAGAAGCCAGATAATCTGACACCAGTATTGCCAAGGAGTACCGTGTTACCCAATTAATGCGTTGTGGAGGTCTGTTAGGCAGCCGCTCCACGTAAAATACTGGTATTCAGCTGAACCCGGTTTGACTGGAAGCCGACGACAATATAGTTGGGAAAAGGCTAGGCGGATGATGATTTATTCTCATATAGTTGGAGAGAGTACAGAAAAATCATAAACATTACTATCATTTTGTCTTTGCCGAATTCGGTTAAAAGTAATGACTTGCTTGATTCTGCCATGAATTTTCACAGTCACCTACACACCAAAAAATTTTGCCGCTTGTACATCTTAAAACATGTCGAAAATAACCTCTCTTTCAGCTACTAAAGTCAATATTAAATATATTATGTGCCGTTACTTTCTACGTGCCAGGGGATGTGCCAGCGAATCCCTGTCGCGTATTCATAGAAATAACATTGCCGACAGATTTGACGATGTTGAGAGATTACCATCAATGGTATATTTTTTTTTCTTCTCTTGGATGAAGTGATCATGTATTCTAGTCTCACTCTTTACTCTGAATCGAAAATTGACGTAGTGAGTTTTTTTTAAATAGTCATATCGTTTTAACATCGTCAAATCTGCCGGCGATACACCGAAACGATTGTACAAATCTGTCGATAAATAACTTGCGATATAAACTACGATTACATAATATTTTATAGAAAAGAAATAAAATAAAAACATTTAAATCAAAACGTATTTACATTATTTTTTTCTTACCCTCGTATGTTTTGTGTGAATTTTTCTATTAATTTTGAAGAGATTTTAACATCTTAAAATATAACTACATACAGTGTTAGTCGTAAGTGATTCTCACATTTATCATGCGCAAAGCCAAGTGTTGGAATTCAGCCAGCGTCTGCTGTAAACGATGACGTTCAAAAGTGCCGTTTAATGGCCTAATTGAAATAAACGTTTTGTCATTTTTTTTTGACGTCAATATTTTCAACCATACATACCATGTCATCAGCAGAAGTCGGAATTAGTTACGAGTTATTTATGTACTTTACACTGATTTCATACAGAGAAAGAATAAAGTGGATATGCCTCAAATCCCGAGATTAATTTTAAAGAGCAGAAAAATCCCGTGATTTATTAAATAATTTTTTTTTATACAATTTAAACCACTGCACGCGCGACGTTGCCAAATTTACATCAACGACATCCGATGTCCGAAGTTGCAAAATTCCAATGTGCACACGCGCGATGTTGCCACATTTGTAGTTCGCACAACATAGCTTGTGAGAACAACAAATGTATTATTTATTTGAAATATAGTTGGCCACACGGGATTGTCTATTAGAAATCCCGGGAAGATCCATATTAATATCAACATTCCGATGCAAGTACATAAATAACTCTACCTAATTCCGACCTCTGGTCATCGGCCTTCAAAGGAAGCCCAGGTGTAGTCTGGGCTCTGACGTTCCATTGTAGAACCTCATCCATCGCTTACCTTTAGACAAGCCCAAATTTAAGACCTGGCCCAACACGAAAAAACAAATAGTACCCAATTCTTTTACTCGATCGTATCAAATTCGGTCGAAAAACAATACCAAAATCGAAAAATAAGAGACTTTAACAGTTTTCTACTACATTGTCTCGTTCGTAGATCATTTATATATTTGGGTTTCGAACCCGAATTCCCACAAAACATACAAGTACACATTAACCACACAACTATAGTAGACGAATAATTAAAAAAACAACTATGTATACAATACATTGGTTTTCATAACAAAATAAACTCGATAAATGCACGATGCGATGGCGAAACTAATTGAATAATAGTAATATTTCTTGTAATAATTGTGTAAGCTTTGTTCTTTTTGGTGAATGCTGAATTACACTTGGCGTATGTGTAGCGGCACGGCAACAAAAATCCTGTCAGCGACGAACTACCAACGAAATCCTGCATCGCGCAAACAAAGTTCTCCGTGCGATTTGAACATATACAACAGTCCGACTATCAACTATCGGGCAGTTGCCCACCAGACACAACAACCGTCTGGTCGGAGGATCCTCCCATTTCAACGGAGATATGCGGGACTTTACTCTCTGTTCCGTATATCCTCTATATATGTATCCAAATATTTTCTTTATTTCGGTCAGAGGTTCTAAGTATAGGCAGACACTCCACGTTAAATACTGGTACTCAGCTGTATCCAGTTCGACTGGAAGTCGACCCTAAAATAGTTGAATACGGCTAATAAGATTGACGGATTCGCATTATTTAGGCAATGTAAACTAATACAATATTATTTCTGGAATTACGGGTTCTTCGACTCTATTCGTCCACCAAGTGATTCCAGGGAAGACGGTAGCACAGTGATCACATGCTGCCGTGCAGGAAATTCAAAGGTTCCAAGTCGCGGGAAAAACTAATACAAAATTTACCCCTATGTCCATTCCTAAAAGCTAATTTTGCCTTAGCAAAATGGCAAAAATATTGAGACAGATACGCCAAGTGTAGTGCCAGGCATAATATAGAACATACGAAACATTATTTTAATTCATATTCAACTTCCAAGACTCGTTCGTAGCAGTCGCGATCATAAAATTGTGAGGACGCTGAATACTTAGTAGAGGATTTCTAACAACGAGTCTCATGCCATCTCGCTCCCACGTTTTATGAACACGCCTACCACGAACGTTGGCGTTTAGTATCATTGTTAGTACATATCAACCCCCAGTTTCTGGAAAATAATGTATCTGTCACCGGAAAATTGCAGACTCCGTAAGATTGTAATAAATCTTTAGTAGATTAAAATTTCTCGATATATTATGAAAAAATCGTTTTGAATACAATAAATCCTATCCAAATTCAATGGTTTCCAATATATTCGTGCCTTATTAAAAAAAAATAGTTGAAAATTTTACGCGATATTTTACAATCTTACTGCGTTTGCAATTTTCCAGTGACATCGATCGAATTTTAATTCGTGAAAGTCTTCGTAAATTCTATAATATGCCAACATGCAATATTGTGAATTAGTTTTTATTTTATCATTTTATGTAGGTAACAAACAAAAATAATTTTGTTATTTTTTATACAGGTATAAAAGGGACTGTTGTTTTGTTTTGCATAGTATTGACGAGCCAGTCTTAACATTGCGGTATGTGTTACCCAGTTACTGGGTTTTGAGGCCAGAAAGGCAGTCGCTCCACGTAAAATACTGGTATTCAGCTGAATCCGGTTTGAATGGAAGCCGACCCCAATATAGTTGGGAAAAGGCTAGGCAGATGATGAAGAGGGCTATTCGGCAATAATATGCAAAAATGAACTCACAGGCTAGGTTTTATAATAATTCCATGCAAAAAGTATACTATCTTTAAATTGAACGAAGAACTACCTTATTTTTAAGATGTATTTTTATTTATTATTATATTTCAAGGTAAACTCTTCATAGGAAAACTAAATACTCTTTGCACAGTAAATTCTATTTTCTTAAAACATTTATATGTACTGTTTACTATCAAATATTGCGCGCGACGGTAGCAACGGTGTTCATAGATTTTGTTATATATTTATTATAAAACTAGTGGCCCGCCCCGGCTTTGCCCGGATGTAAATTTATTTCATAATTTAATGATATTTATTTTGTAAGTAGGTTAAACATAACACTTACACGTCAATTGGTTTCGGGCATTTACCTTCTGCTGACAATAAGAAACACAACGAAAAAATTAGCGAAATTGGTCCAGCCGTTCACGCGTTTTGCCGTGACCAAGGAAAATAGGGATTCATTTTAATGTACAACGTGTAACAAAATTAACGCAATACCTCTTCAGGGATCATTGTACTCATCATTATGAACAACTTTTACTATGGGACCAAACTCGAAATCGCGAAAAAAAAAGTCAGCTGTTCACTGTGCACAGAAATGTATGGGGGAGTCGATGTTTTATTCGCGATTACAGTGTTGGTTGTTTTTTTCTGTTAACTTGATTTCATTACTTTGAAAAATCATCTAAATAAGTTATGTCACCGGAGAATTGCAGACTCCGTATCATTGTAATAAATCTTGATAATTTCTCGATATATTATGAAAATATCGTTTTGTATACAATAAATCCCATCCAAATTCAATATATCCGTGTCTCATTAAGAAAAAATAGTTTACTATATCACGCTATATTTTACAATCTTACGGTGTTTGCATTTCTCCGGTGACAGTTACACCCTATTTCTCAATCGACAGCCAACACACGAA
Source organism: Mamestra configurata (assembly GCA_002192655.3). NCBI lineage: Eukaryota > Metazoa > Arthropoda > Insecta > Lepidoptera > Noctuidae > Mamestra > Mamestra configurata. Next base: position 71,007 of record NDFZ01005390.1, on the reverse strand, counting down.
ATACTCACTATCGCACTGTCAAATGTCAAATCAACTACAACGACATAAGTTTAAAGTTTACAAGAAAATATAGTTACTGCGTTGTATTCGTGCAAACAAAAAAGACCCCAAAGCGCTCATCCCTACCCTCCCGCGACCGCACAAACTCTACAGCAATAAGGTTCAAATTCCTACTTCGTGTAAAATCTACATGTGACAACAGGATCTATGAACACTGCTGCACCGTCACTCATACATAAGCCTAAGACTCAAAAATGGAGGTATTCATTGTGTTGAGCTAACTCTGTACAGTTGTGGTGTGAGTATAACTTCTTTTTTAATTCCTTTGCGAGGGGATCTGAAACAGAAAAAAATATAGAGATTGTAGCGCTGAGGTGGTAGGTAGTAATAATACTTCAGATGTAACGACAAAGGTATATTTAACCGTCAACGAGGAATATAATATAATATAATATATCCTGGGACAACTCACACACGGTCATCCGATCCCAAACTAGGCAGAGCCTGTACTATGGCAACCAGACAACTGATAAACATACTTATATATTTCTATATACATACATATTATACTCAAATTACACCCAGACACAGAACAAATAATCATGCTCATCACACAAAGATTTGTCCTGGGTGGGAATCGAACCCACGACCTCCGGTTAAGCAGTCAGGGTCTTTCCATATGCAAATTGGAATGTTCCTACAAAACACGTACGCTATGACTGAACTCCACAGTACAAGGAGTGCTCTATTTAACTTAGAGGAATCTAGTTACAATATAAATAAGTTCGTAAAGAAATAGTGTGGGGGCGCGCAGGTCGCCGTCATCTTATTGTGGACGATCGTGGCGCGGCGACGGCTGCGCGGGCGGCGCGGCCTATTTGCAACGCAAACAAATATTGCGAGCCAGCGTGGGAACCCTAGTATTCCCAGCGTAGCGGCGAACGGATGTTTTGATGTAGGTATTGCAGCATTTGCAGCTACAAGATAGCGCTCATTTCAGTTCGCGGCTCCTTGGCGAACTAGTTCGCTCTTTTAGTTCACCAGCTCCCGGCTCGATGGACCGCGACAGGAGCTGACTCACTGACTGAGCTGAGAACGGCAGATCGTTCGCGAGCTTTGGAGTTTGCTCTTTACTGCTACGCGCGATTTTTGTTTGTCAACTTTGTAAAGTAGTTATTTCGTTCTTTATATACGTTTTACTCGTAGTATTTTCATTGATTTATAAGTTCAATATAAAAACATAGTGTTTATAAATTTTGAACGTGTTTATTTTAAAAATGTAAAAGTAAATATTATTATATATTATAGCATATCGCCGGCCGTGCAAAATCTTTGCTTTTTTTTTTTTTGACGATGACCACTCGCAGTTCAGCACACTAAGGCTGGTTACTGCTTAACCGGACTATCCTATGGTGGCCTTAAATGACTCTAAGGCCCCCAGCCAGGGCGCAAAATCTTTGCAACAGTCTTGCCACTTAAATGACAAACAACATTCACTGACCAGATAAATGAACGACCGAACTACAAGTAAGGAGGGCATCATGGCATCAGTGAGTGTCAGGTGAGCGGTGATGCAACTAGGTCGGACTGCTGTGCGCTCACTCAATTAGGTCGGTCATATCGAACGAACTAATGAGCTAAAGAGCGGTAGATTTGGGACCTAGTTCGCTTAGGTCGCATGTGGGAGCGCTCTTACGAACTAGTTCGTTCGCGAACTACACAAGACTAAGTAAAACACTGTTTTAGGTCGGTTCATACTTCGACGTCTGGTAAGTTTGCTCTTCGCTATGTAGTGCACTTCCCCTTACCCTCATATTTATAATACGCACAGCAAAGGAGTGGAAATCTCTACCTGCTTGTGTTACCGAAGAAAGAAAGACTTTTAGACTTTGGGACTCGCACAAAACAAACAGATAACAAAAAGGTCCCTATCTCAGCATATGCTGAACGCATACAACCCTAATCTCTTCAAAATTAGAGTGAACAGGCTTCTTCTGGGTAAGCTCGCTCTATCGTCGACTTTGTCTCTGTCATCTATGACCTAGACTAGAGTCAAGAGCAAACTCATCTCAAATAAAAAAAACAAATTTGGAACTGCGCTGCAACACGCGCAGTGCTCCGAGCAGCCATTAGGTTTGATTCTACTTCATGGTAACTTGGCATACCAGCTACGTTCAAGGTCAAAATTCGGGTCCCATAAGTGTTTTAAACCACACTGAGCGTAGTGCGCTTATTGTATTGCGGCACGCTACTCGCTCATTGGTTTTAAAATATTTTAAACGAGCGGTTTTTGCGAATATGTTGCTTAAAATTATAATAATTGTACTCTATAAATCATAGTACTGATTAACCATTCTCTGGTGAGTCCCTTTACAGGAGTCCTATAACTTAAATAGAAAATATCGCAAGCAGGGCAATATTACCCTAGGTTCGTCAATGTAACCCAAACTTTTGGCGACACTACTAACTTTGGCAAAATTACCTTGCCATCGGCGATATTAGTCTAAAACAAAAGTTACCAATAGCAGAGAAATCTAATCCTCCTTTTGGGCAATATTATCCTACATTGGGCAATATTATCCTACATTGAGCAATATCATCCTACATTGGGCAATATTATCCCATATTAAGCAATATTATCCTACGTTGAGCAACATTATCCTTAGTTACGACAGTATTATCTTCAGTTAGGGCAATATTATCGTTAATTTGGGCGATATTAGTGTATGTTGAGCGATACGACCGTACGACCGTCACTGACCTGCTGGATTAGGACATGGAGGAGCACGGCAGGCGCGGCGAGCCCATCTGCGTCAGCACGCGGTCCAGCCACTGCAGCGGACCGTTCAGGTGCAGCTCGATCCAGCACGGCGTCGACGTCACCGTCTGACGCCTGTGGGGAATAAACCGTTTATAACAAACCTATGTAGAATAAAACACATTTATTCGACACACAACAACAACAACAACAACAAATGTACAACGAAATTACGCTGAGCCTTTCGGGCCGCGCGGCCGTTCGCCCGGAACGACCAGCACTGCATCGACATCGCGTTGTACTGGCTAGTCGCTTTGTTAGACATACTTACTAAGTTACTACTTATATTTTCTGTTGTAAATTTAAATTTAAAACATGGTGTAATGTTTTTATATTATGTAGTTATATTTGCGAGCCGTTTGGGGTTGAAACTCTCGGGTCGTGGGGTCCGAGTGCGCATAACTTGTTTAAAGATCTCTCAAGACGCTTAGTTCACGTGACCCAAGGGCTGGCTAGCATTGCCATACAATGTGGCAATGCCGCCAGTCTTTTAGGTACACTTCCAGTCGACAGCGATACGGTTAAATTTTTTGACGACATATTTTAGGGCTAATTTAGTTAGGAGTTTTTATTTTTATTTCTATTGTATATAGTTAGTTAAATTTAAAATAAATAGAAATCACTAAATCCGTCATTGAAGAGTCCCTGTTGAAATTCCCGACCTCACACACTCTTGTGTGTGAGGTCGGGAATTTCACTTTCATTAAAAAACGTGATAGTCTTGACACGAGAACAATATATTTTTTTCAATATTACACACGAAAACAATGTCTACAATAGTCCTTGAAATAAAACGTAAGGCAGAGCCATCAATGCAGAAACATGCCTACGGCAGCGGCACCAGTCGCGCGCCTGGCCGCTCGAAGAAACTAAAAAGTAGCCTCTTAATCTTTTTTGCATACAAACACACCTACGGCATAGCAATATTACCCCTTAGCGATCTGCCCGGTCGGTGTTAATTTTACCCGATGCTAGGCACCTTTATTAGTGTTTACTTTGCTAAAAACTACCCTCAGCGGGGTCAAGCAACTATCATGAATGCGCTACTGCTTTGGGAGCACTTAAAGACTTTTCAACGCAACCTCAGACTGCTGGCAGCTCGTCAGCCGGTTTTACTTAAGGTGGAAGCGCCAGGGTAGCCCGCGAAAACCAAATTTTCTTAGGTTTTTTGCAATTTCCAAGTCAGTGCCAGGGCTGTATGTTGAACAAAATATGATTCGCGACCGTAACACGTATTTAATTACAGAATTATAATCATTAAAATCATCAATACAACCCTCAGTTCATTTAATTCGATTGAATGGTTATATCACGAAAAAGTCATTCAATCGAGTTACATGAATGACACAACCTGTATTGATGATTTTAATTATTATACCTCAGTAAAGTCATATTTGTTACGGTCGCCAATCGTATTTTTATCAACATACAACCTGACACTGACCTGCAAAATGCAAAAACGTGTGAAAATTAGAATTTCCCGGGCTACCCCGGCGCTTTCACCTTAATCAATCGTAACGTCACCCACCTGTACTCTGCGCCCCAGCCCTTGACGAAGCTCATGCGAATGGTGCACATGCGCGTCAGCTGGAACACCGCCTCGAAGCCCTGAGACACCGACTGCGATAGCAGCGCCGCAAACTCCTGGTTGTTGAAGATTTTGAGGTTGCAGCCTGGAAAAAAGGGGTAAATAATTATTATGGCTTGCTGAAGTATAGCACAAAACCGCTGACGACCTTGGCTTTGGCTTAAATGTCCTGAGAGTTACGGGATAGCCATATAGTCACCGCGGCCAGGAACACGGGTGGGTTTTAGTCAGTAATAGTCTGACGCTCCCAGAGCGGGAGCAGTCATTTAATGATAAATGGGTTACAAGTAACTCTTTTACACGTTAAATTTATTTTTGTTCATAATAATATTAAAAATCTAGACTTAGCTTAGCATGTGAAATCATTATAATGATTTCACATGCTTTAAAAAAAAGTTTTATGGGTTCGTTGCATTCAACTTTACATTTCTACTCATCAGGAGCGAAAAGTTGAGAGAATTACCACAGTAATTTGTCCCATTCCTAACGGTGACCATTTTATATTTTTTTATTTTATATGGGTTTCCTCTTGACTGTAGTCTAGGTCATAGATGACAGAGACAAAGTCGACGATGGAGCGAGCTTACCCAGAAGAAGCCTGTTCACTCTAATTTTGAAGAGATTAGGGTTGTATGCGTTCGGAAACACGGACGCAGGCAAGGAGTTCCACTCCTTTGCTGTGCGCATTATAAAAGACGACGACCATTTGGCTAAATTCTATCCTAATTGAGGAACGAGCCAGGAAGCATAGAATAGAATAGAATACAATATTTATTTATTTGCTCAAAATGTAGGTATTTACAGTGAGGTGGCTAAGAATCCTTGTACATTCTACCATTTTGGTATGCAAAATTGTTCATCATCAAACACACAAAAACATTGATACACAACTAAAACTTATCAGCTAGAAAATCCGATACGGAGTAATAACATTTATTTGTTAAAAGTACAGTTAGTTTCTTTTTGAAACTTGTTATTGGTTCCTCTTTTATGGAATTAGGAATGTGGTTCAAAATAGCCGGTGCCATACCAAAAACACTTTTCCTCAACAAAGCAGTCCTATATCCACCTGTGCGTAAAAAGTTTTGATATTGAGATCGCAAAGTTGCATCTCGGTATCTGCTTTGCGACAAAGTTAAAAATTGACGTCGATTACATTTAACAAAAAGAGCAATTTCTAAAATGTAAAGACACGGAAATGTCAACAAAATATGACTTTTAAAAATTAGAAAAGAAGCTCATCGGCAATGATGCAAAAGTAAAAGCTAAAAAGCCTTAACATCGACGCCGATTCGCCAGTCTGACGGTTTTCTATCAGTTACATTTTGGGGAGTGTATAGTATGATTCGCACTATTCAATTCTGCCTAACCCGGTCCATCTTCGGGCTACAAGACGTACGGCGATGCTCCACCGGTACACAGTGGACATCCACGCCATAAGCACATTATTGAAATAATATGACGAGAATTGTTCAAGCTATCGGAATAAATCAAGCCGACTTACGAGCTTTCACCGAAAATGCTGTCTTATTGTTTTGAAACATAACAAAATAGCTTTTGCCCGCGCATACCCGTTTTTTCCCCGTCGCCGTACGAATTTGGCTACGAATGTGGCTATCATATACAAAATTATCCAAATCCTACTGGTAGTTCCAGGGATTAGAGCGTTCAAACAAACAAACAAACTCTTCAGCTTTATTATTAGTATAGATAGATAAAGTATGATATCAGGAGTCCACACAGACACCACATAAGTATGTACATTGCCCCCGGGGCGCTACAGTAGTAACAATGTGCTCGGCACCCACCCGGCGGTATCTTGCAGACGGTGGCAGGATGCCAGCCGTAGCGCTGGTTACAGTTGGGACTCTGCACGAATATGGACGAGTCGCTCAGGCACTCCGCGAACACCTCGCCTGCAATTTAGTACACATTTTAAGCCTGTATCATGCCAATTTAATTCAATTCATGTCGATTCAAGTCAATTTACATAAAATATTCCATAGCCTGTAAAGGATTCCTAATTTCGAAAGAGTCTCATTGGTATTTGACTGGATTTTTTTTTGTAAAATTCTCAGAACCTTGAGAAAAAGATCAGGTACCTACAGATTTTTTTTTTTTTTTGAAAAAGTAAAGGATCACGATCGATGTCGATTCAGCTTTATGTAATTATTTCTGTTTTCGGAATGAAGTATGTCAATTATTGTTTGTGACCGTTATTGCACGATTACTGTCGACCGTAAGGAATAAGCAAGATGATAACACGAAAGCTTTATCAATTTTAACTAGACAAAGGTTAAACTAGTTTTTAAATTCGTTTCTCTGGGACTCGACAAACTTCGTTGAATCGGCGTTTTTCTGGCGGTCACCTCTGATGATTGTAGATCTCTAGAGGTTGAAAACACACTGTCAGACATGGCCCAAACAAACAAAAAAGTTCTTCAACTTACCACCAATATAATACAGTCTAACTCCTTTGCCGATGTGTCGACGCGTTTGTTCGACCACTTCGTTCCTATTCACGTTTGACAGGAGACCCAGACAAAACCTGCGAAAAAAGACATAATAAATTAATATCTCGAGTGCTTTTATTTTTTATTAACCGAATTCAAAAAAAGGAGGAGGTTTCAATTCGTCGGAACCTTTTTTTTTTGTGTTCCCCGATTACTCGAAGATGGCTGGACCAGTTTAGATTTTTCTTTTTTTCCATTTTGAGTTACCTCTCACTGAAGTCATCCACGGTGATGGAAGGCTGCGACGCGTGGAAGGTCTCTCCCACGCGCGTGTTCAGCTCGTAGTAGCTGATGCTGCACCAGAAGGCTGGCTCGTGGTACAGTAGTACATTACCTCTCACTGTTGCTGGGGTCAGTGAAGCCATCCACGGTGATGGAAGGCGCGACGCGTGGAAGGTCTCTCCCACGCGCGAGTTCAGCTCGTAGTAGCTGATGCTGCACCAGAAGGCTGACTCGTGGTACAGTAGTACATTACCTCTCACTGTTGCTGGGGTCAGTGAAGCCATCCACGGTGATGGAAGGCTGCGACGCGTGGAAGGTCTCTCCCACGCGCGAGTTCAGCTCGTAGTAGCTGATGCTGCACCAGAAGGCTGACTCGTGGTACAGTAGTACATTACCTCTCACTGTTGCTGGGGTCAGTGAAGCCATCCACGGTGATGGAAGGCTGCGACGCGTGGAAGGTCTCTCCCACGCGCGAGTTCAGCTCGTAGTAGCTGATGCTGCACCAGAAGGCTGACTCGTGGTACAGTAGTACATTACCTCTCACTGTTGCTGGGGTCAGTGAAGCCATCCACGGTGATGGAAGGCTGCGACGCGTGGAAGGTCTCTCCCACGCGCGTGTTCAGCTCGTAGTAGCTGATGCTGCACCAGAAGGCTGACTCGTGGTACAGTAGTACATTACCTCTCACTGTTGCTGGGGTCAGTGAAGCCGTCCACGGTGATGGAAGGCTGCGACGCGTGGAAGGTCTCTCCCACGCGCGTGTTCAGCTCGTAGTAGCTGATGCTGCACCAGAAGGCTGACTCGTGGTACAGTAGTACATTACCTCTCACTGTTGCTGGGGTCAGTGAAGCCGTCCACGGTGATGGAAGGCTGCGACGCGTGGAAGGTCTCTCCCACGCGCGTGTTCAGCTCGTAGTAGCTGATGCTGCACCAGAAGGCTGGCTCGTGGTGCAGTACTACATTACCTCTCACTGTTGCTGGGGTCAGTGAAGCCGTCCACGGTGATGGAAGGCTGCGACGCGTGGAAGGTCTCTCCCACGCGCGTGTTCAGCTCGTAGTAGCTGATGCTGCACCAGAAGGCTGGCTCGTGGTACAGTACTACATGACCTCTCACTGTTGCTGGGGTCAGTGAAGCCGTCCACGGTGATGGAAGGCTGCGACGCGTAGAAGGTCTCTCCCACGCGCGTGTTCAGCTCGTAGTAGCTGATGCTGCACCAGAAGGCTGGCTCGTGGTACAGTACTATATTACCTCTCACTGTTGCTGGGGTCAGTGAAGCCGTCCACGGTGATGGAAGGCTGCGACGCGTAGAAGGTCTCTCCCACGCGCGTGTTCAGCTCGTAGTAGCTGATGCTGCACCAGAAGGCTGGCTCGTGGTACAGCACGGGGGCGGCTTCTGTCGTCAGCCCTGGGGGTGATGGGGTTAGGCGGGTTAGGTCTGCAACAGAGGGGGTAGCAGTCAATAAAATACTGGCAGGTTTCACATACGAATACGTCGACTAATGAGAGTTTTCTGGTGGTAGCACTGAGACGTTAGGTCCAGGTTACTATCAAAACGTCCGACTTAAGGTGAAAGAGCCAGGGTAGCCCGCGAAATTCAAATTCCATACGATTTTTGCATTTTGCAGGTCAGTGTCAGGTTGTATGTTGATAAAAAATACTATTGGCAACCGTAACAAATATGGCTTTACTGAGTTATAATAATTAAAATCATCAATACAGGTTGTATCATTCATGGAACTCGATTGGATGACTTATGAAATAACCATTCAATCCGAGTTAGTTAGGAGGGTTGTATTGATGATTTTAATGATTATAACTCTGTAAATAAATACGTGTTACGGTCGCGAATCATATTTTGTTCCACATACAGCCTGACACTGACTTACACATTTGAATTTTGCGGGCTACCCTGGCGCTTCCACCCGAAGTTATTAACCTTAAGTCGGAAAAGAGGATGTTGCCTGGGTAAAAAAATATGATTCTATTTACTCCGTGAGTTAGATTATCGAAAAATATTGGATACGTATTTGTTATTTTATCAAATCAATAAAAATTAACAAAGATAAAACGCATCAAAGATAAGCGAGTGGGGGCTTGTAACGTCACTTTCCAGTAAAAAGTGTACTGATAAGTGACGTCATTACTTACAAATACGTGTCCAATATTTTTTGGAAATCTATCTGACGGACTTATTATTTTTTAGTCAAATATCCAAATGACGTTAACATCATGTTTACTTTTTTAAAGGACCTTTCGCCTTATGCATTGTTAGTTATTTGTCAGTGAATACTGTACTTTGCTAGTGGCTAAATAATAACAGCCGCACGGGACAATCTTCAAGGTTAAGCAACGCTTGCCGAGGTTGGTCTGTGGATGGGTGACCATCTTTACATACCGAGACTCCTCCGTGCCTCGGAAAGCACGTGGGTCCCGGCTGTCATTTGTAGATCTTTGGCAGTCGTTACGAATAGTCAGAAGCCAGATAATCTGACACCAGTCTTGCCAAGGAGTATCGTGTTACCCAGTTAATGGGTTGTGGAGGTCTGGTAGGCAGCTGCTCCACGTAAAATACTGGTATTCAGCTGAATCCGGTTTGACTGGAAGCCGACCCCAATATAGTTGGGAAAGGCTAGGCAGATGATGAAGAGGGCTATTCGGCAATAATATGCAAAAATGAACTCACAGGCTAGGTTTTATAATAATTCCATGCAAAAAGTATATTCTTATCCTATTCTATTTCACATCATTTAACTTTAATATTCAATGATTCTCGTATGGAGTTTCTTGTCCGTTCTTCTCCATAAGAATCTACCTTTCCGAATGGACAGTAGAGTCACTTTATTAATGTAATATTATTATTTTACTGAACTGTAAATGCTGACGTTCAAAAGTGCCGTTTAATGGCCTAATTGAAATAAACGTTTTGACTTTGACTTTGTCTATTAGTGGACTTTCCTGTTTTACTTTATACCTTTAAATTACTCGGACTTTAGTTGTTATTTTCTCTTTAACTTAAGCCGTTCCTTGCTTTGGCTGAAGTCGCTTCGTCGTATTTTTTTTACTAAGTGTCCTTGACCGAGGTCACTTCATTGTCTAAGGTCGGACTTTGTCGTGTTTGAATGTATTGATCTTATATATATCAGGGATCCCTGGGTTTTTCTAGTTGTTAGGTCATAGTAGGCATAGCCTTTTCCTATTTGTTGGGTTTGGTTTTCAATCTAAATGGATGTAGTCGATGACATTGCCCAGTCACACACAGATACCACGAGGCGTGCACCGCTAATGTTTTATTTTTGGGTTCTGTACCTAAAAGGTTACCAACTGAACCCTATAACTGAGCGCCCGTTGTCCATCCGTCTGTCAGCGGACTGTATGTATCTCATAAACCATAGTAGGTAGACAGTAATATTTTCAGTATGTAATAACCGCTGAACCACAACAAATAAAAAAACCGGTCAAGTGCGAGTCAGACTCTCACAGGTTTCGTACCACAAACCGAAAAAATACGTTAAAATTAAATTAATAATTAAAGGAAGCTTTAATTTATTAATTCAATTTTTATTGTTAGTTGTTATAGTGGCAATAGAAATGCTCTCTGGGAAATTTTAAACTGTCTACCTATTACGGTTCTTGAGATACAGCCCGCTGACAGACAGACAGACAGACGGACATTGGAGAAACAAATGATTTGGGTACGGAACCCTAAGAATACAGTAGGTTGAGAAAAAAAGTAAGCAAATTGTCAACAAACTCACTCATGTTGTCGTTATGGTCCATGGGATCTCCGTCCTCGCTAATGTAGCCGGGCGGCGGAGTCTCCACTGTCGACGAGCTCCTGAGGACAATAACATAACATTACGTTAACTATGCTTATATTTGTCACCGAAAAATGGCAAACTCCGTAGGATTATAAAATAACTTGAGATTGTAAAATCTGTCTGTAATATCTCGAAGTCATTCTGGGGATTGTGGACTGACATAAAATGGCGACCAATCAGAGCACAAGTCTACAATTTATCCGTTTTCCCGTGACAGTAAACCTGGAAACAAGGCTCTCTGGTTTATTCCGATATGAGCTCACACCAACAAATATCAAAAAATTTAACTAGAATCAGAATGAGAATCATTTATTTGTATAACAATTAAGTAGTGCGCTATGTTTTGCCAATTGACATACAAATTATTATAAAAAAAAGATAAAGTTAAAACGAAAATATAAATTTATTACAATATAAACGTATTTGAGTACCTGATTATATTAACAAATGCATGCAAGTTCAATTTCATTACTTATTTATAATCAATTTCATTTCATGTCAAATTTAGACACCAAAACAGATAAATTGTAGACCAGAGTGCTGATTGGTCGCCAGTTTATGTTAGTCCACAATTTCAGCTTTCTACGACCAGTAGTTTCGGCTGTCTGCCAGGGTTGCGGAATTTGTTCGAAAGAGTCACCGCGGCCCTGGAACGCAAAGGGCTTTAGAAGGAACACGGATGGGTTTTAGTCAGTAAGAGTCTGACACGCCCTCCCGCTCCACCCAGAGCGGAAGAAGTCATTTGATGATTTCCCATCCTTAAAAAAAAAAAAAAAAAGTTTCGGCTGTGCGTCGTCTGTCAGTCACTCACTCAGTCAGTCAGTCAGTAACGGAAGAATTAAATATTGTTTGATGAGGGCTGGTAGGAGATGGTGTTGAGAATTCAATCGTAGCTTTGGGTAAGTTCAAGAAGTAAAAAAAGACTAGAATAGTTAAAAAAAAGTGTAGTTTTTTATATGCCTTAAGTTCAGTAATAATGTGTCATAATAATCAAGCAAACCCTATTGGGTCAGTAGCATGTTATATTTTATTTTATTTTCAGCCTTCTATCCCACTGTGGGGCAAGGCCTGTCTTCCATCCACTTCTCCCGGTTTTGGGGAAGTAAGTGATAAATGACATTTATTTTGCAAGTAGGTTAAAAATAGCACTTTTACACGTCAATCTTTTTTGGTCATTTTAAGCTAGATGAGGCCGGTGTTTCCTAGCTGACGAAGTGACGTGACGTGAAGTGTGGACCAATCCTATCGATAGCCGTCAAGCTCGTCCCACCAGCTTATAATAATAATAAAGATGGTTTATGATACTTACACATGCACAGTGGTGTTGCCTGGCACCTGCTGGGCCAGCGTGGCCTCCAGGTACATGGCGCTGTGTGCTCCCACGCCCACGCCGACCACGCCCCCCGTCTGCATCACACTGTGACAAAGCATATTAATTAATTTACTAAATAAACAACGATTCGCACTTACTGAAGGCAGACCGATTATACACTGATCTTTGTTTTTCGTATCTTTTTGTTTTGTTATCAGTGGTTTCATCATTGATTGAGTTTGTTGTGCAATATTTATAATTAATTCAGTTCCACAAAGGTTTCATAAAACTGATTTCTGGCAAAATCAACTGGTTAGTTGGCTACAGTTTCTGCCTACCTCCATGGAAAAAAGACCATAATGTACGTTTGTGTGAAGTTGCCGAACAAAATAAATAGTCACGTCGATCGCGTATTCGTGCGATGATCGCCTTGTAATAGGACGACGACTAAATTTTATCCAAGTCTGAAGGTTACGGTCAGGTCACTACTACAGCCTCTAGCTAGACAAATGACAGTTTATCGGTAATAACGAAAGGATATGATTACGATACGATTTCCAAGTTCTGTATGGTGTCGGAAGTAAAAGAATAGCACCAGCCCACCACTTCCCGTGGGTATCGTAAGAGGCGACTAAGGTACCAGAGAATGGGCAGCAGCATTCTCTGTGGTTATTTGCATTGCAACAGCTACACTGCGATCGCCAACCCGCCTGCCACGCGTGGCGATTGTGGCAAACCAGGGGCGGTTTGCCGGTTTCACGACACGGGGGAGGCCTATGTCTAGTTTTGACGTCTTTCGGCTTATATGATGATCATTTCCAAGCAGTCTGGGCCCCAAGTCTGCTATTACAATAGTATCATAATGGTCTATCATTGATTTCATAATTGTGGATTTTGACAAGTTTCGTAATCTACTAATATAATAGCGTCATTATGACTTTCCAATGGTCAACCATTGACACTCCATTGAAAGAAATGGCATAGAATGGTAATCTCGTACATAATGACAAATGAATGACTGACTTATGCGGTAATCTTCTAAAATGTTGACAGTTCCTTTAATCAGTGACCTACCATTAGAACGTCATTGTGCAGTCATTGCTTATATTAGCTCTGTTGTCAAAAAGTGTTTGATAATTTATCGTGTTTGTGGAATATTGAATGGAGAAATATATTCACTACGAGCAAATATTCTCGAGCTAGCCAACGCAGTGGATGCTAGAGAAAAAAGATGGGCGGAATGCAAAAGACGTTGTCGAGCCCGTCGCTTGACTAGAATGAATACAAACCCGTCTATTGATTTATTATCCTAGAGCTTTATAACATGAAATAGGTTGATTAATTTGTTATACCTATTTTTTATTGCAGATTCTAATAGCACTTGCATTTTATGCATCGGGGTCCTACCAAAATTTGATTGGACATAGTGCCCTCCATAATGTTTCAAAAATTACTGTATCAAGATCAATAAATGCGCCAGGTCTTTGTGGTTTTCCAGAAAGTCAATGAGAGCCGAAATTTGCTCAATTAGCACCATTTTGTGAAATAACTGAAAATAAATGAAATAACTGACTTAACCTAATTGCAAAACATCGGCCGCTACAAATAAAAACAGATTTAACGTCAGTAAGCAGTATACCTAGTAGTACTCTGTGCAGTAATGACACATTTGACTTTGACAGCAAAACATATAAAATATTATTGAGTTTCATCATGTTTTTGCTGTTTTCGAACTTCTCCCTACTTCAGATTGCATAGAACAACAATAAATAATATTTAAAGATATATTTAAAAGAAATCTGGCATTATTTAATTATCGAATTTAGTAGTAGTTTTTCAAAAATCGTTTCTACTAACGGGTTTTATATTAATGGCAATACGACAATGTCATTCTACCACGATTCTATTACGAGACCATTGACCGACCAATGATCGACCATTATAATTTAGCAGATTACGAACTTTTAGCAAAATGACAATGGGATCGTGTTGGAATGACGAATTTATAAAAATTAGCAGACTTGGGGCCCTGATGCAGTTGTTGGCATGAAATCAGTAATTGAACTAAGTAAATGCCACCAACTGCTTGAAAAGTGAATTGTTTGGAACTTTTAACGTTTTTTACCGTCGGGTCTTTTTAATATTTTTGGCATTTCAATAATCGCTAAGAGGAGGGATGAAATGCACGTAACTAAAAGAGTTATGAATATAAATGTGGATGGATAGACAGGGAGAGGCCAAAGAAAAGATGGATGGATTGTGTTAGAAGTGATATGAAAGAAAAGGGAGTTAGTGATAGCGTGACGGTTGACAGGACAGAATGGAAGAAAAAAAAACATGCGGGGCAGTCTTTGGGGACTGCCGATAGAAGTGAAAACTAAGCGAAAGCTAAAGCGTTCGGTGACGATGAAACGAGTTCCATGATTTTTTTTTCACCCAAAAAGTACACATAATATATCGTCCCCGTATTTGGAAAACTAAATAACTTCGTTTTTGGCGATTTTGTCTTTTCCCTATTTTTAAATAATCCAAAACATGACGCATGTTTGAGTCTTACAGGAATTTACTTATCTTATTCCGTTCCAAAAATATAGCTATTTTTGTCGTTCAGATGGAATAATGCATATCTTCAAACTAATTCTAATTTTTTGAAGGAAAAATAAACAACTCAATAAATAAATCAATAACTGTGGTCAATGATTAGTTAAATTTTTAATAAATTAAATTAAATAAGTTGTTGATTTTTTCTTCAATTTACAAATTCTATCATAAAACTAACAAAGTTCTAGGAAAACTAAATAACTCTACTTATTTAATTTTGCTACTCAGAATTCTGTCAAAACGTACATTACTTTATAAACACTTGATGTTATCTATTTCTTCTACAACTAGATAATTATTAATTACAAGATGATAGGCAAATAAAATCAAATAGATTAAGTTATTTATAATTGCCACGCGAAATATTGTAGTGTCTATTCAATGAATCGGAACAAGGAAGTGCGCGGGGGGAAGCGCGGGTGTCAGCGCGTGTGACTGATGCATCGCTCGCGTCACAAGCATTTTGGTGTAATGCGTAACCTTCAATTGCGTTGACGCCAGTGACCAGAGTGAGAGTTTTACACTATAATGGATTCGCGGGGTAGATTTATGGTGAAAATGTGCCAAGAAGAAGATAATTCATCTGAGGTATGTAGCTACGATGATTTAGAACCAATTTTTTGTAAGTAGAAAAACTCTTCAGTGCATCTCCCACGAAACCAAGACTGATTTATGTCATCATAATACTGAAATAATTATTTTTTACTATTTCCTAAGTTAAGCGAATTTGAATAATATGAATCACTTTAAGTTGTGGGAGAAGTTAATAACTCTTCTGCTTTCATTTGAATTTTGACTCTTAAGCTGAAGGTTTAAGGTTACTTTTAGCTTGTTACGTATTTTTTTTTGTTAGGTATTTTTGTTGAACATTTTTAGGGTTCCGTACCCACAGGGTAAAAGCCGAACCCGTTTACTAAGATTCCGCTGTCTGTCTGTATGTCTGTCCGTCAGTCTGTCACCAGGCTATATCATGAACCGTGATAGCTAGAAAGTTGACATTTTCAAAATTTAACCGCTAAATAGCCACTATAACAACCAGAGGTCGGAGTAGGTAGATCGATTTAAGGTCGTTGAAGTCAAACGTAGAGGATAATGTGGATATGCCTCTAAAATACCGGAACTTCAAATTGATTTTGAAAAAATCTGAAATTTCGAAATTAGCACGAATTTGTGTTTAAGGTGAAAAACGTATTAATAATATCAATCTACGCTGCCAATGTTAGCTAATGGTGAAAGAAATCAGTATTTTATTTTATACAAAAATACCTTGGCCTAGTTACACCGTATTTTGTCCCTTACTGTTGAATTAGAAATGACGCTTGACAGTATGAGACAAAACTTAGACAGGGCCTTTTGTTTCTTTATCTCATGTTCATCTATGTTAAGAACGCATTGACCGCACGCAACGACCAATCAGAAGCATCTCGCACATTATGGATAAAATGGCATGTCCATATCATAATATCTTGACGCAAGTATATAAAATCAATCTACCTACTCCTACCTCAACAACAAATACTAAATCGAGATTAAGCAACGGTGGATGGGTGACCAAATCAGTTTAAGTACCTATTTTTATTTGTATGGAATCCTCTGTTTTTTAATACTTAATAAAACAATGTAGAGTAGGTATGGATTTGAGTATGCTGTCACTTGACTGCATAAACTCTTGTCAAGTTGTTATTGTTTTTCTTTTTTCGTAATTTAATACCTACAATATGGCTTCTTATTGTTTTAGGGTGAAAATAAGACAATAAAACAACAGGAGCAAAGTACCGTCAGCCCACAAAAACATAATATTATAACATGCCAGAAATCACCATCCGAAATTAACAAACATGTTTCCAATGACGTAAATTTCGCTGTTGATATTACGCCTGATGTTCTTAACCTTCCTGAGCATGACGAATTTAAGATTATTACATGCGAATCGGCTCCTGCTTCAATAATGGCTAGCGAAATGATTTCCAATAACATTAAACCACCCCAATCAGCACCTATGCCCGTAAATGTCAGTCCCATGTCTTTGTGTAGCAGTAAAATTAATTTAAATGAAGATGACAACATACCATTATACAACTATAAAGATGTCAGTTCACCAGTCAGAGGGTTTATGTTTTATGTCCACTCTTTGCATTTCTACTGGTCCTATTGAACAAAACAAAAAAAGAAAGATCTTTTACAGCTTTGTAAGAAAAATATAATTCCTAAAGAGCTTCATGGCTGGTACGAAGGTTTACCATGTTTAAACGAAGACCAGGGTACTCCACCCTGCACTGATTCATCTGAAGTCGATGATTAAACTTATTTTGACCCCTGCTCTACATTCTGGTGATCTTTTGAAACCTAACAACACAAACAAAATTATTTGAGTTTTTAGGGATTTACATTGTTAAATTTACGTGATTTTAAATTACATACATACGCCGTGTTTTATTTAATGTGTATGAAGGTAGTTTTTATTTTAAGTTGCTGTACATTTGTTTATGTCTCTTACATTTACCTTTCAGTATTGATTAAGTACAGACATTTCAATTGTTTTGAATTTTAAATGTTTTATTTTACTTAATTGTAGGAGATATTAGAAGTTTGTTGATTTTTGTACTCAATGTACCTGATGAGTCATATTATTTTTTGAGTTTTATTTTAGTTGTGTTTCCTAAATTACCAATGAAGAATTATTTTTATTTGAATTGAGTTGTTTTAAAGTTTTATAATGATTTATATACCTTTGATTTGTTGTTCATTTTTAATAAAGTCTATTTTATGTCAAAATACAGCTTATTATTTTTAATGGCACCAATAACAGTTAAACAATATCAAAGTAATAAACGTTCAACTTTTACATTTAAACATATTTCAAGTTTGATAAATTCAATAACTGCATTTATTTCACCTTCTTTTACTCTACCAGATGGATCTAGGTTGTAGGAAAACTAAATAAATAGCCGAAATAAATAACTAATTGCAGTTACGTTACAAAAAGTAGTTGTGGCAAAATTAAACAACTTGGTTTTATATATTTTATTTAGTTATTGTTGAAGATAGAGTCCAGTTTGTTTAAGCATAATGTTAAAGATAATCAGGTCCACAAAATATAAAATTACCTACAGTAAAATTGTCTCAATTTTTTTAACAAATGAACATTAATTGAAAAAAAAACACTAAATCGCGTTTATCTCAAAACTAGAAAATCGGAGTTATTTAGTTTTCCAACTACGGGGACGATATACACAGTATACATATAGCTCATGGAAAGTGTTCGGTGACGATGACGCGAGTTTCATGAATTTTGGTCACCCAAAAAGTGCTCAACGCGCCTTAAGTAGTTTTCACTTCAAAAACGTGTTTCGCCGACTCCAAGTAACATGGGTTAAGGGCAGGAAGATGATGATAATCGCTAACGCTGATAAAAAAGTCAATTCGTCTAGAGCCTCAGATTATAAAGAGATAAATAATATCATAATACATGACCGCTACTACTCACGCGTCCGTGTGGTCGTGATGCTGCTGATGCTGCGGATGCGTCTGGTGCTGGGGATGCTGTGGATGCGTCTGATGCGTCTGGTGGGGCTGGTGGGGCTGGTGCGGCTGGTGCGGCGCGTGGTAGTCGGTGTAGGGCGGCGGAGCGCGCACCTCCGTGTCGCCGCACCGGGGGACTAGGATTGGTGGTAGCGCTGAAATAAGATAGAATTGCTTATATTTCCTATAACGTCATTATCATTTTACCGCACATAGACTTCCCTAATCCATGGGACTCTGTCACTTAAGTTAATGTCTCTTGCATTTTTGATTGACTATTATACCGCTGTGTTCTGTATGGTGTCGGACGTAAAAGAATAGCACCATCCCATCACTTCCTGTGGGTGTCGTAAGAGGCGACTAAGGGACTCACCAGAGAATGGGCAGCAGCATTCTCTGTTCATTGCACCAGCTATACTGCGATCGCCAACCCGCCTGCCAAGCGTAGCGATTATGGCAAACCCCCTTTCTAGCATGCCCATGTCTAGCAGAGGACGTCATTCGGTTGATGATGATTATACCGCTGTATCTCGATTTCAACTTACCGAGCGTGCCCAGAAGATGCCTGTTCACTTTTACGTCGTAGGCTGATCGATAAAAACTATGACTGTGTATGTCGTGTAAGGCTATCATGTGTTGACAATATTCTGCCGCCCCAACACCTCGCGTCTAAATGGGTCATTTGGTTATGCATCCATGAATCCATCCATAAATCGTGGGTTCTTGCTATTGCCGAGACTATCTATATACTTCATCACGTGCATGGTCTTTTCCTAACTATATTGGGCTCGGCTTCCAGCGAAACTGGCTACAGCTAAATAAGTACCAGTATTTTACGTGAGTGACTGCCTAGACCACCGCAACTCAGTAACTGAGAAACACGGTATTCATGGCTGGTTTAAAATTTTCTGACTTCTGACAATCCGGAACAACTAACAGATATTAATCAAGCACGAAGGCACTACAGTGTAAAAGTGCGTGTGCAAACACAGGGGCACTCTCTGATTATTTATTCTCATTGTCTGATGGGATGACACCCCTGAACCAATGGTATCAGTCCCAGGACCAGGACCACACGCTCAACAGCCGCGATTGCGATCATAAGACCAATGGGACATATCTATCCTATACTAATATTATAAACCTACTACCTACATCTAATCTATACTAATATTCTACCTATATCTATACTAATATTATAAAGAGCAAAGATTTGTATGTAACGAATAAACTTATAAACTACTGGACCGATTAGAAAAATTCTTTCATCAATGGATAGCTACATTATCAGCGAGTAACATAGGCTATATTTTATCCCCGTACTCCCACGGGAACGGGAACTACGCGGGTGAAACCGCGTGACGTCCGCTAGTACTAATAATAAAGCTGAAGAGTTTGTGTTTGATTGAACGCGCTAATCTCTGGAACTACCAGTCGGATTTAGAAAATTATCCCATTCATGGCTTGAGGAAGGCTATTGGCTATACGAGTACGGGAAAAATGGACTATGCGCATACGAATTCGCGGACAAAAGCTAGTCATAACCCATAGAGGCTGCTTTAGTGTGAGAGCCTTTAATTAATAATTTGTCAGACTGCTTTAGGGCAATGACCTCTCTAGAAGAGGTCAATAGCCTGCGTGTAGAGGCATTTACAAAAAATTTAGCTCAATATTGGTAATCTTACAGGGACAGGTTTTCTCTTATTACCTACTTCTTGTCTCACAGTTACCTTAACTTAGTCATAAAATAACTTGCCTTGAGTTCAAGGTGTTTCACAAGTGCATGCATAAGCAAATCACTTTTCAACTGATGCAGTTGCTGCCAATAATGTACGTTCACAGATTTGATGCCACTAACTGCAAGAGACCGCTTGAAAAGTGATTTTTTTAGATTAAAAAAAAAATACTTTTCAAAATTCAATTTTGTATCTTAATTTTATTTATTGTACACCTACCACAGTATAGTCTTTATAACCCAAAGGTTGACTGGTAGAGAATGCCTTGATGCATTAAGTCCGCCCATGTACCACTATTGTACATAAAGTTTAAATAAATAAATAAATAATAAATAAATTCTGCACTATGGAACTTGTTCGGACTTTTTCATGCAAGTATTTTATTTTTACTACATAGATCAGGTACAAAACATCACCCTTAAATATATGCATACCCACTTGAAACACCCTGCATACTATTCTCTTCAAATTAATTAGCTAAAAATCAAGTACAAAGTCTGAATGAAATAATTACACTTACCGGGCGAGTCGATTTTATTGTAATGGTAAGGGTTAATGCACACTTCGTCTTTCTTCAATTGGTATGCATATTCACAGTGGTCAACTGGCTTTAGTTCATGCTGGCTCTGTAAACATTAGGAAACATTTTAGTTAATACCAAAGTTTTTATTCACTACTAGTGGCCCGCCCTGGCTTCGCCCAGATGTATATTTTTTTTTCAAAATTTTCTTTCATAAGAACCTTTTCCTGACAATAACAAACACAAAAAAAAAAGAATTTGCGAAATTGGTCGAGCCATTCTCGAGTTTTGCGCTTAGCAACACATTTAGATTTTTATTTACATAGATAGAAGAATCTTGAGGATTTGCTTGGTTCCAATTTAAAAGGCAACTAGCCCTATTTCTGCATAAATTATTGCAGCGAAAATGAATTGAGCCCCATAAATTATTTTTTCGAGACAAAAGTGTAAAATTATAGTATTCAATCTAAAGAGGCAATCGCCTCCTACACAAAACACCCCTTTAACATAGGAACCACCAGCAGCCTACTCTGCAGAGGCTGCTTTAGTGCTGGAAACCAATCACATAGATCACTCATTCAGCAATCTAAGTGTTAACAGAATAAGCACAAAAGCTGAGAAGGGGTCATTGTACTCATCATTATGAACAACTTTTACTATGGGACCAACCCTGAAATTGTGAAATAAAATCAGTTGTTTAGTACATTTTGTCGAGTTATGCTCACATAAATAAATGGGGCAGTTGTTAAACATAATTGTGAAAAAGTCATTATTGTACCAACAAAAAAAAGCATTCATAATACGATCATACCTGTAGCTGCGGCCAGCGCCACAGCCTGCAGTAGACGACATGCGGCAAGCCCTTGCGGTATTGACCATTTATCACGTTCTCATTAGGTTTCACTCTGCAGAACAACAGACAAATTATAAACATAGTACAAGAATCAAATCAACGTCTTTAGGTTGACTTGATTCTTCTTTCCTTTGAGAGAAGTATTCCTTAAGATCATGATTAGCTGCCTAGACTTCTCCGTAACCATATTTGGGCCTGCTTCTAGTCTAATTTTGTATAGAGTGACTGAATATCTGACCTTTGCAAGTCAGTAAAATAAGATCTTGTCTATATTTTGTGTGTAGGTTTATATATTGGTGTTTTTCAGCCAAATTCTACTACGAAGATCAAAGGATCTAAGGACTTGGGCTGGGCTGGGCTCAAACAACATGTTCCAATGTGGCCATAACCCAAAAACTACTGGGTGGTAAAAAATATGACCTGACAAATAATAAATAGCTGTATATTTATTAAAAATTAAGGACAAGACAATGTTTTAGGAGAAAAATGAAGTGTTGTGGTCAATTTGGCGGCAAAAGATTTACAGATGATTGTCATCAGGCATTGTCTAATCTAATAACAATACATTTTGCCTATGTATGTTGTTAAAATCCTATAGGTTTCTTATTAGTACTAATGAATAAATAATAAAAATTATTGCTGCCAAAAACGCAAAAATCTGTACACTTACAAAATAACCACATGGAACGCGTATTTATATCCAGAAACCGTAATTTTCGCATAAATTAGTGTTAAAACTCATTCAATAACACATAGGAAGCAATTGTGACGTATTTACCTTCAAGGACGAAAGGATACACGGATGTCCTTCAAAACGAGCACTGAAAAAACACGCGTTTTCTTTTTATCCGATACAGAATTTAGCAAATAAAAAACTGCAAGGTTCAAAACACGTCCGCCATATTGACATGGGGATTCGATTTGTTTTGACGGTGTCTTGACCTTTCCGATTTTGCGTCCTGTATGCTATTATGCAACCAAAATGCGATGGTCGTTGTGATCTACCGGGTCAATGACAATGAGCTACCATCGAACTTAGCCAGGTAATAGGACCCACAGAAATAACCCGACCACGGAAAAAATCTTCGTTCGTTAACTGAATAATTATTTGCCGAAATTATATTCTAAAAATGCATACAACTTATTAGATTCTTATTTGATAGAATAATAAAATTCAAGATCTCAGAGTCAGGCAGCAATTTCTTTACGAGATTTACGAACGCCTATTTGATTAGCTCTACAATTTTTGCAATAAATGTGGTTGGCGAAAACGACTTTTATTCCCAGTGACTTAAGAACCATAAAGATTGCAAGGATATATTAGCCACCGGAAACGTCATATTCCCAAATGATTGTTATCACGAAAAAAAATAAATCAATAATGAACTGACCTGGGAATTGTTACGCATTTAGTATGACTGTTCTGGCTTGAAATTGCCTTTTCTAATTCTTCGAGCGCTCCGCTTTTCTTTAATTTCTTAACTAAACTCTTCACTGCCTTCTCGGACCATTTATCTTCGGCTGCAGACGAACCCTCAGGGCCCTTTTTCCACCCTAACAGCCGTTTCACCACCGGTGGAGTTAGTGGAAACATGCCGCGTCACTTCACTCACCAAGTCATCAATATAAACAAATTATCATTTGAATAGTAAATTATATATTCGCGCACAAATAATATGTTCCGTATTTAGATAAACTATCGGCCATATTGCAACTGAATGACAGTTCACTTGTCAATCAACAAATCAAGATAATTCTCTCTCTTTCACACTCAGGCTGAGTCCGGGCTTTTTAAGATTTTGTGCCTGTATCTGTCCTTTTCTTGCAAATTACTTCTCCTGCAAAGTGCAAAACAAAGGGCATTTCCATAAACAAAAAATATCCAGCCTAATCTAATAATAGTAATTGCATTCAACCTTATTTATAAATTTAATTGAATACTCGCAAAACGAACAAGGTAATGTACTCTGAAGACAAGAGATTGGGCTAGAAACCTACTACATTCTTATATAAATATGGGCTTTTGTGGAACATTTCAGTAAAAATAAAAATAAACTATCGCTACCACAATATTTGTCATTTATTGTTTCTAATACAATAAAAGGTAAATTAATATGTACACAAAGAAAAGTTCTTCATAATTTTATTGATGAACGGACGTTTTCATACATTGCGGTCTAAACAACTGTTTTAGAAAAACAGCAATGTAATACGAAATGAAATTTTTTAAAAGTGTTGAAAATGGTCTATGGTAAAAATTGGAATGTTTTTGTTTTGAATTTTGACACAAATGGCGATGAAAATACTGTTTCATTTGTTTTTTTTCTCAAGAAGTGCCAGTTGTTCTGAGAAAGTGACGATATTTGTGTTGAAAAAGAAGATCCGGTAAGGTATTTCTCGTTTACTGTGTATTTGTTTATTTTTATCGCATTTTTGTGGTCCTAATGGACAAAATATGTGCCGGTAATAAAATTGTCACTGGCCGTTATATTTTATTTTATTTGGTGGCCAGTGTCAGTTTTCATAATCCCGCTTTAGTTTTCTAATGGCTAGGCTGGAAATGATTATTTGAGTAAAAATAAATAAAATAAACTACTTGACAAAAACTTTTATTTTGGAATTTATCGTTTTCATTTCCTGCCTGAAACTTGAAATTAATTTTGTCGTGAATTTTGCAGCATAATTTAATTTGGCGGATTTTTACATTAATATTTTTTTCCTTTTTGGTTTTTCGTCTTTGATTGAAATATTTTTGAAAAACTACTTAGTAAAAGAATTGGAAAAGTTACAGTTTGTATGTAACTTATCCAATTCTTTTATTAAGTAGTTCCAGGGTTTCACATAGTTTTTAAACTTTAAAATCTGGTTTCAATGTAAACAATATAGATAACATGTTAAAAATGTCTTTGCTAGGTAGCCACCCTGCCTACCAATTATTTTTCTGATCTATCTCGGTGACTCCAGGCAGATCTCGCAAAACCTGCTGTCCTGGGTCCTGGCTGGTTATTTGTTGTAGAAGCCAGAAAGACTGACAAAATGACCGTTACTGTGTTACTATACTGTATTTGTATAATCCAGATAGGCAATAATTGGTCCATTTAAAATTCTAACGTTAGACTTTGATTGTATTCCGACTCCAAAATAGTTGAGAAAAATTGGATAGATTGGTTTAATAGTGAGAATCTTTTGTTTGTTACCAAGTGTATTTGACTGGAAAACAGAGCACCAATACCACGTGTTCCACTGCTAGAGCCGGTATTATCAAAACCTTGGTGAGGTTTCCCATTTACTCAAAGAAACAGTTAGACAGTTAATAAAGCCCTTTTATTCCGAATTCGCCACATTTTGCCAATACATATTTCCATATTCAGTTTATTATAGTAAGTCTCGCAAATCGGCATGCCTCCTGGTCCTCCTCCAGCTCTCTCTACTGAGCTCTGAACCTCTTTGTTGACTACTGTGGAGTTGGTCATCATTTTTTAATCTTATTAATATTAAGAAGTTTCTTGTTCGTTCTTCTCCATAAGAATCTACCTTTTCCGAATGGACAGTAGAGTCACTTTATTAATGTAATATTATTATTTTACTGAACTGTAAATGATGACGTTCAAAAGTGCCGTTTAATGGCCTAATTGAAATGAACGTTTTGACTTTGACTTTGAATCCTACATCGCTGCTTTTTTCTGCTATGTCTTTTAGCATGTGTCCTAGTATTTTAGGGTATTCTTTGAGCATGACAATATCATCAGCAAATCTCAAATGATTAAGGCGGCTACTTGAAACCGTAGTTTTCCCAATCAAATCTTCTGAATATATATCCCAGCACAGCATTAAACAACATTTTTTTGGAAATGAGTCTCCTTTTGTTTCCAATTTAATTAATGCCACTTTTGCATTTTTTTGTAGATGGATTTAATTACTTGAGGCCTCATCCACTCCTTGTTCTTCTAGACTCAGCCAGATAAATGTATGGTTTAGGCTGTTAAAAGCTTTGGAGTAGTCTATAAAGCAGATAAATAAGGGCTTCTAGTATTTGTTATATTTTTCCAACACTTGGTAGACCACATCCACACATGTGGTCTTTTGTACTGATGTTATTTCTGAATCCCACCTGGTGAATTGGTTGATTTTCTTCTAGGACCCTTGATATTTTTTTCCAGAATTACTTTTGATAAGACTGTACACATTTGAAATGAGGCTTATTTGTCTTTTGTTGCCGATGTTATCCTTTATCTCCTTTCTTGTGGAAGAGAATAATTTGTGATCCACTCCATTGTTTCGGGAGGGTGTCTGTTGTTAAAATATTGTTGGATAGCTTGGTTAAAATTTTATTGGGCTTATTTCTTCTACAGTGCCTTTCATAGAAAGAAAAGAAAGAAAGAACATCTTTATATCTTGTGGTAAATGATATTTACTTTGCAAGTAGGTTAAACATAACACTTTTACATGTCTCAATCTTTTTAGGTCATTTTAAGCTAGATGAGGCCGGTATATACTAGCTGACTACCTCTGAACTCAGAGGTCAAAGTCTCTTTTAAAAAATGAGGAGGAGGTTGGATTCTCGTAGATGTTATTAATAATAATATAATAGACCGACGTTAACAAAATCTTGACGACGTCAATAGCTCTATTCATCAGGACCAAAATTGGTTTACGGTAAACAAATTGGTTTTAAATAAAAAAATAAAAACATATTTATTAGATTTCTTTACCAAGTGTTAAAGTTAAGCATTAAGTCGTACGGTATTTTGGTGTGGGGTCGGGCTGCTGACATTGAATTCATATTTATTTTACGAAAGAGCTGTCAGAGCCCTTTTATAATCTGTGTCGCCGTGATTCTCTTTGGGTTTTAATACTTTGTTCCTATAAGAAGCATACTCTGGGTGCATCGTCGCGTCCTCACATTATATTAAATTAATTTTTGTATTCCAAATATTGTAAAATAATTATTTGAAAAGAGTAACTATGGAGTTTCTTGTCCGTTTTTCTCCATAAGAATCTACCTTTCCGAATGGAAAGTAGAGTCACTTTATTAATTTTATATTATTAATTAAACTGCAAATTATGAGGTTCAAAATTGCCGTTTAATGGCTTAATTGTTCTTGTTCGGCGTTATCGGCTAACTAAAGGCAATAGCTCCAAAAAAGACACAGACCATAGAAAAATCCATAAACTGGCTACAGGCTACTTTCTGTAGTAGCCTGCAGCCAGTTTCTGGATTTTTCTTGTTTGGAGCTATACCTTTTAATTTAGGTATCCATTCCATTCCATACTCCCTTGAATGCTTTGTTGTTTCCCTGTTCCTTGGAATTAGACTTCTAGTTTTTTTTATTCTCCTATATTTTCTCGAATCTGTTTACTCAGTCTGGATAATGTGTTGCAATTTTCTTCTCTTCTTGACTTGACTGTCATTAATGCTTTTCTTTCTTCTAGGAGCTCTATTGTCTTCTTGCTAAAGTTTGCATCTGTAATGACCTCTGCTCTAATAACTGACTACCTCGTTTGTGAAACAACTATCACAAACGAGATGAAGTTTGTGAGGTTGTAGGGGGTAATCTCTGGATCTACTAAACCGATTTTGAAAATTCAGGGAACGGGAAATTCCCACGGGAACGGGAAAAACGGGAATTGCACGTACGAAGTCGCGGGCAAAAGCCAGTGATAAATATTGGTATTTAGGCTGCATCCAGTTAGTCGGGAAGCTAACCCTAAAATTAATCAAATAAAAAATGCTTTAGAATCTTGAAACTGTTACACTCGCTTTTCTTAAGGGGTATATGCGATCTACATGTTAATAGCGAATGAAAAATAATGTGGGTCTGGTATAGGTATAGGATACACTTCTGCCTTACTCTTTGAGGAGTACTAGGGCCATACTTTGGCGTGCCAATAATAATAATAATAATCCCCTAAACAACCACACGTCCTGATTGACCATCTAATCACGTGGGGGGTGGACACACGAATGAGAGATTACTGGCGTGGCTAACGTGGCTCTGGACACCCATTAAAACATGGAGACACGTTCAAAAAGAAAACGTATAGGACCGCTGCCCGGGGGCGATCGCCGGGGCGCACCTGGAGCTGACGCTGGGTGTCTCAGCATGCGAACCGTCAGCGGTGAGGAGTTGAGCAGGCGGGCTCCCACCGACAAAGATACTACAGCCGAAATCATCGACGATGGTGACAGACTTACTACGGACAGGACAAACACCTCTGTAGAACCGTATAGTCCTAGCGCAGTATCATACACACCTTCAACGCCATCATCACCATCTATACCATCGTCACCTTCCATACTATCATCACCTCACATTACTAGTTTAAATATAGTCCAACCCACTCCGACCTTGAATGTTGCGCGGGAGGTATCTACCTTCTTACCCGCGTCCACCAAGGCTAGAAAAACAAGAGTTCGCATGAGATGGAGCAAAGAAGTTAATCTATTTATCATGCGAACGTACCTATACATTACTAAATTAGAGACCGACATGACCACTTACCGAAAACAGCTGCATGAACTTTTTACACGCCAGTACCCAGAGATTACCGTAACAGAACAAAGAATTTCAGATCAAAGAAGAATAATTGTAAGAAATAAACTCCTGTCCCAATTAGAAATAGATAAAGAAGAAATACGTACCCAACTACAAGTAGAATCAGAAAATACTGAAACTGATATGACTATGGCATTAACTCAAAATACAACTGAGCATATTCAACATCAACAACTACAAACATGCAGTCAGTCACAATCTATCATGCAAACTCAATCATACTATCAATCACAAAACAAATTCTCAAACCACGCATACATCCACGGAAACTGAGAATATAAGAATAGTGTTAGAAAATGATGTTGAGTTACTAGGAGATATTGATCAAAATCTCCCCATTGATACACATATCCAAAAAATCCACAATAAATTTAAAACAGCTCTTACTCAATATTCCGGTATGGATCCGGCAGCTCGACCAAAGCTGCCCAAGCTTAGGTACACACCATAACTTAACCAACTAGTTAACTTATTTAATGAAAGTATTCTCAACCAATATATTAGCGAAGAAACCCAACTAACAGACGTACATACTCTAATATACTGCACAGCCTTAGTTATTTCCGAAGAACTAAATTATAAGATCACGGAATATACAGGAAATACAAGACCAAGAAATAACAACAAACCAGCATGGCAGCAGAGACTTGAAAAAGATATAGAAAAACTAAGAGCAGACTGTGGTAGACTAACCCAGTATATTAACAACAATAAATCAAATAAGGTAGTTAAGAGAGTAGAAGCAATATTTATGAACATGACCATTCACACTAGACACGAAGGTAACTATTGTTACCTTCGTGTCTAGTGTGAATGGTCATGTCATGTCATCAGAACACCGGAAGAATTTTTAGATACTCTGAAACAGAAACTATCACTTAAAGTTCACAGGTTAAGGAGATATAAGAAGGCACAGGAGCGTAAAAATGACAACGTCTTATTTGCTATGAACGAAAAGAATTTTTATAGAAATTTACAGACTAAACCACAAACTGAAATAATACTTGAAAACAACATAGAATTGCCAACCGCAGAACAACTTGAATCATTTTGGTCTGGAATATGGGAAGAGCAAGTTCAACATAATGATAAATCTGATTGGATAACAGACGAAGTTACTAGACGGAGTACATTAGAAGAAATGGAGTTCGTTGAGTTTACTGCGTCTGACATAACTAGCACTACAACAAAAATACACAGTTGGAAATCTCCCGGTATTGATAAAATACATAATTACTGGTTTAAGAAATTAGACTCATTACACAAAAATTTAGCACAAAACTTTACAGACATTGTTTTAGGGAAACAAAATATACCAGAATTTATTGCTACAGAAATAACTTACATGTTGCCAAAAAACAAATACTCACCACAGCCTTCCCAATACAGACCAATTACATGCCTACCCACAATATACAAAATCCTAACGTCAACCATCACTACAAAAATCAACAAACACATAGAACATCACAAAATAATTGCAGAAGAGCAAAAGGGGTGTAGACGGGGTCATATGGGGTGTAAAGAACAACTAGTTATAGACTTAGTAATACACAAACATGCAGCCACGAAAAATAGAAATTTGCACTGCACCTACATCGATTATAAAAAAGCTTTTGATAGCATTCCACATTCCTGGCTGATCCAAATATTACATATATATAAAATAAACCAAAAAAATATAGACTTCTTGCTAAATATTATGACCCGGTGGAAAACCACACTACAGTTAAATTGCCGCGATAACGTCATAACAACACGACAAATTGCCATAAAAAAGGCATATATCAAGGAGATTCTCTGAGCCCTCTATGGTTTTGTCTCGCCCTGAATCCCCTGTCTCACCTACTGCAGCGCAGCCAGGCAGGATATTGTCTTAAACACACAACAGAAGTAGCTACTATCTCACATCTTATTTATATGGATGACATTAAATTATACGCGAAATCAGAAAAAGAGATGAAAAAATTAATTGAAATCACAACAGAGTTTAGTAAGGACATTCATATGCAATTTGGAATAGAAAAATGTAAAACAGTACACATAATACGAGGCAAAATTAAACCTGGTGACTATGCAATTAACAATACAGACACAATGACAGCAATGGAACCAACGGATTTATATAAATATTTAGGATACAAGCAACTCAAAGGACTAGACCACACAGCAATAAAACACACATTGAACACTGAATACAAAAGGAGAGTGATCGCATTATGTAAAACTCAACTCACAGGAAAGCATTTAATAAAGGCAATAAACACCTACGCAATACCAATACTAACATATTCGTTTGGAGTGACCAAATGGTCAAAAACTGACATCCAGCAAATAGAAAGGTCAACACGCACTACACTAACTAAATACAATAACTTGCACCCCAAATCAGCAATAGAACGCCTGACAATCAAACGAGAACTCGGAGGGAGAGGCCTAATTGACATCCATCACCTTTGGCAGAAACAAATAGCTAGATTAAAAACATTCTTTCACACAAAATCTCACACAAGTCACATTCATAAAGCCATAGTCACAAACGATACACCCCCCTTAACCTAAACGAAGCGAATACAACTTACGATATAAACAGTGACCCTTAGAAACAAAAGTTAGACGAGTGGAAAAAGAAAGTGCTGCACGGACGGCACCCCCATGATCTTGAACAATCCCACATAGATACAATAGCATCAAATAAATGGCTCAAGATAGGAAATTTATTCCCGGAAACCGAAGGATTTATTATTGCTATTCAAGACCAAATCATTAACACTAAAAATTATAGGAAATACATAATCAAAGACCTTTTTTTTTTTTTTTTTGTGTATGGGAAATCATAATCAAAGACCCTACAATAACGAATGATAAATGTCGTGTGTGTATACTGACAGACACAATCAGGTGGCAAACATCATTCACCAAAAACTAGCAATCAAACATAAACTCATACAGGACACAAACACAAGGAGTGTTTGTGTCCTGTATGAGTTTATACTACAAATACGTTCCTCAAACTGTTCTAGAAAACACCACATACAAACTCTACTACGACCGCGCTATTCTAAACGACAAGACCGTTCACTACAATAGACCAGATTATCACTCTCCAAGATAAAGTTAATAAAGTTTAAAGTACCTAATCGATATTGCAGTCCCCAATACGCATAATTTACAAAAGACAATAGGAGAGAAAATAAATAAATATGCAGAACTTAAAGAAGAAGTGACCAGAATTTGGAGGCAAGATAAAGTATACGTCGTACCCATAGTTGTCTCTACTACAGGGATTATACCCAACCATCTGCACCATAGCCTCAAATTAATAAGCCTCAAAGATTCAGTTTACATAACACTTCAAAAAGCTGCAATTTTGAATACCTGCAGAATAGTGAGAAAGTGCAGATAGAGGAAAATGAAATTTCTCCTCAAAACCACCATTCTACGTCTTAAAATGATCACTACACGCTACATTGACTTGGCTTGGCCCGTTAATGTAGCTTAAAACTAGCCAAAAAGCTAAGAAAAAGCTCAAGTTTTTCCTAAATAATAATATATCATTTAATTCAGGTAATAAAGACCCATTAAAAAAAAAAAATACCTTACAGACTATCATACATATTTATAAAAACCACAAAAAAAATTAAAACACTATTTTACACGAATTGACGGCGTCGTGTTACGCTGCATGGTGTCACGTAGCCTTCCGCGGAATCGCCGAAATACGACACCCTTCGGCCAAAACTCTTCCTTGAGGAAGGCCTCAATATGATGAGTCGGAACTCGCACCACGAACGATTTGAAATTCGTGTTATGGCGTGACTCCAACATTTCGACCCTTAAGGTCCAGTTGGTCTTTGCTTGAACATACTCCACGATCACCTCAACCTTCGTGGTGTGATGTAGCCGGGACACATAGAGCTGCGTCGTAGGTATTGCCGGACGCAGCATATTGGGTCCTGCCAGCGCGGTCCCGCACTGGTTCCGACTAGGAGGCTTCTTCGTCCTCTTCCTCTCCACCTTCACGAAGCCATCCTTATCACACGTGCCTGTAGCTGGGCCTAGCTGTTTCGAACCCCTGTTGGCAGGTTCACAGCAGCTCTTCATATCCCCCTGTTTGGTCTGCGACACAGGTTTGTGCGTGGCGGCGATAGCAGCGTAGGCACGTTTAGGGGTCGACGTACCTACACGAGTCACTACCTCGACCGGCATCGAGTCAGCGACGGCGGCGGCGCATGTTGCAACGCGTGCAATATCAGCAGCGGGTGACGCAGTAGAGCTCGCCGACTCAAAACTGCCGATGCTAGCGTTTCTCGCTCCGCGACGTGTGCTCATGTTGGAGGCATCAGGCGACATATTTACCTTGATAGCGTTGCGCAACAACTCTACTTCGGCACGTAGTTCACCAATGGTGTTATTCGACACCTCCAACTTAGACTGTACCTCGGCCAGGCTCGCCTTGAGAGTTGTAATGTCATTCAGCAACCTGGTGACGTCGTCGTGGTCAAACGTGACTGGGGGCAACTTATGTAGCTCCTTCGCCACAAAAGCTGGCACGTTGTCCGGGTCGGTGCTCTTCATCAATGTGATGATGTCCTGCACACACTTCTGTCCACCATCCCTCCGGCGGGATTGCATCTGCTCGACTTTGCCGAGCGATTGGAATAGCAGCAGTTTAGCACTGCTGATCTCCTCCTCCGTGAAGCTGAACTTGCAGATCTGCAAGATGCTGACTTCGTCCATGTAGTCAATGGCATGGTTTATAAATGCCAAGACCTCGTTGGCTATGAGTGGTTGTGAACACATAGCGACGTAAAAACCGAGCAGCGGCTAATGCCGCGCGACACGTGAATATAATATTCGTATCGAGCAGCGCAAACACGTCCGTACTCGACCGTGCATTGCGCTGCCAATGCCATCATGATTCTGATGCGGCAAAGGGATAGTGCTATACGTCTTAGCTCCGCCTCCCTCCCACACCGGAATCATGTTGATTTTGATGGTATTTATAAGAACAAGAATTGCGCAATTTTGGGTTACCCACAAAATCTATGCTCGATTCACAAGTGGAAATTATGATTTCCGTACTCCTCTGATTAATCCAAGACAGTTGAATCGTTTCCCCGGGACTTGTCGAGCTTCAATGACTCGTCGGTTTTCTGGTGGTCGCCACTGTTGATTCTGGTTTTCAGAAGTTACAGTGGTTGGAAATAGTGTGGCTTGTCCCATTACCAAGGTAGGTAACATCATGTTTTTTATTTTTACAGCAGAGACAATAATGACAGAGCCACAGCCACCCCTGATCCTCTGCATGGAGAATGCTACAGGCGAGGAAGTGTCGCTCAGGGTAGAACCCGATGATAGCTTCCAGATGTTTCTTGATAAGGCCAAGTAAGCTTTTTCTTTAAGTACTTAATAACCACGAGTCTTGACCAACACCTTTGTAGGTTCTCTTGAAGCTGCTGGATCAACGACTTGATTCAGAAAGCAGAACTTCTGGACTCTGGACACGGCTTTATTCTTAGGAGCACCGCACCGGTAGCTTAGACCCTGTTTCCGATACCAGTGGGCTACTATTTTTGAAGGTTTTTTTTTTAAGAAATATTTGAATTTGATATGGATAAACAGACTACGAAAATTTACCATTTCAGGTCACTCCTAGGCTATGACGTAGACATAAACTCTATAACGAGAAACCAGCCCGTTGCCCTATCAGAAAACGTATACCAATTTCTAGTTAGCACCGAACAAAACTTACAGGCTGACGAGCTAACACAAAACTTTGATCAAATGCTGGGCACCAACGATGGAGCCAATGATTTGGTCTATATACTGGATGATGGCACACAAATCCGCGCGTCTCAAATACACTTCGACAATGATGATCCTTTGGTTGATCTAACAGCTGAGAAAATACCTTTTGTTAAATACGCTGACGATGTCACTGACGTAGATTTTGACGATACGAGCATTCAAGAAACTAAAATGATTAACATCGTTGAAAGTCCCGTCTCGAGATGGTCAAGCAAAAACTCCAGTCCAAAATGCAGTTTCGTCAACTCTCTACCGTTCAAACTCGTATGCAATAACACGTCAGGTTTCGAAGCTCAATTCACGAAATATTTAGAAGCAAATACAACGAAAACGTACGCGACTTTGAACCCTGTGACAACTCGGAATAAATCTCCGAAAAGTTTGATCAAAGATAACTTTAAGAACTATGACGATAGTTATCAAAGAAATGATAACTTGTCTTACACGAGAGAAGAGATTTTGAACATGTTCAAAGACTCCCCGATGACATCATTGCCTTATGATCAGGGTTATAGTGAGAGGAGACATGTTAGGAAAACAGACCCCTCAAGACTTGTTCACAAGACGTGGAGTAAGCCTCTTTCTTACGTAGATATTGACGGAGTGTTGATAGGGGAGAGTGAGAGTCAAATATGTTTTATTTGCGGGAAAAATGTGGATAATAATGTTGATAAACTGTACCTCTTTGATAATGAAGACCAGAGGTTGTATAGATGTTCCCCGCAGAAGAAAATGTCGACTCAACTGAAAATTATTTGCGAATGTTGTCTCAACGAAAACTTTACGCCCTGCCGAATGAAAAGCGCCAATCAATTCTTAAACCCCGATGAATATCTCGTGATAAGAAACAACCAGCAATACATCTTTCAAAAAGTTAAAAACTTCAATTTCGCGCACCTGGGCAAAGCTAAAGATATCATAAACAAGATAGAAAAGAGAACAGACAAAGAAGAGTTTGTTAAAGTAGAAATAGGTTCTGACGGAGAGATTATTACCAAACCCATAGACAATCGTTCTGATGACATCGTTATTGTTAAAGATGAGAAAAAGGATGGTAGTTCGAGTGACGTGGAGATTGTCGAGCCGGAACCGGAAATAGATCATATCATAGACAATTTGGAGGAAGCTGATGAGGAGGTGAAAGAGTTTTTGGGGAAATACCAGCGGAATGATAGTGAAATTACCGAGTTAAAATGCAGGTAAGCTGTATACATTCTACTATGTACTAGGTATTATAAAAGCGAATCTTTGCGAGGATGGATGGATGGATGAATGAATGGGCTGTGCCGCGAGCGGCAGCTACATAATAATGTTATATGATTTCCACACCTCAAGCCGGAATAGCGAAGTAGAGTGTAGCGTGTCGTGTAGTGCAGATGAAATGGTAAAGTTTTTACATTTCACAAAAGTCGATTGACGGCCATTTAGAGCGGTTCCGCACTGCATCCGATCCGAATCCGTGAATTGTCGGTCCGAAGTAGCCGTAGTACCTACTACTTCTAAGAGGCGCTACGCACTAGATCCGAACTCCGTCCGTCCGAATTGAATACATTTCCAATCAGGGTAAAACTTGGAACTCAAATTCAGATTCGGATCGGATGCAGTGCGTAAACGGCCAACTGCGCCAAAAGCTTACCTCAGAGTAACCACAATTTCATGCATAATGACCCCGGCTTAGGAACCAACTTGGAGTTAAACTACAGTTACAGTTTGTGCAACGTGTAACAGAATAAAACTATAACTCGACAAAATGTACTGAATAGCTGATTTTTTTTTCGCATTTTCGGTATTGGTTCCATAGTAAAAGTTGTTCATAACGATGAGTACAATGACCCCTTAAGAGGTATTGCGTTTATTCTGTTACACGTTGTATATAAAAACCGGCCATGTCGGACAACGCACAGGGCGTGTTATCCGTCTCTTAAATCATGACAGAAAAATATTAAAATGTACTTCACTATTATTAGATTGCAAAGTCACAAATGCACTTGGTTTTAAGTGTGCTTCTATGGAATTATTAGGAATTTTTTACCTACCCAGTACCATTTTTTAAGTTGGTCTACTATAAAGCCTACTTAGCTGTGATAGTTTTCATTTTAAATTGATTAAATATTATGCAACTGTAATTATTTTCTTTTACAACCGTTTAGCTGGCAGAGATGTTACTTAAAAAAAAAAATATGTCACCGGAAAATTGCAAACTCCGTAAGATTGTAACAAATCTTTACTAGATTATAAGTTCTCGATGTATTATGAAAAAATCGTTTTGTTTATAAGAAATTTCATCCAAATTCAATAGTTTCCAATATATCCGTGTCTCATTAAGAAAAATAGTTTACAATTTCACGTGATATTTTACAATATTACGGCGTTTGCAATTTTCCGGTGACGTATATAAGTACATCTGAGCGCAGCCGGGGCGAGCCCATAGTAATTTCATTTAAAAAAAACTCGGTTGCTTTACAGATTCTGTGAACAAGTCTTCCCGGACCTGGCGGCGGTGACAGATCATTGTGAGACTCACAAACATGACCTAGAAGATGGCGAAGTGTTTCCATGTCCTCTCTGCAACTATGGTAAGTTCTGTTTTATAACAATACAGCTGTGCCCCGCGGTTACACCCGTCTTTGCTGGTTCATTTGTTTCGTTAGCGTTGATTTTTTTAGGGTTCCGAACGTCCATATGAATAAAAATAAAACCCTGTCTGTCTGTCCGTCCGTCTGTCACAGTCAAATTCCTCCAAATGTACTGGACTGATTCAGATAAAATTCGACACACAATATCGTCTGAATCGCGAAACAAAGTTCTGTGTACCAAACACAGACGCGTAAATACAAAAAAAAAAAATTAAGTAGATTCACTTTTGGGAGACTTTTTTTTTGTATTTTAGTAGTACCTGAAAGGAGCTCGTGGCTAAATAATATCATCTGCACGGGTCGATCAAGGTTAAGCAACGCTTGCCAAGGTTAGTCTGTGGATGGGTGACCATCTTAACATACCGAGTTTACTTCGTGTCTCGGAAAGCACATTAAGCCATTGGTCCCGGCTGTCATTTGTAGATCTTTGGCAGTCGTTACGGATAGTCAGGAAGCCAGTAAATCTGACACCAGTCTTGCCAAGGAGTACCGTGTTACCCAGTTATAGGTTGTGGAGGTCTGGTAAGCAACCGCTCCACGTAAAATACTGGTATTCTGCTGGATCTGGTTTGACTGGAAGCCGACCCCAATATAGTTGAGAAAAGGCTAGGGAAATGATGAGTAGTACCTACTTCCCCACCACGAAATCAATATCTTCATTTGCGCAGGTTATGCAAATTTGAAATACCTGAAAGCCCATGTGAAGGCGGCCCACGAGAAGAGTGAAACTTCTGAATTATTAAAAGAAGACAATGTGCCTGTCAAAGAGGAGAATAAAGGTACGGTAAGGTACTCCGTTCTGGGCACTATCCATCGGCAAAGTTTGCATTAATTGCACAGTTTGCAATCAAATCGAAGACTTGCAACATTTGCTGATGGAGTGTGCTCGAAACGGAGTAGAACGTGAGGTTATTCGTGAAGGATTTTAAAATAAATAAATTTGATGTGGGCATAATCCAATCTATCTTATCTGTACCGTCTTCGGAGATTATTAAAAAGTTGTGCCATTTAATTATGGTCCTCCACGAATAACTCTAATTCATTAACTATTAAGTAATATTATAAATTAATACTGTTTAAGTAAACAAATTAATGTAAAAGGGTACGATGGGGCTGGCATATCTTTGATAAAAGGCCCTAAACAGAAATAGATTAAAAAAAAAAAGAAGTTAATTAGGTGCACGGTAGTGCGCCAGGCCAAGTTCCGGCCTAACGCACGCAGTGTGTATAAATGTATAATACACGAAATATTTCGAGCTGTTTTTATCCCCCTCATAACTTTGCTTGTAATAATCACGACTTTATGAAACTTGGACCATGTAATACTATCACCTAGTTGAAAGTTTCAAAACATTAGGTTAAACCGTTGACCAAAAACTGAAGATTTTCCTACCATTACTACCATCACTATCTCAAATTCGATTAAAAAAAAAAATCACAATAATAAAACAATGTCAACATAATAAAATACAAAAACGATTCACTAATATACTAATGTTAATTAATTACATATAATAGACCAGTGTTGGTCTATTTTTCTTTGGTCTTTTTTATATTAGTCTGATTTTATTTTTCGAATGAACATTGTTTTTCCGAATTAGACAATTCGAAAAAACAATGTTCATTCGAAAAATAAAATCACAACTACTTTTCATTTAGACAGGATAGATGGCGTTGCGGTTATTTTTGTTGCCGTACAAATTTCGATTCTTAGTTTTTCATGTAGCGGCATTGATGCCGCTACAGCTCCACTGGTATTTAGCTGTACCCGGTCAGACTGGAAGCTGATCCCAACATAGTTGGAAAAGGCCAAGCAGGTTCATTGATTGATTGCTTTTAGATGAAGATGGAACTCCGACCAAAGCGTCCTCGCCTATTGCGAAACGCACTCGAAGTTCTAGCAAAAAGGGAGACGCCGATGGAAAAGGTATTACGTAGTGTCTGACCGAATCTAGCTTTAAGGCCGAAACCAAATCGAATTTCGGCTTCGTTCTCAGTTTCGGTTTCGGCCGAAACTGAGAACGAAGCCGAAATTTGAATGTCGAAATTTTTACAAGAGTTATAACACCGGTCCTGTTAAAGGTCATGGACTATAATCTATTGAGTGAGATGGATGATTAAAATTTGTGTTCATTAATTTAGGTAGGTACTTTTTGTCTTTATTTTTAAATCACATGTCGATAATTGAGAGTTTCTGATATTTTGACTAATTATTAACATAACTTATTAAAACGCTTTATTTCAAACGAGTTATGACACAACTTTACAATGAATGCGAACGCGGCAAAATGACACTTTGTCGCTCGCAGATTGCGGCATTGAACATGTCCGTTCGCAGCGCAAACCCTTTCGAATTCGATTCGGCCGTACTTTCGGCTGAATGACAGCCGAAACCAAAAATAAGCCGAAACCCGTTTCTTTGCCTAAACCGAAACCGAAAGTTCAGTCGGATACTATTAATTTATTTGTATGTGTTATATTTGAATTCAGAATTCGAGATAACCGACATTTTTTGTAAACTGTCAAAATAATAAGAACCATAACTTTTTAGGGCCTTTTAGAAATGATTGCTTAAAAATTAACACGTTAAAGTCAGCACTTGAGTTGGTAGCGAAGGATTGAAATTATCTCGAGTTATGAATTCAAAAGTAGTTTAATGACACAAAAGATTAATACAGATTTACCATAATTT
This sequence comes from Mamestra configurata, assembly GCA_002192655.3. Taxonomy (NCBI): domain Eukaryota; kingdom Metazoa; phylum Arthropoda; class Insecta; order Lepidoptera; family Noctuidae; genus Mamestra; species Mamestra configurata. The sequence goes on along the minus strand of NDFZ01005390.1, from coordinate 31,809 downwards.
TGTTGTTTTTAGGGTTCCGTACCCAAAGGGTAACCAACGGAACCCTATTACTAAGCCTCCGTCCGTCCGTCCATCTGTCTGTCTGTCAGCGGGCTGTATCTCAAGAACTGTAATAGGTTAGACATTTGAAATTTTTACAGAGTGTATTTCTATTGCCACTATTACAACAAATTCAATTAAATTAAAAATTAAAGTTTACGGTACGGAACCCTTCGTGTTAGAGCCCGACTCGCACGTGGACGGTTTAACCTTGATTTATTTAATTGTTTTATACAATTTTAGACAGTGAAAAGTCTTCAGAAGATTTAAAAGCTGATTCTAATAATGAAGCGGTTCGTTTACTTCAATTTGTCATTTATTCAAGAATCATAGCAATAGTTTCCTCTCATTATTTAAATATATAGAGAACTGCCTTCAACTGACTTCTGATCTTTCATTTAGTTCAATTTAGAATATTTGTAAGATTAAGTAGATAACTTCATGTACCTAAAATATAATTACTATGTCATAAAAAAAATACATTTATAAATATGTAGAATACCTCCATATGTATTAATTATGTGAAAAGTATTGTGTCTACCTAACCTTTGTTGGAGAAAAGGTATAGTTGTGTTCATTAATTCAGTTATTTCTACTCTAATTTAATGATACTTGGCCATATGTAAAACACTGATTATGGTAGGCGGCAAATAAACTTGCAATAAAGTACATTGACCTTTCTCTAATATCCCTTCGTAGATCCGAACTATAAGAAGCCGAACAATAAATTATGAACCGTTTTTCATTACTACAAACGTAAAGGATCACGTCTAAATTCAGGACAGCTGTATGTCTTTATTTCTGTTTTTTATATTAATAAAGTCAATAAATGTATGTGGGTCAATGACCGTTATTTCACATTTATCTGATGCCTACCATAGCAGGTCAAAAATCAAAATTAAGTATTTGCTAAACAGTATTAAAATTAATCATAATGGTAAGAATTATTTATGAATACGGCTGACTAAAGTCAAATAAATACTACCAAATAGACGGAGCCACCTATCATAAAGATGGAGGTAAAGCAAGAATGCCTGGACAGCAGTGAGGATGAGATCTGGATCGTTCAGACCGCTGATGCTGAAGCCACTCAAGAGCTGCAGAAACTACTTTGTAGTGCCAAAGTAAGAAAATAAAAAGTCAATTTTAGTACTTATTAAAAGATAAAAGATAAAAAAGATAAAAGATAATTTATTTGTCAAACATGCGTTTACATAAACTGACTAATCAAATCAGACATGCAAGGTATTAATTACTATGTTGTGTGTAAAAGTTCATCAATCACAATTTTTTTATTTAATATGGGTTTGCTCTTGACTCTTGTCTAGGTCATAGATGACAGAGACAAAGTCGACGATGTAGTAGCGAGCTTACCCAGAAGAAGCCTGTTCACTCTAATTTTGAAGAGAAAGGCTTTTGGGGAACATTTTTACAGATTGAGACTTTCGAAGAATATACAGGGTTTTCAAGTGTGAGGTCATATTTAAGGGTGATGATGGGTCGCTGATGTACATTAAGAAAACAATAGTAAAACAAAAAAAATCATTTTCAAAATTATCGACCGTAAAACCCGAGTAACGTTCCAAACAAATCATTTTCAAAAAGTTGTTTTATTCATATTTTATAACTAGCTGTTGCCCGCGGCTTCGTACGCGTATCCCGTTTATTCCAGTTCCCTTATAGTCTTTAGCATTCCTCATGAATTTGGCTATCACATAACGTGTAACAGAATAAACGCAAAACCTCTTAAGGTGCCTTTGTACTCATCATTATGAACAACTTTTACGATGGGACCAACCCCGGAAACGAAAAAAAAATCAGCTGTTCAGTATATTTTCTCGAGTTGTGAAATGTATGGACGTCAGAAGTCAAACATATGCGTGTGCGCGCCCGCCGCGTGCCCGCCGCGCGCCTTGTCCACCTTGTATATCAAGTCCCTTGGTGTACCCGCGATTATAGCCCACACCCTCTCAGAGAGAGAGGCCTGTGTCCCAGCCGTAGGAACTTTATATTCAGGCATAAAAATTTGGGTTACAGGTTAAAGAAAGCGGCCAGGATGGCGTATCTGAAAAGACACCCAAATGTTTTAATTGCAGGTAAGTTAAATCATCTACAAAACAAACATTCTGAACATCAAAGTATACTTCGCACTTGCACTCCTTAAACTTTAAGGGGTGATGATTAGCATCCTTTAACCTTTTGAACGCCCGAGCATAAACGCATCGGCGTGCCCCCGACGTCATGCCTCAAATTTGCCGTACTTTTTGTCACATATTTATGACGTTTGGCGTACAAGGCACGCGCTTGCTTGTCATGTATACGTGACAATGGCGTTCAAAAGGTTAAGGCCTAACAGATGCTCATCATCATCATCCTCTTAACGTAATTTTTTTGTGGTCGACGCAGCCTGTCTTCTACGTCCATACTTCTGTATACTTAAGGCTTGTTTCACACGTATCACAATCACAACATGTGAGCGGGCGGTAATTTGTATGAAAATGAATAGGTAATTAAATTCACTCGTAACACTTTTTTTTCACAGTTGATGTGTTTCTGTTGCTGCTCTAAAACAGCAAATACTAAAAAAAAAACAATAAAATAAATGTTTAAGGGATTTTATAGATAATGGTACGGAACCCTTCGTGCGCGAGGTCGACTCGCACTTGGCCGGTTAAAACCGTTATGTGATGTGACATAGCAACAGCCTTATGCCAAATAAACGCCTTTTATTTCATTCCTTTCTTTTCTTCTTTCTAAGTACTTACGTTTTTTTGTCAAACAGCCAAATATTCGCGAACGCGGATGGCCTGTCAAACCATCGTTGTAGAAGACGCACCCGCAAGCGGAAATCCAAAGACTTGGGCAACCTCATATGTATACCTACCGAAGAAGACTTTCTGAAGGTACGTGTTCTTCTCATTTGACTGGCCTGTTGGTCGAGTGTTAGTGACCCTGACTGCTAAACCGGAGGTCGTGGGTTCAATTCCCACCCAGGACAAATCTTTGTGTGATGAGCATGATCATTTGTTCTGTGTCTGGGTGTTATTTGCCTATAATATTTATGTATTTAGAAATATAGTATCAGTTGTCTGGTTGCCATAGCACAGGCTCTGCCTAGTTTGGGATCGGATGACCGTGTGTGAGTTGTCCCAAGATATTATTATTATTTACAGCGTTGCATTTAATTATTTTTTCCCACAAGTAACAAATAATGTACAGTTCCTGAAGGAAACAGTTTGAAGATGGGAGACAGGACCCCTTTTTTTTTAAGGATGGAAAATCATCAATTGACTTCTTCCGCTCTGGGTGGAGCGGAAGGGCGTGTCAGACTCTTACTGACAAAAACCCATCCGTGTTCTTTCTAAAGCCCTTTGCGTTCCAGGGCCGCGGTGACTCTTTCGAACAAATTCCGCAACCCTGGCAGGCTCTGGCCCTAGCGGGCTCCGTCTTCTATGCTGACATCTCTTTGAGGCGCGCGTGAAACACAACGCGCCATCGACCCGGGCCTGGTGGTGATCGGCAGCGAGCCACCCAACGTGAGCCGTCCGCAGGCCCGCGCCTACGGTGGAGCATGAGCCCATACTAAGTAAAACCTGTGCTATAGGTCACCCAGATCTAAAATCGAATCTATCACGGTCGCCGGACAAGTCTTTGTTTAATTGCTACTCATTGTAAAGGAACGAAGAGACGTGTCTTCTATGTCACCGGAAAATGGCAAACGCTGTAAGATTGTAAACTATCGTGTGAAATTGTAAACTATTTTTTCTAAATAAGACACGGATATGTTGGAAACTATTGAAGTTGTTTGGGATTTATGGTATACAAAACGATTTATTAATAATAATAATATATCGAGAAATTATAATATAATAAAGATTTATTACAATCTTACGGAGTCTGCAATTTTCCGGTGACATCTATAACTTGTGTCTTCCTACTTTTACTGGTTAGTGGTTTGCCCGAGTGAGAAACGATGAAGAGGACCCTGTGATCGCTAAGCTCTCGCTCCTGGTTTCTCGACAACAATTATTTGTTTCTTTTAAAAAAAAACCTTCGGTTGTGCCTCCGGTAGTTAACTAAATAGCTAAAACCTGAGTCTCTTAGTCAAAAGTTAACAGGTTACTTCTAGGCAAGTGTGCTCCATCGTCGACCACATCATCGCTTTTTATCAGGTGAGATTGGGTCAAGCGCAAAACTATAAATATTATAGACTACAGTCAAAATTGACAGATATTTGCCCTGAGCCTCAAGAATAAGTAGATTTGCCTAAAAAAAATCCTACTAATTATAAATGCGAAAGTTTGTAAGTATGGATGGATGGATGGATGTTTGTTACTCTTTCACGTCAGAACGGCTGAACGGATCTAGATGAAATTTGGCACAGAGGTAGATTATAGTCTAGAAATATCACATAGGACTTATCATCCCGGGAGTATGTTCCCTTGGGATAATTTCAGACATTAACGCGGGCGGTAACTAGTATTATAATGCATTATTTTTTGAGTGTCTGTCGAATGTCCTTCCTGTTAATGCTTTTGCTCAAATGTAATACAACATTATTTTGTCACAGAGAGCTCAGGGACGTCCCCGACCAGCGGATACGTCCATAGACAATGATCTTCTTGTTATGGTGAGTACCGACTATGAGCTAAAGTTAAAACATAATATTATGACACACCTGATTCGCCAGTAGTAATCCTATATGTATATAAAATTCTTTCGTAACTGACTGACAGACAACGCACAGCCGAAACTTACTGGCCGTAGAAAGCTGAAATTTGGCATGTAGGTTCCCTACACTCCGTAGCAGAGCACTGAGAGGATTTCCCAAAATTCCTATGGGAACGGAAAAAAACGGGATATGCGCGTACGAAGTCGCGAGCAAAAGCTTCTACACCTATATTTCGAAATAGGGGCGTACTAGCGTTTACTCGGGGTTTCGCTCGAGTTAAAGTCGCCTACATCCGTCTTCAGGATCCCATCTATCTCTTTACCAAAATTCATTAAAATCGGTTCGTCAATTTAGGCGTGACAGCGTAACAAACTCACTTTCACATTTATAATATTAGTTAGGGTTACTACTGGCGAATTTCGAAAGTTCAGAGCGTAGGTATTAGGATCTATGCAACACAGACAATATTTTATGGATCACACCTTCTGCCTACCATCTTGGGCTATTCAGGCGTGATGTTATGTGAAACACGTTTACAGTCCAGTGTACTCAATGTGGTACACGTAGCACGGTCCTGCTAAGTCCGTGTACCGCATAGAGTACGCGGACTCAGAGAGAATCAGTGTAGGAAGCTCGATTGGCTCAGGTGCTAACGACTAGTGAAATTAGTTAGTGTGTTATTACAAGAGGTCGGAATTAGGTAGAGTTATTTACCGAAAGAATAAAGTGGATATACCACAAATCCCGAGATTAATTTTAAAGAGCAAAAAAATCCCGTGATTTATTAAATAAAAAAGTTATTTAATTTTACAAAATTTAGTGGCTCGCGGGACGTTGCAAATTTACATCAAAGACATCGGATGTCCGAAGTTACAAAATTCCAATGCGCACACGCGCGATTTTGCCACATTTGTAGTTCGCACAACATAGCTTGTGATAACAAAAGACAAATTATTATTATTTACTTGTAATATTGTTGGCCACACGGGATTGTCTTTTAGAAATCCAGGGACGGTCCATATTAATATCAACATTTCGATGCAAGTACCTACATAAATAACTCTACCTAATTCCAACCTCTGGTTATTACTGTAGGGACTGTTCACCTCTGCAACCCAGAATTCGTCATACGAAATAATGTAAATTACAGCGTCCCCGAAAACGTCGCAGCCGGGAACCGACCTCGAATCCTCAGGTGGTAACCTGCCACAACTGTAACGAATCCTTCACTTCTAAAGTTCGACTCAAGTTTCATATGTAAGTAAACTAATTCTGTACTTTTATTTTAAACAATTCTTCTTCCACGTGTCGCTGGCACGACAATTGATTAGATTTAGGTGGCCTATAACATTTTCACTTCCACGGCATCGTTGGTAGCAGCATAACACATATTAGGTTATCCCGGCCTCATCTATGCATATAATAAAACTGTAACGGATCGCTGTCTGTACATGGAAGATATATGAGAAAAAATATTTTTGGGACTTTTATCAACGCAAATAGCACCTAAAACAACGATTGTTAGAATTTTTGTCTGTTTTTCTGTTTGTCTGTGCGTTTGTGCACGCTAATCTCAGAAACGGCTTATCCGATTTAGATGTGATTTACGCGATTTCAGTGTTGGTCCCTTAGTGAATGTTGTTCATAATGATGAGTACCATGGTCCCTTAGAGGTATTGAGTTTATTCTGTTACACGTTGTAGAATTAAAAGCTGTTTCATCGTGATTTATTTTCCTAGGCAGTTCCACGAAACATCAAACCAAGCGCGCACAGACGGGCGCTACTCTTGTTCGGAGTGTGACGACGCCACCTTCCCCACGGAGACTGAACTCTTCGACCACGTGCACTTCCAACACGACAAGCAGAAGAGGTGGCAGTGTCCCGTCGAGGGGTGCGGGAAGACCTTCTTTCTCAGGTAAGACTGCTAGCTTGGAGAGTGAGGGGTCGTGTTACCTAGAAACTGGGTTGTAGAAGTCAGATAGAAAGTGGCTCCATGTAAAATTCCAGAGCATCCGGTTAGACTGAGGGCCGAACCCAACATAACTTAAACTTTTTTGAAAATAAAGATTTATTATTATTTAGCTGGGAGAAGGCTCAAATGATAATGCATTCAGGTATGACCTCTGTGACTTCCTTTTCTTTTTACAAGAGCTTTTATTACAAGTATCTCACTTCAATATACATAAAATGTTATTATTTTATGGAATCAGGTTATTAGAAGTGTGTTTTATATAATAGTTCCAGTTCTTGAAAATGACCATGTCACGTTGTACTGGCTTCGGTTTATCATCACTGACAGGACTATTGTTGTCAATAAGCCGTCTATAGTGGTGATAGACCGATAAGCGCACCGCACAATGATAATCGACGTTATCATCCCACATGACGAGAACCTCGTGAAAGCTGAGGAAGTGAAACAAATCAAGTATCTCGACTTCGCACACGAAGTTGTCGACATGTGGAATGTGGACACGGCTATCATTGTGCCGATTGTCGTTAAGGCCAACGGCCTGATAGCCAAAAGCTTCGACGACCACCTGTCGAAGCTGGCGTTGCGCAGTTGGAAAAAGGGCCTGGTACAAAAGGCAGTACTCCTCGAGACGGCTCGTATAGTGAGGAGGATCCTTTGCCCAAAGGCCTAATCACCGGTAGCTTGGACCACGCTCCGCAGGGTCCAAGCTACCGGTGCGGACTACTACCTTTTATATTTATAAATGGCACTGATTTAAAATTGTATATTGTAGAATTGGTAAGTTAAAAATTACAAAATGCATGTTCATTAACAAATTGAGCAGTAAACTAAATAGAAGCTCTCTGTGCCCTACTGCCCATTTCATCATTGAACTGCCCATTTATTATTTTCAACTTTTTAAAATAATATTTAAATTATTACTCTTTATAAATGATTTTTTTATGTGTTTTGTTTAAGAAATATTTAAAAATGTTAATTAGTATGTAAGGTTAATAATATTTTGTTTCCAACAGAGCTACCCTCACAAAACACAGCCGCACACACACAGACACGCGGAGATACGTATGTGTGACTTGCAACAAGAGGTTCCTGGACAAACAAACGCTGGATGAACATGGAGTCACGCATTTACAGGTATTATACTTTCTGTATTCTGGAAATATGGATGAATCAATAATGCTTGCCGAGGTCGGTCTATGGCGGTCTTAATATAGCGACACTCCTCAGTGCCTCGGAAAGCACTTTAAGCCGTTGGTCTTGGCTGTCATTGATGAAAGATGGATGTATTTGTTAAGATATTAAAATTATTTTTAAGAAGCTGAAATCGAGGTCAATAGCGGGGATCAGCTGGATGCGAGACGCACAGGATCGCTAAAATGTTGACACTTGTAGAAGACCTATGTCCATTGGACGGTTTTTAGCTGAAATCATTTGATGATGATCAGTAATCGGATAATCGGGCGCTAAGATACCTAAACTTCACTTTTATTCCCACGAAAGTATAATACGGACATGCTTTTCGGAATCCTGGATCCCGGAATAGTTTGAAATTAGCACTAATGATGATGTACGAAAACTCAACTTTAAATAATCTCGCCTTTTTTTCCATAGACATATTGGTGATTTTATCTCTCACAGAAACTACAGAACGCCACCTGTCTTCATTAATACCTAAATACGTGTTGATCTAGATCAAACCCTTCCAATGCCACATCTGCCTGAAGCAGCTGACCCGTCGCTCGCGCTTGCGCATGCACGTCCGCGCGCATGAAGAGGAGCTGGCGCCACGGCTCGTGCGCGTCTGTGCGGTCTGCACGAGGGCATTCAGAGACCATCTGCATGCACAGGTCAGTTGTAATGTCTATGTAACACTAGGAGGAGCTGGCTACGTGGCTCGTGCGCGTCTGTGCCGTCTGCACAAGGGCGTTCAGAGACCATCTGCATGCACAGGACAGTTGTAATGTCCATGTAACACTAGGAGGAGCTGGCGCTGCGGCTCGTGCGCGTCTGTGCGGTCTGCACGAGGGCGTTCAGAGACCATCTGCATGCACAGGACAGTTGTAATGTCCATGTAACACTAGGAGGAGCTGGCGCTGCGGCTCGTGCGCGTCTGTGCGGTCTGCACGAGGGCGTTCAGAGACCATCTGCATGCACAGGACAGTTGTAATGTCCATGTAACACTAGGAGGAGCTGGCGCTGCGGCTCGTGCGCGTCTGTGCGGTCTGCACGAGGGCGTTCAGAGACCATCTGCATGCACAGGACAGTTGTAATGTCCATGTAACACTAGGAGGAGCTGGCGCTGCGGCTCGTGCGCGTCTGTGCGGTCTGCACGAGGGCGTTCAGAGACCATCTGCATGCACAGGACAGTTGTAATGTCCATGTAACACTAGGAGGAGCTGGCGCTGCGGCTCGTGCGCGTCTGTGCGGTCTGCACGAGGGCGTTCAGAGACCATCTGCATGCACAGGACAGTTGTAATGTCCATGTAACACTAGGAGGAGCTGGCGCTGCGGCTCGTGCGCGTCTGTGCGGTCTGCACGAGGGCGTTCAGAGACCATCTGCATGCACAGGTCAGTTGTAATGTCTATGTAACACTAGGAGGAGCTGGCTACGTGGCTCGTGCGCGTCTGTGCCGTCTGCACGATGGCGTTGAGAAAACATCTGCATGCACAGGATTGAGATTTGCAGTGCGACCTCATCAAAATATTTGTTATCAATCAACCGAACCGAATAATTTCAAATAATCCCCACGTCCGAATCCGAATAATCTTCACGTTGAACGTGTTTGTATTGGCTACTTGGCTAATTACTTTAAAAACGAATGTACTCCAATAATCATCTAAACATGAAGTTTTGACCCAATCGAATGGTTGGGTCATTTCCACGCTGAAAACAGTCTTAACGGTGCGGTTCCAGAGATGTGCGAGGATGCGTAGCGAGAGATGTGTATGTTAAGAACCAATAGAATCGCTGCGCTGAGCGAGGCGAGGTAAATGAAGCAAATGAAATGATTCTATTGGTTCTCATCCTCGCACGGTGGAAACGGAGCCTTTTACCCAAATAAAGTGCGGTCCAAAAATACTACTTATCATTTTTTTTGTCATTTTGATGTCTAAAATGCCATGAACCTCAATTGATACACACATTCAAAAGTCATTTATTCAAATGACTATTCAAAAGTCATTTGTTCAAATGACACATGCTTACTATAAGGCGACTGATACCATTTCAACAGGATTCCTTGCTACTTTTGATTTTTAACCTGTAAAAAAATCTTCTTACTGTAGGAACATGTATCAAAATCGACGGAATGCATCGAAGCATTCGCAAACGAGTTGAAGGAAGAGGCAGAAGAGGTATCAGTACAGTTGTCTCCTACCAGTGGACTTGTAAGACATACGGTGCAGATCGTTGGTGAGTGTACCTTATTATATGATCATCCTCCAGCCCTTATCCCATGTTTTTTTTTTTGAGGATGGGAAATGTTCAAATGACTTCTTCCGTTCTGGGTGGAGCGGAAGGGCGTATCAGACTCTTACTGACTAAAACCCATCCGTGTTCCTTCTAAAGCCCTTTGCGTTCCAGGGTCGCGGTGACTCTTTCGAACAAATTCCGCAACACTGGATCCCATGTTACTTGGGGTCGGCACAACACGTTTTAGAGTGAAAAGGCGTTCTTAAGGCGCGTTGAGCACTTTTTGGGTGACCAAAAATCATGGAACTCGCATCATCACCGAACGCTTTCCATGAGCTATATGTATATTGTGTATATGTCACCGAAAAATTGCAGATTTATTATTATTAAATAATAATTATTATTTAATTAAGTTATTTATTTTATTAACATTGGAATAAATTTCTCTTCATCATTGACCATACCAAGATAAGCGATTCCCTTTCAACTTTTCAAAAGTGGAACACAAGTGACCTCAGCTGCTGTAACAAATAAAGAGCCTAAAGGATATATGGACCATTTTTTCTTATTATTAACTTTATTGTACACCTCATTACATACACAGTAAAAACGTTTACAAAAACAAGTGTACAATGGGCGGTCTTATCGTACAGAATCTCTTACAACCTTTGGATGGATTGAACGAAAGAACTTAAAACTATTAACTTTAATTAACTTAAAATCAATTTAAAAAAAAATACTGATACGAGCTTGGGGTTCGTGACAATAAAAACAGCCGATTAAATAACCAAAATGACACTTTATTCTAACAACACGAATTACAACTTTAAACTCACTAATTATAAAACACAACTTCACTACTGATCACTTTAATCACAATTGAAGATCGCTTTCGAAGTATTCGCTTGTATCGCAAATCCAATACTGACTCGTTGCGGACTATGCTGGCCTTAAATAGGTCAGTTAATTCCAGAACCTTCTACTGTAGAAGTATCTGGAAAGTACTCGTCACTACTGGTGCCGACTGACCAGATATCGTGAACTGTAGAATGTTCTGGAATAGAAATGTCTAGAAGATACTTGACTCTACTAGTTCATATTCATATTCATTTATTGCGTTCCACAAGGTAAAATAAGATGTTTACAAAGCTTAGAGCTAAGAGCCATTGTAGACCCTGCAAGGTCACAGCAAAAAATATTGTTACTACTAACTAATTTCTAAAGTTAAAAATATTGAAACAAAACAAAAATAAATTATACATGAAAATAAACATTCGGATAAAAAGTCATAACAATACTATGCATGCTTTTTCCACCAGAATCCCCGAAACTATCAAAACCGATAAAACGGCAAGTTTCAAACGAAGTAGGAGAGCCGCTCCTGTCGCAGCTCGCGGATGAAGCGCGCGCTTTGATCAGAGTCGTCGAGATCGAGAAAGCATTTCGCTGCGAGTACTGTGAAGAGTGAGTATCATCATCATCTGCCTAACCTTTATTATTTACAGTTGATAGGCACGCATTTGACAGACGGACATGGTGAAACTATCAGGGTTCCTTGTTTGCTACGGAACCCTAAAAAGGACGTATTTACACAAAACAAAGTACTTTCTCCCGATCTGGGCGGAGTGGAAGGGAGTGTCAGACTCTTACTGACTAAAACCTACCCGTGTGTGTTCGTTTAACCTTTTGATTATGCCCCTGACGCCAAGCCACTAATTCGCCGTACTTTTTGTCCAAAGATATTTGTGACGTTTGGCGTACAGGGCACGCGCTGGCTTGTCATGTATACGTAAAGATTAAATGCCCTTTGCGTTCTAGGGCCGCGGTGACTCTTTCGAACAATTCCGTAATGTCGTAAATTGAAACCTTCAAGAGTTTTGTTCTACAATACAAGTATTTGTTCTGTTTTAGTGTGTTTTACTTGGAAAGCGGTCTTAACACGCACCGTGCGATACACAAAGGAGTGAAGAATCCTTTCACCTGCCACATCTGTAAAGTTAGCTTCGCTACCTATTCCAGGTTAGTTCATATTAAAAGTATTATCTTTCTGTATGGTGATCGCCAGAGAACTAAAGTCACCGACATTGCGCGTAGAATGAGCATGCTGAAGTGGAAGTGGGCCGGCCATGTCTGTAGACGGACAGACGGTAGATGGAGCAGACATGTGGTTGAGTGGAGACCGCGTATGGGCAAACGTAGTGTGGGACGGCACGATGGATCGATGATTTGAAGAAGGTGGCTGGCAGCGGATGGATGTGGACAGCTCAGGACCGGGATAGTTGGCGTTCTTTGGGGGAGGCGTTCAGCAGTGGACGGCAATTGGCTGATATGATGGTGATCAACTAGTTAGTTGGCTATAGTTTCTGCCTACCTCCATGGAAAAATACCTTAATGTATGTTTGTGTGAAGGTCACGTCGATCGCGTATAACGAAAATATATGATTACGATACGATTTTCAAGTTCTGTATGGTGTCGGACGTAAAAGAATAGCTCCATCCCATCACTTCCCGTGGGTGTCGTAAGAGGCGACTAAGGGACTCACCAGAGAATGGGCAGCAGCATTCTCTGTGCATTGCAACAGCTACACTGCGATCGCCAACCCGCCTGCCAAGCGTGGTAATTATGGCAACCCCCTTATGGAAGGCCTATGTCTAGCAGTGGATGTCTTTCGGCTGATGATGATGATGATGATCAAATGACACTGCCTAAATACAAACATTGATGATTGATGTTGTATACAGCTGTCACCTATTGTCCGGAGTCTGGAGAGGCTGGTAATCTGTCATACAGGTCCCCTAGTACAGAAACCAGTCTCTCACATAGATCACAACAATTATCGCTAATGTTTTGTTTGCTTTTTTATATTGTTTGTAAAATTCTATGTGAGAGAAGAACAATAAACTTTATTATTATTATTCGTGGTTTTTATCTTCAATAATAACGGACTCCCATACGAACTTACATCCCCTTTCAACCCCTTCAACCCCTTTTCTCTCGCGAAAAAATGCCTGTCCTTCTCCAAAGTCTAATCTATCTCTGTACTGAATTTCATCTAAATTGGTTTAAGCGTGAAGAGGTAACGACCAGACATACATACAGACGCTTTCGCATTTATAATATTAGTATGGATCTCTGTTATTTTTTGTGCTTGCTTGCATGCGTATTGCTGTTTAGTGTAATCTCTCCCCATTTCATCTCCCCAGATGCACAACCCATAAAACAACCCACGGCTTCTACAAACGCTCATTAGCCGACGCTAAAAAACAAGCCGACGCCAAGAAACAGGCCGACGGTCAACTACAAGCGGACACCGACAGCTCTGCCCGCTCTGCCGCCGGCATACTGGGATACGGCGACTTTCCCGTCGTCAAACACTTCTTGTGCGAGGTAACAGTAACTAATTAACATGCCAACGTTAAGAAGCAAGCCAACGGTCCACTACAAGCCGACACCGACAGCTCTGCCCGCTCAGCCGCCGGCATACTGGGATACGGCGACTTTCCCGTCGTCAAACACTTCCTGTGCGAGGTAACATTAACTAATTAATATGCCAACGCTAAGAAACAAGTCGACGGTCCACTACAAGCCGACACCGACAGCTCTGCCGCCGGCATACTGGGATACGGCGACTTTCCCGTCGTCAAACACTTCTTGTGCGAGGTGACAGTAACTAATTAACATGCCAACGCTAAGAAGCAAGCCAACGGTCCACTACAAGCCGACTCCGACAGCTCTGCCCGCTCAGCCGCGGGCATACTGGGATACGGCGACTTTCCCGTCGTCAAACACTTCTTGTGCGAGGTAACAGTAACTAATTAACATGCCAACGTTAAGAAGCAAGCCAACGGTCCACTACAAGCCGACACCGACAGCTCTGCCCGCTCAGCCGCCGGCATACTGGGATACGGCGACTTTCCCGTCGTCAAACACTTCCTGTGCGAGGTAACATTAACTAATTAATATGCCAACGCTAAGAAACAAGCCGACGGTCCACTACAAGCCGACACCGACAGCTCTGCCGCCGGCATACTGGTATACGGCGACTTTCCCGTCGTCAAACACTTGTTGTGCGAGGTAACAGTAACTAATTAACATGCCAACGCTAAGAAGCAAGCCAACGGTCCAGTACAAGGCGATACCGACAGATCTGCCCGCTCAGATTATCGACAAATATTTCTTTTTCTTAACTGGCATTCGACCGAAATGGCCGTGTCTTTTGTGTGTACGCCTGAATACGCTGTTTTTTTTTTTAAACCTTGCTTCACACTAGCAATTTCTCCTGTATCGTGGGTGCGTTTACAAACATACAAACTCACAAACAGCCAACCCGGAACAACTAGCTGTAGGCCATACAAATATTTGTTCCGTGCGGGAAGCGAACCCCCGACACACCGCGCAGCAGCCAGTCGCCCAACCACTGCGCCAAGCGTGTCCTAAAGTTGTTTCAAGTTGAAGAAAGTCTATTTCAATAGTGTACTTATAATTTCCCATGCTTTTTATTCTCCATAACAGGACTGCGGTCGCTCGTACCTGCACTGGACGTACCTACAAGTACACAGACGTATGAAGCACGCCAACGAAAACTTTCTGTACAAATGTAACCAGTGCGAGCTTACCTTTCCTAACAGGTAAATATTTATTGATGTGTAACATCTTTCCTCTCGCTTTCCTGCAATCTGTGGGACTTTCGTGAAATGGGACGGAAGTGTGTAACAGGAAGCCGAGGAAGCGCGTGCTATTTGATTTGACCAATGAGCGCGCCCTATTCGATTTGACCAGTGAGCACGCCCTATTCGATTTGACCAATGAGCGCGCCCTATTCGATTTGACCAATGAGCGCGCGCAGTGATCGAGTTGGCTGTCAGTTGGTACTTTTAATGTTAATGTTGCCTTTTCGCAAGGTCAGTGTGAGACGTCAAATGTTACACATCTGACGTCTCACAGTTAATAATAATAAATTTATTTACACAAAAACCGTATACATTACCAATACATTTCACATAGGTACATTAGATTTGGAAAAAGACTGTACAAATAGTGAAAAACCCTGCCTCCTAAACTAGGGGGACCCTGTGACTTGGAGTCAGTGTTCTACTGTAACTTCGTGTACCAAAGAAACCTTTATTTATTTATTTATGTGTGTTAATAAACCTATAATGCCCTGTTCTAATTAATAAGAATGTGTCAATATGTTTGTTAAGGGGATGGCTGTAGGATGGTGTGGTGTGATGTGGTGTGGTGTGTTATGTTGTGCTGTGGTGTGGTGTGTTATGATGTGCTGTGGTGTGGCATGGTGTGTTGGTATCGGAATTGTCTTTCTAATTGTCAACTTTGACGTTTTTATGCATATTGTCTAAACATTGATAGCAGTGTCTATTAAAGCTATTTGACGACATATAATAAACAGAAACCTCATAATAAACTAATCATAATCCGCTTATAACGTTCCCTCTGCGGTGGGCATCGACACCGACACAAAAAAGTAACGTAAAGAAATCTATACCGCTACAAAAAGTAACGCAGCGACATCTATACCGCCAGCGACGAACTACGTCAAAGAAATCCTGCATCGCGATATCAGAGTTTTCGGTGCGATTTGAACAAATACAACAGTCCGAATATCAAGTATCGAGCAGTTGCCCACCAGACACCTTACCCGGGATCCTCCCTCATCAATGGAGGTTTGCGGGACTTAACACCGTGTTCTGCTTGCCTCTATACTATGGGGTTTGTAATAAATAGTAGTTAATAATATACAACAATATACGCAGTTGGAGCCTGGCGTACCATCGTAAGAAGGTTCATGGTAAGAATGGAGCCGACGACCCTGGAACAGCCACCAACAAAACCAACCGAGAAGATTACAGGTATTCTTGCATTTATACTACTAATACCTTCTCAGTATTGGAAAATACTGGCTTTAGACGTAAATATTAAGAACTAGCGGACGTCACGCGGTTTCACCCGCGTAGTTCCCGTTCCCGTGGGAAAACGGGGATAAAATATAGCCTAGGGAGCGTTCAAGTATTACGTAACGCAATTTTTGAAGATTCTTGACCCTCCCTCCCCCCCATGTAACGCGCCGTAACGTTTATCTGTACCCCCCTCCCCCCTCCCTAAACGTTACGTATCATCCAAGTAACAATTTTTACCTAAAAGTCACAACTGTCTACTACTTTCATGTTACCAATTTTTTAAATAATAAATGTCATTTCAAGAAAATTATTGATATTTATTTTTGCTAGCGTTAAATAAAAAAACAATGTTACGTAACGCGTTGTTCGAACACCCCTCCCGCCCCTGTAACGCATCGTAACGTTTTACACGACCCCCTATGTTGCGTTACGTAATACTTGAACGCCCCCCTATGTTACTCGCCGATAATGTAGCTTTCCAATGGTGAAAGAATTTTTGAAATCGGCCCAGTTGTTTTTGAGTTTATTCATTACAAAAATACACACACACAAAAATACAAATTTTTCCTCTTATGAAGAATGATAATGTTAAACAACTTCAAAACACATGCCTTTCCCAAAAGTCAGGCGCATAATATATTTAGGTCAACACACATATCAACTCGGAAAGGAATCGTCACTGTATCAACTTGAGCCGTGTGCAGTATTCTTTGTTTGAAACTCCCTGCTGCAACACACACTAATCGGAATCTTAAGGCCTGAAATGCGTAAAGCGGACGCCCGCGCAACGGAACACTTGTATGGAACCGCGCGGGCGTCCGCTTTACGCAGTTTCAGGCCTAACGTATTCGCCTCGGGACAATACGGCGATAAAGGTGATACGGTTACGATCCCTATCCGAGTTGATATGTGTGCTATCATATACACGTATTTTTAGGGTTCCGTACCCAAAGGGTAAAAACGGGACCCTATTACTAAGACTCCACTGTCCGTCTGTCTGTCACCAGGCTGTATCTCGTGAACCGTGATAGCTAGACAGTTGAAATTTTCACAGATGATGTATTTCTGTTGCCACTATAACAACAAATAATAAAAATGAAATAAATATAAAAATAATAGGTAAAAGTTTTTTTAGGCTCACGGTACGGAACCCTTCGTGTGCAAATCCAACTTGCACTTGGCCAGTTTTTTCTTTTGCCACGTAAACAAAAAAAGAATGCGAGAAGTGCGATGAAAACTCGTGTGATGTCATTTACCAGTACACTTTTTACTGGAAAGTGACGTTACAAGCCCCGACTCCTTATCTTTGACGCGTCTTATCTTCGTATTTTTTTATTGATTTGATCAAATAAAAAATACGAAGACGTAAGTATTCAATATTTTCGATAATTCAACTGACGGACTAAATAGAATCATATCTGTTTGAAGTGAAAACTTCTTTAGCGGCGTTGTGCACTTTTTGGGATGGGTAAAAAATGTTCAACTCGCGTCAGGACACTGGTCGAAAATTCGTAAGACCGAGGGAAAGTTCTGAAATCAATCATGTTTGTGTACGATAGTGCAATAAATGAATATTGTATTTAACCACATAAATGATAGTACTTACTGATAAATTAAAGCAATTCGTGCGAAATTATTCCGTAACCATTACAAAATATCAAAAATGCACAACTTAATGTTTAAGTTTTCACTTCTGCCGGCACTCCCGGAGTGGAACCCGTTGTTTTTTTTTTAACCCAGGCAACATCCGCATTTTGGCATAAGGATACTATTTATTTTAATTTAGAATACCATGTCGGGATTGCGACGAGGTGCTGCCGAATAAGACAGCTTTGTACAAGCATCGTAAGAAGGAGCACAGCGATGGATCAACACGGTCTTATACTAAACCAGGTACGAGTTTGACAGCTACAATACACATCATGTTTCCTTGTCCTTTTTTTAAGTCCTGAAGCGGACGGTGGGGTCTGTTAGACTCCCACTGGCTTAAACCACCTCGTGTTCCCCCGCACACTAACACCGGGGGCTACGGGAGCACTTAAGCAATCTTTAACGCAGCCCCCGACTTCTTTTAATTTTTATTTTATTTGTTCAAACAATAAACATTGTGTAGAATATTCGCTAGGTACATAATAATTACAATAAAATTGTCACATGCTAAACAATTTGTACAATTTGAAGCAAAAGTATAGTAAAACATCAAGTCAATCAATTAAAAGATGTCTATAAATAAATAAATGTCAGAAAGTATGTCAGGTAAATATGACTGGCCTCTTTGGCCCCGTCTGGTTAAGCTGGGGGAGCGAGGTGTTAAACTCCCCCTGTGACTTCTAAGAGGGGCGCGCGTGGAACATTACGCGGCATCACCTCGGGTCTTCCTAGTTCTCCTAGCTCAAGTTCATGTTAAACTGGCGGAAGTAGTGGAGTATTGATACCTTATCAATTTGTTTTTAAGACTTTAGTACCTTCTGCTGCCATAAGAAAAAAAGAACATATTAATGTCATCGGAAAATTGCAAACGCCGTAAGATTGTAAAATATCGCGGAAAATTGTAAACTATTTTTTTTTAAAGACACGGATGTATTGGAAACTATTGCATTTGGATGGGGTTTATTGTCTACAAACCGATTTTTTATAATATATCGAGAAATTATAACCTAATAAAGTTTTATTACAATCTTACGGAATTAGCAATTTTCCGGTGACATCTGTACAAAACGAAATTACCGATTTACAACATTAAGAAAATAATTTAAGGCCATCGGAAATCGGTTAATTCATTTTGTGTTGATACGTCCTTTTATCTTATGACGGCAGAGTAATAACTTGGTCTCGTGGTCGCAAAAGCGACTGCTAAAATAATAAATTAAGACAAACGTATTGAGCAAAAACGCTTCCAAGGAGGTTCGATCATTCACAGCTTATTTATTCTAGTAAGTAATGTGAAGCAGGTGCTTCACATGGTGGAATTCTTCTATTTTTTTTATGGAAATGAAAAAGAAAACTGTAAAGGATACGCACGACCCCATACAACGAGGAGTGCGGTAAAATAGGTACTTGGATGAGAGTACCGATTTTACCGCACGTTCCACTGTATGATGCGTAATTTTTAACTTTCGAACAATGTGGCTTCGTAAATGCATTTTTTGAGCAAATATGTTGTTTTTTTTTATTATGAAACCTCAAAAGCAAGGTCACAGTAACTCATAATGACGGTCTAAAACAGGCATGTACCCGAACGCAGAGTCGGAATCTACGGGCGGGGAGTGTCCTCACTGTCCCGCTACGTTCACGCACGCGACCGACCTGCACAAACATGTCAGGTAAGTGTTGCCAACATCAGAATTAGGGCCGGCGCCCAGTGTCGGCGTGGCATGGAATTGCGTGGAAAAAATAATTTTCGACCTTATTAAATGAGACTGTCATTATTTTGTTCGCGTCACGCGTGTTGACCCGACTTACCTACCTTCATTTCTGTGCGCATAACTAGACAAAATGAACTGAACAGCTGATTTTTTTTTCGCGATTTCGGGGTTGGTCCCATAGTAAAAGTTGTTCATAATGATGAGTACAATGACCCCTTAAGAGGTATTGCATTTATTCTGTAACACTTAGTAAGTTTGATGCAGTTTGGTGGCACTCATTCTAGTTCAATCACAGATTTGATACCAGCTACTGTTTCAAACTACTTGTAAAGTTATTTATTTGGAAGTTTTAGTCGTTTTTTTGCAATCCGGTGTTTTTGAGATAAAAAAAGGTTTTCTTTACTATTTTCTTTTTTTTTTTCTTGGTACCAGATACTCTTAAATAAGACCATGCACTTCTGAAACACCGTGTACATTATTCTCAGATACACCATCCAATTTTCCCTCCCCTAGAGACATCCATAGCAAAGATGACGACTCCTGCGCATCCTGCAACAAGACGTCCGCCTCGGACGCGTCGTGTCCGCGCCGCCCGCACGTGTGCCCCGTCTGCGGGCACGCCTTCCGCACGCTGTCCATGCGCAACGAGCACCTGCGCGTGCACACCGGCGAGCGACCCTTCCCCTGTGACGTGTGCGGAGTGGCCTTCAGGAGGTGAGTGCGTCGTGGAGCTCAGGCAGTCGCTCCATGTTAGAGCAGGTCAGACTGGAAGCAGAATGAGCACCTGCGCGTGCACACCGGCGGGCGACCCTTCCCCTGTGACGTGTGCCGAGTGGCCTTCAGGAGGTGAGTGCGTCGTGGAGCTCAGGCAGTCGCTCCATGTTAGAGCAGGTCAGACTGGAAGTAGAACGAGCACCTGCGCGTGCACACCGGCGAGTGGTTGATTCGATTCAGAACATATCCCTACCAGATTGACTTAAGGGCAGATCGGCATTTAAAACCTAGTCTGTTGAAAAACGTCGCGTTTATAGTGTCTGAGTGGACATAGAGTAGGTCCTATGATGTGCGGATGCGGAGCGAGGTACTGGGGCACCGGCAGAACAGGCTGTGCCAGTCCGAACTCCGTCAGGTCTTGGTGGCGGAATGGTGGGACAGGCTTTTGCGCCCTAGCATCGGCCTCTTCACCATCGATGCGGCTGGTTGGTCCTCGACGACTGTCTCGGGAGGAGGCACGGCTCCCTATCATTCAGGGCGACGCAGGCTGACGGGGCA
The DNA here is from genome assembly GCA_002192655.3 of Mamestra configurata. Classification (NCBI taxonomy): domain Eukaryota; kingdom Metazoa; phylum Arthropoda; class Insecta; order Lepidoptera; family Noctuidae; genus Mamestra; species Mamestra configurata. The sequence continues at coordinate 11,160 of NDFZ01005390.1, read as the reverse complement.
TGGATGTTTCGGGAGGTACTGCATCACATAGGCAGGGAGACGGCAGAGACGCCTGGTGTCATCACTGCGTCCATTGTTGGGAGGACACGGCGTGGCATACGCTTGCAAAGTGCGCAGCTTGGAAGAAGCCGCGCCGCAGTCCTCGTATCGGAAATGG
>NDFZ01005390.1:0-10863 GCA_002192655.3 Mamestra configurata | reverse complement strand
GATGTCCGCACCAGTCGGGGGCTTCGTTGAAGATTCCTTAAGTCCCCGCAGCCCCATGCAAGTGTGCGAGGGAACACGAGGTGGTTTTAATCAGTAGGACTGACAGACCCCTCCATTCGCCCCAGGTCGAAGGATATTTATGAAGGATGGTGGATGGAAAAACGTCCTAAGATGTTGCTTTCAAGAAGTATTGTAGCAACATAAATGAACTGCGTTTGTGAGTCATGTCCTGATGTTCCAGGTCGACAGCTATGCGCAACCACCGCCTGATACACACGGGGGTGCGCGCCTGGGCGTGTGGGCGCTGTCCCAAGCGCTTCCGTATCCGCTCCGACCTGCGCACGCATTTGCGCCTCAAGCATCCTGCCACCATTGTAATAGTAGAGGTAAGTCATAAAATACCAAATGTTTTAGTCATCTAGCCAACGGACTAAATACATGTTTTAGAGAAGCACCCCTTTTTTAACCTGTTGAACGCCAGAGCATAAACGGATCGGTGTGCCCCCGACACCAAACCACAAATTCGCCGATTTTTTGACGGCTCTAGCAGACCGTGGCGGTCAAAAGGTTAATGAGAAATCATCAAATGACTCCTCCCGCTCTGGGCGGAGCAGAAGGGGGTGTCAGACTCTTACTGACTAAAACCCATTCGTGTTCCTTCTAAAGCCCTTTGCGTTCCAGGGGGGCTAGTCTCTAAGCCCGAAGTCCGTAGTTTCGGGCTTAGTTTCTTTTTCTAGTCCAAATTAAGACTGTTTATTATTTGTTATTATTTTTAATTAGTTGTTTTGATATTGTTTTGTTATCTTCTTATTGTTACTTGTTGTGTTTGTCGCTTGGTTTTGTGTGAGAGATTTTTTGTGCGATATGCTTAAATGGAATATCGTTTCACAAAAAGACAATAAACCATACATATTATCCTTTTTTGTACCTTTAAATTTAGCTTTCATTTATTTGGTGTGAACACAGTCCCTCACTTTCATTTACCTAGTAGTACTTATTATCTTCTTATGCATTTCTACGTACTTATCTTACAATCGCTAACTGCTTCTACAACTTTATTCAAGTGAGCAAAAAAAACACTATTCAAGTATTCATTTCCAGATGGAAGGCCTGAACCCTTCGTCTGACGAAGTCCTGAAGGCGCTCACTGCACAAAATGTTCCCCACGACAAGCTTATAGATATCACCAAGATGTCTTTTACAAAGGTGGGTTGGTTGGCCTGACACTACATATGCACTGGGGAATTGCTATTCTATAACTATATTACTACTATAGTAGGCGCCAGATAATCGTGGAATAACGGTCATTGACCCACCTACAATTATTGACATTTTTAATTTGAAAAACGGAATTAATGACACAAAGCTGTCCCGAATCATCATCTCTCGTGATCCTTAACATTGTCTAATAATGAAAAACGATTCATATTTAATTGTTCAGGTACCTATGAACAGTTATTAGGGAAAGGTCATTGTACTTTATTCCACATTTATCTGGCGCCTACTATAACACATCTAGAGACGAGGAAGACAACAACCACTTTAATTATGTCACTGTATTTGCATTGGAAATACCGAGATTGAGTATCAAATTTTGCATGAGTAAACTAACAGGTTTATTCATAAAAACTTTTTAACCGTATACTTGGTTTAAGTACTCTTCTACCTTTTTATGTAGAACTTTGACATTCAAAAAGCGCTGTCACTCAGCCTAATTTGAACAAATGACTTTTGACTTTTGACTTTATTATTTTTATTTTTCACGTAAGTAATAAAAAAAGATGATACTGACTCATATGTGACGTCACATACGCACACGTTTTACCTATCCGTGACGTCACAAGCCCCCACCCCTGATCTTTGATACGTTTTATCTTCGTCAATTTTTAATGATTTGATAAAGCAAAATTACGTGTCCAATATTTTTTCTATAATCTAACTGACGGACTAAATAGGATCATGTATTTTTTACTCAGGAATCATACCTTGTTATGTTGACTTTCGACATTTTTTTTTTTTGTTTTTACAGCTTCTACTAAATCCTGATAGCAATATATTTTTCATTCATTCCCTGTGCTACTTCTTGCCATCTACTAAGGAAGACATCCTTGTCGTCCCGCCATCTCTTTCGAGGTCTGCCGCGATCTCGTCTCGCGATTTCAGAGCACCAATTTTGTGTTTCACGGGCCCACCTCTCGATCGGGCATGCCAAGACATGACAGGCGTATCAAGTCCAGTCCCATTTGAAGGAAGCGTAGTATAGATGCGTACACGATTCAACCTGTTCTTTGCTGATCAATTTCGTCGCGGTATCCAAGATAGTTGAATTATTTTTTCTCTGGGACGCGTCGAGTTCATTGACTCTGCGTTTTTCTGTTGGTCGCCACTATTGATTCTGGCTCTCAGGAGTTCCAGTGGTTGGGAACACTATTAAGGGCTTGTCCCTAAAAAAAAAGGCAGATTTAAACTTAACCGACACGTGTGTGAAGTTCTCTTTCCGCTTGCAGGGCTCGACGAGCGTGATCCCGACGTGCGCGCGCGCGCTGTCGGCGCTCAACAACGTGCCGCGCACGCACGTGGCGTGCATCAAGCCCACCCCCGCACGTATGTGTATGTATTATATATTTTGTATGTTAGCCAATGCTTATGTATAGCTATACAATGTGCTAGCTAAGTCGAGAAACTTAGTTTCTCTTTCTCAGCTTTTTTTATTTGGCAAATGCTTATCTTTAAAAATGTTCCGGATGATATTTAAGCATTTGTACATTTTCCATTTAATTAGATTGTATTGGAAATCACGTTATACTAAGTATAATTTTATAATACACTAGCTGACCGACGCAACTTCGTCTGCGTCACATTTTTCATGAATGCTCGGCTCCTATTGGCCGTAGCGTGATGTTATATAGCCTAAAGGCTCCCTCAGTAAATAGGCTTCCCAAAAATGAAATATTTTTTAATAGAAACGCAATACCGGACAAGGACTCAGCAACTCAACATTATGGGACCACCACTGAAATCGCGAAAAAAAACAAGTGCATAACCCGACAACTTAAAAAAATCGAAATGTGTGCAGGGACACATAGTAGAAGTGAAATTTCAACGGACAAGTGGAACTGTCCTTCCGCCGCTGTCGCCTCTCCCCACGCGATATATCGTCGGCCGCGTGGAGGGGGTCCTCCACGCGGCCGTAACGCTTTTTCGTGACGAAAACATCCTAGTACCCCCCGTTTATAAAGAAGTTTCACTTCAAAAATAATTCTTAACTTTAACAATGTATTAATAAAATAGTATTAGTTAATAACTACCTACTTAACTAATAATGAAAGTTGTCAAATTAAACACCCAGTGTTCTTCCTCCTCTCTCCTATTTGAACTAAGCTGTGCCCGACAGAGTCCATAATAAAATTGTGACTTATATAACTAAATAACTATTTCCCTACCAACTTACATAAATTTAATTTACTTTTGACTATAATATACTCATACTTACTATACCTAATAGTTTGACATCAATTATTATCTATTTTTTGTGTTTTGTAATTAAATGTAATTTTTATACCTCTAAAATTTGTACGCCGTTATTGGCAAAACATGGACGCTCACAACGTAGTAATTAATACCTTGCATGTCTGATTGATTAGTCAGTTTATGTAAACGCATGTTTGACGGATAAATTATCTTTTATCTTTTAACTTTTTACATTATTGTACGCAATAAAGAATTGAGAATTGTACTGAGTTGCTGATTTTTTTTCGCGGTGTTGGGGCTGTTACACGTTGTATAAACAGCATTGTAAACAGAGAACGAGGAATATTGACCCACTACGATATTGCAAACACCGCGAGCTTACACATACTTACACAGCATTATGCTGAGCGGAAGCCCTTTTGCCACAACCACGACATGCATCTACTTTATATTTTTGTTATGTTTTTCTAGTTTAGTTTTTAACGTGTCTTTACTAATACAATTTAAGAACTACTAACACTATCATTTGAGGAGTTCGTGGCTGAATAATAACAGCCGCACCGGTCAATCTTCAAGGTTAAGCTACGCTTGCCGAGGTTGGTCTGTGGATGGGTGACCATCTTAACATACCGAGACTCCTCCGTGCCTCGGAAAGCACGTTAAGCCGTTGGTCCCGGCTGTCATTTGTGGATCTTTGGCAGTCGTTACGGATTGTCAGAAGCCAGATAATCTGACACCAGTCTTGCCAAGGAGTACCGTGTTACCCAATTAATGGGTTGTGGAGGTCTGGTAGGCAGCCGCTCCACGTATAATACTAGTATTCAGCTGAATCCGGTTTGACTGGAAGCCGACCCCAATATAGTTGGGAAAAGGCTAGGCAGATGATAACACTATCGTTTAAGGTTTAGTTTAAGAAAAATAAAATTATGTATGTCGTTTTGTGGCAATTAAATACTTTTTCTTGCTTTCTTTCTTTCTTTCTATGTATTGATATCAAATGCTCACGTCGACATCTTGTCCTTTTAAGGGGTAGAGGAAGATTGCTCTTCGTAAGGACTTCATCGAGAAATTATAGAATTTTGTTGCGTTTTTAGTTTACCTACATTAAAAATGTAACCCATATAGGATCACTCGTGCGTCTGTTTGTCCATCTGTCACAGCCAATCAATTTGCTTTGTATCTACTGGATCGATTCAGTTGAAATTTCGTACACACTTGGACTTCTGTGACCCAGAGACGAACGCGTAACGTAAATAAATATATAGAGGTATGCGGTACAGAGAGTAAAGTCCCGCATACCTCCACTGAAAAGGGAGGATCCTCCGACCAGACGGTTGTTGTGTCTGGTGGGCAACTGCCCGATAGTTGATATTCGGACTGTTGTATATGTTCAAATCGCACGGAGAACTTTGCTTGCGCGATGCAGGATTGCGTTGGTAGTTCGTCGCTGACAGGATAGATGGCGTTGCAGTTATTTTTGTTGCCGTTCAAATTTCGTTTCTTAGTTTTTCATGTGGCGGCATTACATAGAACAATAACATAATTTAAATAAATCAGTTACTAACTTTGCTGTATGACATTCATTCATCGAAATTTAAATTTAGAAATTTTAAATAATTTGCGATTATTTATAAAAAAAATACCATAGACCGCAAAAAAATAAATACAGATAAAAAATTAAAAATTAGAGGAAGACCTATAAGAAGTCGATGGTTTGAAAGAAACGGTATTTAATAAACACATATTGTGAACCAAAGTGATCTGAGTTGATAAAATACATATGTATTTATCTTAAATACCTAGGAATGAGCCCGTTTGACCATTTATTGCCTATATTAATATTAAAATAAACCTTTAAAACCAAAGAGTTTTGAAACGATTGATCTACTTATATAAATATAAACTAGATTTTGCCCGCGACATTGTTCGAGCATATCCTATTTTTACTTTCCCGTAAGAATTTCGGGACGAATTATACACCTAAACCTTCCTCATGAATAACACCATCCATTGGAGAAAACCGCATGAAAATCCGTTCAGTAGTTTTTGAGTTTATCGCGAACAGACAAGACAGACGCGACGGGGGACTTTGTTTTATAATATGTAGTGATTGTTTTATAATAGGTATGTAGTGATAACTATCCATTGGACTGAATATCGACGTTCAGTCCGCTATTTGAAAAAGCTCGTCTCTCGCCTTTCAAATCCACTCAATATTAAAATGGAATGGATAAGGAATGTAAACGACAATAATAAATTATTGTCGTTTACATTCCTCGCTTAAACCAATGCACCTGCAATGTTATCTCTTCACCACCCTTGGTTGCTTGGTAGAGAATGCTTAAGGCCCACTTACTAAACCAGAGTTATCTTTTAACTTGGAGTTGGTTGTAACTCGGGGGCATATAAGCAGAGTCCACCAATTGAGATTTAAATGTGGCTTCTGATTGGTCTGTAAAGTCCCATGGTATATTTTGTCTAAAAAATCCATCCAACTGAGTTTGAAACAACCTCTGATTGGTTGTTAAACTCTCATAGTGAATTTTGCACAAAAATTGCAACTCTGAAGGTGGAATTTTGGTCCCGGTCGACGGAGCCTGGCTTGGTGGGGCTCCTATTTCTGGGCGGTTTAAAAAACCCCTTCATGGTTTTTTTTTTACAAATTTTTCCAACAAACAAATTTCCTTCTAACCTGTCCGAGTTAGGGTGCTCGAAGTCCCGAGCTCGCTTCGCTCGCTCTTGCACTCAAAGTAAAATATCGAGCGCGCCAATTGGTTGTTTCAAACTCAATTGGTGGATTTTCGTTGGCAAAATCTACTATGGGAGTTTAACGACCAATCAGAAGCTACACTCAAAAACTCAGTTTGTGGACTCTGCTAATATGCAACCCGGGGGTCTTCACGTACGAAATATTTAACCTCGTGTCAGCAACTAAACCCGAGTTACAAAACTAAATCTGATTTGCATAAGCGGACCTAAGAAATTAAATCCGCCATCGTACAGACGCTATAGTAGGCGCCAGATAATCGTGGAATAACGGTCATTGACCCACCTACAATTATTGACATTTTTAATTTGAAAAACGGAATTAATGACACAAAGCTGTCCCGAATCATCATCTCTCGTGATCCTTAACATTGTCTAATAATGAAAAACGATTCATATTTAATTGTTCAGGTACCTATGAACAGTTATTAGGGAAAGGTCAATATACTTTATTCCACATTTATCTGGCGCCTACTATAGCACATGAATCTACCCGAAACTGTCAAATTTTCCCAATCAACCTTGAACCTAAAAGTGTAGAAATAAAGTTGAAAATCTATTAGAAAAATTGACAGATGGTAGACACCAGCACCTAGTGTCTACCTTTGCGCATGAAGTTAAAAATCGGTTTAAAGAAACTTTATTCCCAATAAAGACATATATCACTTACTTGAGAACGATACTAAAAAAACATACATATATAGATTACAAAAAGTTCGTCAGCAGCGTTACAACTTTATAGTACTCATCCAATGCATTCATTTCTCCAGAAGTGACTGATCCGCAACTATGTGCTGGCTAAGTTGAGTTTCGAACGCATTAAAAGAGTGTACATTTCTTATACAGGACGGTAGTTTATTATAGAGTTGTGCTCCTTCAAAAGTTATCATTTTTTTGCCATAGTTAGTTCTTGATTTAGGTAAAACTAGCAAACTTGCAAAATAAATAAGAGAGATATTGTAAACTTCTTCCAGTGGAAGAGTTGCCGGCTCGTCGAGGCCGCGGCATCGCCAAGAACCCGCGCCGCCCCAAGATACTGCAGCGCGGGGACCTGGACGCACACCACCACACGGACTACCCTATCGATGGCGCCGAGGTTACAGTTACTTGTATTGTTTTCACTAAACATTTCATCGAAACGACAGGGAGACGTGCCTCCTCCCGAGCCAAAGGTCGAGCACTGGCCGGATGGCCTCCATAGTGTCGAGGCCGGCAGAAGGGCGTGAGATCCGACGTCCGATGCGCCTGCTGCGGGCCGGTAGAGCGGTCGAGATCTCCCTCTCCCTTTCCGCAGCCTCCTTCTGCGCCATAGCTGTTTCGCAGAAGACCATCGCGTCCTCGCCGCCGACCGTAGAACGGACTACGGCCGGCAGCGAGAGGTCACCGCCTACCACAGAGATGAGGGCACGGCGCGGCTCCTCCCAAGCTGCACACTCTGCCAGCGTATGCCGCGCCGTGTCCTCTCGACATTCGACGCAGTGGTGACATCGAGCGTCCGGCTGCCTTCCTATGCGACACAGGAACCTCCCGAAGCAGCCATGCCCCGAGAGGACCTGTGTCGCACGAAACGACAGGGAGCCGTGCCTTCTCCCGAGCCAGAGGTCGAGCACTGGCCGGATGGCCTCGATGGTGATGAGGCCGGCGGTAGGGCTCGAAAGCCTGTCCCGCCATTCCGCCACCAGGACCTCGCGCAGCTGCGACCGACGCAACTCCAAGTGTCGCTGCGTCAGTCTTTCGCCGCGCGCCCGCGCGCCCTCGCGCCACCTGTGCAGTGACGCGAGCACTTTCGCCTCCAGGTCCCACGGCGGAGATCCGGCCAGTGCGCAAGCCGCCTCGTAGGAGATCGTGCGATATCCCCTGATGACTCTGACGGCCATCACCCTCTGCGGCCTCCGCAGAACAGTGATGGTGCTGGCCGTCAGGTCAGCCGCCCAGATCGGGGCCCCATAAAGGGCCATCGATCGCACGATCCCCACGTACAACCGCCTACAGGCGGTGCTCGGGTCCCCCAGATTGGGAAGCAGCGTTGACAGCGCCCCTGCCGCACCCAACAACTTGGGCGCCAGCCGCCGGAAGTGGGGGCCGAAATCCTCCCAACAGTCGACCTAAGTTAACATCCTGCGCTACTATCCTTCTAGAAAACTCGTGTGAACTTCCACGTTCTTGAACTCTCTAGAAAGTAAATTAAATGGATATCCCGCCATTAGTCGTCAGTGCCTTGTTGGTAAACAGCAGGGTGCACCACTTGCAAGTGGGATGCTCCCCTTACAGTGGCAGAAGTAAAATAAAGAAAGATTACTCTATTTTAGGGTTCTAAAGTAAAGCCCTCATTGGATAGGTCATGCGATAGTCCCATTAGAAAAAAAAAAAAAAAAACACATTCAGTTTTCCCAATTTTTCGGTTTTGCGGGCAATATTTTATTTATTATACTTTATTAAACACCAAAAGTAAAACAAAAAGGAAACTTAAAACTAAAACACATTCAATGGGCGGCGTTATCGCATTCCGCGATCTCTTCCAGACAACCTGGGATGGACAGTCATTGTCTGGACATGAAATAGGTCTGTCATTGGTGTGACTAAAACCAATTTAATTATAATATAATATAATACATAACAAGACAGATACATACATAATAAGCTCTATAATAAATACATACATACCAAGTTTATATGCAGAAAAAATAAATTATGACTATCGTTACTCACAGCGACAGGTAATGTTCTTTTAAAAGTCTTTTAAAACCAGGTAAGCCGTTCTCAAGTTATGTGCTTACAGACAAACAGTTTTTTTTTTATTTTTATTAATTACTTACATTCAGACGTCCTGGTGAACTTCGATTGTAACGTTTCTTTTAAAACCCCGTATTAAAGCGAACATTGAAATAAAGGGAGCCATTTTCGAGTTATTGAAATTTAGATTTAGCTGTACTAAGGCGAATTGAATTTGTGAAGGTGAAATTTGATGAAGCTATCGCCAACGTACAATACAGAATTAAGATAATTATACTCATAACAAACGGATACACATGGACAATTTCGTTGATGCTATCGCCAACGTCCATACTACGTTGAATACACCGGTTCTCGTCCGATCACCGAAGTTAAGCAACATCGGGCGCGGTCAGTACTTGGATGGGTGACCGCCTGGGAACACCGCGTGACGTTGGCTTTTTGCTTTTTGAATTTTTTTTTTAATAGTGGCTGTTTAATTCGTAAAGTATATTTATTTAAATGGGCAATGGGCAGTTACATAGATCACGATTCATGTTTTTTGACGAATGTGATTTTTAAAAGACGAATCATATTTTAAGACGTATCCGTCATTTTTCACGATTCGTGATGCGTGTGAACATGGGCATTCAAAAAGCATTGCGGCCGTCATAAAAGAAGGATAATACGTCGAAACACACGATGCGCCCTTGTGTGAACGAGTCGTTAGTGCTGAGTTTATAATACATAGCTAGATCTTAACTGTAAAATAAAGTTAAAGCGCCCGGCCACCCTGTGATACACTCACATATTGCAGACTTTTCAAAAAGCAAAAAGCCAACGTCACGCGGTGTTCCCAGGCGGTCACCCATCCAAGTACTGACCGCGCCCGATGTTGCTTAACTTCGGTGATCGGACGAGAACCGGTGTATTCAACGTAGTATGGACGTTGGCGATAGCTATGATGAAATTTTCAATGTGTATCAAGAATGAGTAGCGCTTTCGTATGAGTCATATTTTTTACAACTGGTAATTAAACATAAGGGATGTTATAACATTGGGCCATCAAAATAATAATAAATAAGCTTTGTTGTGAATGAAAGTTAAGAGCGAATTTTCAACAGTGCCTCAGTCTCGTCATAAGTTTTGGAGAGTAGGAACGAGCGAACGGTACTTTTGCATTTTAAATATGTTAGGCCATACATAGGTCTGCCAGGGTTGCGGAATTTGTTCGAAAGAGTCACCGCGGCCCTGGAACGCTAAGGGCTTTAGAAGGAACACGGATGGGTTTTAGTCAGTAAGAGTGACACGCCCTTCCGCTCCACCCAGAGCGGAACAAGTCATTTGATGATTTCCCATCTTTAAAAAAAAAAACAAAAAAAACAAGGCGGTCACCCATCCAAGTACTGACGATTAGCAGATTTCGATATTTTATTATTTACAATTAAGTTAAAGATTTGTATAGTAGATACAGCATTCATTTTGAGCGTAAAAAACCGTTCAAGTGTGAAACGTACTCGAACATGAAAATTTCTTTTTAATTTCTTACTTCGAACATCAATATATTATGTATTATGTAACGTAAGGTAACTACTTAATACTTATAAACAAATAGACTAATAATATCGAAATTATGTACAAGCGTGTTTAGAGCCTGATAAAGATGAATAATTTAAAAACACTAAATGCCAACGTCCATACTACGTTGAATACACCGGTTCTCGTCCGATCACCGAAGTTAAGCAACATCGGGCGCGGTCAGTACTTGGATGGGTGACCGCCTGGGAACACCGCGTGATGTTGGCTTTTTACTATTTTAAGTCTCTTTTTAACAATGGCTGAATTAAACAGAAGGCGAAATGGGTCCCAAAAAACACCTTTTGATGCATTTAGACTGCTCGCAAAATCAATTTT